>JBBMOC010000068.1:904433-1026018 GCA_037975185.1 Centropyge bicolor
CTTTGCCTTGCTCCAATACATGAGTGGTTCACACCAACAGACAGTCCACACAAGTTTCGTAACAATTACTACACAGGTAGCCTATTAAGTTACAATAATAATCATTAGAAATTCTAGGTACTAACTTTTTTACTGAGATATCTTACAGACTAGTTGAGTGAATATGCATCCAATTTATGTGGCGACCCACTAGTAAATTGTTCATGACCTGGTGCCGGTCCACTGCATGAAAACCTCTGCATTAACGTGTCAGGCCTCCACCCTAGTGAACCATCAAACACTTTTACTTGTTAAAATGTCAATATTAAAAGGAGCACTACCACAGTACAATAGTAATCCATAACAACTAGTCTGCATTGAAGATTTAAGAAAAATTACACAAGTATTCACAACAAAATATGCTTGAAGTGTTTTACCAAAAGTAGCCTAAACGTGCTTATGATGCAAAATGGCACCATTTATACTTATATTATAATATAATCACTGATGCATATAAGGCACATTTTAACAATTTACTTAAAGTATAACAATACATCGTATTTTACAAACTGATCAATCAAAATTTTATTCCAGTAGGTAAACAGTAACTACAGCTGTTAAATAACTGTAGTGGATTAAAAAGTACAATGTCTCTCCTGAAATGTAGTCGAATGGAAGTATCATAGAGTTCAAATACTTGAGCAAAGTACAAGGATGTAAAAAATTCACTTGCTTCCAGTTTCTATTTTAAAAATTGCCAGACCTTATCAAAGTCAATCTCATCTATGTAAAACTTTTAACGATTTTTGCTTCCAAAGTTTATTTTCTTTAGGCAAAATATAAGCAAGTGAAAGACACAAATAAAAGTCAGAAGATGACAAAGTCAGCCATTAGCTGCTACATTTGCGATGTCAGAGAATCTCAGGATATAAGAACACAAACCTCTGAAATCAATACAGCATCCACATGCCTCGCTGTCATTTGGGAAATGTGGGCTGTGATGGTGGTAGGTCAGCTTGTTGCTGTGAGAGCAAGTTTCATTTTCAGCTGTATTTCTCCTGGAGGTGTCTAACAGCACTCACATACTACTCATTGCCTGTAATGTGACAGATCAGTCAATATGATCTTACTGTACCATACTGTTTCTTACTGTTCCACTATATGCCGCTCTGGGTAAGAGGGCAGCATTTCTTTATGGGCTTCATATTTGTGTTTCAAATAGGTATAGCTTTGCTCTTGTCAACTACCATTTCCAAACTGGAGAGAGCAGTGAATTAGTCAGAACCTTTGTGGGCAGGATGTTACTGTTCTTCACTGCTCAAAATACAGCTACTACATGTCTACAACTACATGTCACTATATAATAAATAGCTACAATTAAACATATTTATGATCTTACTCTTGTCTGATAGATTAGGTTTGTTGTGCAGTATTAACTCTTAAACAGACCTGTCACCTGACCCAGTCCATCCATCACATGTAACTTTTCAATGCCTTCAGTTTTACATTGCTGTCCCAGTCTGGTGTAGAGATAGGTGTTAGTGGCTCTTGATAGTTAAAACTTTAAACTTATTCCCATAATTTTGCCCAGTGTTGGACTACATTGCCTCTACTTTTTGATTGCTGCTCAATGGGACATTTACAGCGGTATGAAACCATGACCCAGCCAGTCTTGGATTTAAGCTTATGCAGCCTGTCACTGTTGCTTCGGTTTCCAATTTTTTCTCTTAGTGTCCAGTTCCTATTGACAGCTATAGTCAAGACAAGGTAAACTTCACACTTAAAGCCGTGGGCACCTGTGTGACCATCGTAACCACAGACTCTACATCACACCTGCTCTATATTGATGCAGAGTTAGATTGCAGTCATTGTAAAGTTTAAACCTTCTTAAATTCAACAAGATTGGCATAAAAAAATGTCTGTTGGCTAACTTGAGTCCTCTCACCCTCACAGGCTGCTAGGATTGGAGCAAGTTGGTGGCGTCGTTGCACAACACCAGTTGCACCACAAGTTGCGGCAACTGCACATTGTCTGAAAGCACCTATAAATATAAATGTCAGTGGGATTTTGAATGAGGTTTTCTTACACCTGGAACAGAACCTGGAAGTTCTGGTTTCACTGTGGCTCTCCAGTGGGGACAGTATTGCCTCAAGATAACAACGTTCGGAATGTCAGATGAGTTTGAATATGTACAGTGCATGTGTGCACTCCCACATACACAAACTCCCACACATTTAGTTTTCACTAAGATTTTGTTGCATATTAAACTCTTCATATGAGTGTCACTAAGAGATGTAATTAATTGGTTGCAGTATGGCCCAATATCCTATTTGAGACTCAAGGTTTGGTTTTGTGTATGCACACATGCACGTCTGAGAAATCTCTATAAATGATTTGTGTTAAGAGGAAATATATTGGAAATGCCACTGCTAAATCTTTTTCCCTTCTATTTCACTAGCAGCGTGCTTAATTTAATGTTGGCAGCGCTTAAGTTTATTGGAATCAATAGCTGACACCGGAGGCATTACACATAACCATATTTACCCTACTTCTTAATCTTGTTCCTTCACACATTTCACAAAGGCTGGAAATTAAAAGTTACCATCAGGTGATATCCAGCCTCCAACAACTGTTACTGTAATTAAATATGAATGTTTCTCAGCCGATATCTACCTTTGTAATGTTTTATATAATACTAACAAGAAACCATTACAATGATGATGACTGTGGCAGTTTTCCCTGCCACTGGTTACAGTTCGCACTAGCGCACCACACCAACACTCACTGCACATGCTGCATGCTAGCCAGGTAACATACTAATACTTTAGTGGGTGCACACACTAAAGTACATTCAACGCCATAGTAAGTTTCCTGTGCTTCCTTTCCTATTGTTTCTCCATTTACAAATACACACACACAGTTTTTTATCATTTAAATGTGAAAGATTGTGGGTTTGTTTGTGTCTAATTCTGTTCTTTTCTTACCATAGTGCTTCCTGCTTCTGGGCTGTGCCAAAAGACCTGAGCAGAGTTTCAGGCTGTCTTTTATAGTGCCTGAGTTTTCAGTAGCAATCCTGCTCAGTCCATTTTACTGCACCATTTTAAGTGGTGGGAATGTTCAAAAGGGGCATTATAGGAATGTTTGATTAATTTTATGTGCGGTTTATGATTTAAAATGGTACCAGATATAAAAGATGATTTGTGTGTTTAAATTGATTATAAAAGTGTTTGCAATTAGAGATGGTATTGTCCAGTGGGAAGGATCTACCATTTAAATAGAGAGGGATCTACACTGCTTCAGCAGTCAGAGAAGGCTGTGATGCTGTGCAGATGTATTTTTGTTTCTGACCACAATTGTGAGTATTTTGTATTACTTTTTTGCTCCATTACTTGCCCTCACTTTCTGTTTTAAACAAAGGGCATTAAAAGCTTCAATTTTGCATCAGTCTGTCTTGCTACCTTTTTTTTAGTTTGGAGGTCAAATGACACCTTTTTACATCTTTACACCGGTCAGCTTTTTGGCAAACTACCCTCACTCTAGGGCAGAGTGTGACAATGACAGCCAGTATACACTAAATATACATTAGTATTATGTATGTATTAGTTTTACAAAAGTTAATTTTGTTTACATGAACGAGCACACCAGTGTATTCTTTAACTGAGCTGTGTTTGGAGTTTTTTTTTTCAGATTAGGGAAATATATCAACTGTCTTTTCATATCCATATTTTAGTTAAACTGAAAATGAATAAAGGTCACACCTCAGATTGATATAGTCGGATTATACAGTACAAATCATTGTGTCATGACGTCGATGTTGTTTTTGTTTTAGAGACTAAGATCTGACAGGGCTTGCATGTCAAGTCCTTTCCCCGCAGCGACAATCTGGTTAACATGGTATTAGGAAACTTCATGAACTTAAAGGAAAATGGCAGACAAAGTCATTAAAATAACAAGTGTGCTGCAGTAAAATCCCCTTGGTCTTCTAGACGTGTTTGAAGTGGATGGAAATGTTTGGCTGGAAACGTCTGCTGAAATTAACTATCAGACTGGGAACGGTGCAAACTCGAGAGCTGAATAAGAAGTGTCTTGGCACTCCAGAAAAAAAGTCTGCCCTCTCCCTGTTTCTCTTTGGCTTCTTTAAAAAAAGCACACTCATTTGTGACATGATGTATTGGGCAACGTCAGCTGTACACACACTCTGCATTGCTCCAGAGTGCAACCTTGGTTGCATATTTCAGAGGGCAATTAATTTTGGATTAACAAGAGCTCAGTAGGAATCTCTCGCCCCGAGGCCAGTCCTGGGTTTACACTGTGTGTGTTTAACAGGAGTTATGCTACCCTGAACAGCAGTGACAAAATCCATGGTAAACCTCTGTTTTTTGCATGCTGACACTAACTGGCAACATTGTGGCTACCTGGCATGTGTCTTACATTATTCAATCACCAGGATACACATTACGCATACACAACTTTTAGTTTAAGACTTATTGATGATACACCTCAAAAGTTTGAGATTATTTCTTAATAGTCACATGCCATTTTTGCTGAATAGGGAAAACTATATGTTGGAATAACTCCTATTCATGCCAACCATGAAGTTATACTCTTATTTAAAGCGGCTATAATTTATATTTTTATAACATACAGTGTGGAAACAATGCGTCACTGTGAAAGCGGTTGCTCATGATGATGAACCAACAGAGAATTACTGTATCACCTGAATCTTAACTTGGGGACAGAACTCCATAACAAGCTGAACACCAAATAGACGTTTGGCATATGTTGGCCTTTTGAAAGTTGATGCCTAACACGTTATAAGCAATATCATAAAGAGTATGGTCATGTAAAGTGCCTTGAGATAACTTTTGTTGTGATTTGGCACTGTACAAATAAAATTGAACTGAACTGAATTGAACTGAATTACACAACCAGCACACAGGGCAATATAGCATGAATTTGAAGACATGTTTCTTGAATATTTGTTTAATGTAAGTCCAATATTAAATCTCATTTTAGCTTTTTCCTGAGAGATACAGTATATGTCAGTTGTTGGCAGCCAAATGCTCCACTGTGTTCACCACCAAGCTGCTCACTGTAGGCTACTGTCTGCTGTTTAATGCTGAGCAGATAGTGTACAGTGAGTTAATCTGAGGTAGAGGGAGTGAACAGTATAGCTGTCAGCCATAATGCCAGAACAACGAGACTCAAGACGTTAAAACACCTCACAGAGCTGAGGTGGGTGATAACTCATCACTACAAGCAACACCTTTCACATTACTCTGTCATTGGATTCTTTGTTAATCTAAAAACACAAGTGCAGCTTTAAGAACAGACTGCATTAATCCAATTCATATACACCACATTATCCTTTAACGTTCAATTGCGCAATTCTAAAAATGTGTGTTGATTTTTCATTATAATCTACAGCACAATAATGTTCTCGTTTTATAATGTGGAGGAATAATTGCTTATACTCAATTGGATAAATGGTAATTGTTGTCTCTGAATCTGCATTTGTTAAAAAGACACTAGGCTGTGGAAATCGATACCAATTGCCACTCTGGCACATTGATTGATACTGTCGTTAATATTCAATCAGCAGAGGGATACTCTTCTTTACATCCTTTATCTCTTTTATGTCTGTTCTTCGAAAGAGGTATGCATCCCAGGGTTATGGCTCTTCTGCATCAATTGCCGTCCATTGGGGATGATTGGTTAAGAAATAAAAGTGACTACATTTACCATTGCCCTATTTGCAGTGTCAACTGCAATAATACCATGGGTCATAAATGTGAAAAAACTCATTGCTCATCTCTTTTTCCTCTAATGCCTAAACCTCTAGCTTCTCTGGTCCATTCAGACTCTGAAGTATTTAGACTCAATATAGTGGCAGACAGTGATGAGTTCAAGCAATGTGCAACAATTAAGATATTCCTTTATTAGTCCCACAACAGGGAAAATTCCAGATTAAGGCATGTTTGTGAAAAAAGGATGATCAAGTGGTTAGTGAGATAACTTCTTACCTGGAGGACCTTGGATTGATGCCTGCAGACACAAATATGGCAATCAAATCAGTTAAGAAAAAAAATAGGCTTAAATTGGAACTGGAATTATGGTATCATCTCGTACCATACACACTAAACCAAAAGGGCATCATGGGCAATGGTTAAGGAGGTAAAGTCATAAAAAAGGCACGACTGATCTTTGCCAAAGTTACCAAATGGCCAAATGTTCTTTCAACGGATGAAACGAAAGTAGAGTTTTTTTAGCATTGCAGACCAGCGATTTGTTTATATGTGACTAAATGAAGCTCCTTAGGAAAAAAACACCCAATATCACAAATCATAAATTTAGAGGATTACCAAGGTGTTTTAGAGCAACATGCTACCCAGTGTAAGAAAACTAGGTATAGGCTAGTTGATTGGAGAGAGATCAAATCTGCAAACATTCAAGACTTTGAACAAATGGAATGCAATGGAAGAGTGGAAGAAACTGTCCAAAGTGCGAGAAGGCTACAATAAATGTTTGAAGGCCAAAGGGGTCTACAATCAAATGTTAAGGAAGGGCGTCTTTAATGTTGGCCAGGTAATATTGTATATTCTATGAAATCACTGTATGGTGACTTTATGCAAGTTCAAAAGGCAAAAGGGTCAGAGACAACCAATCATTCATCCTGCGTGCAACATGAATGTGTGTTCCAAATTTCATGGCAATCAATTCAAAAACAAAAAGGACATTTCACTCTGAGCTTAAAATCTCAACCTGCTGGTGACACCAAAGGAAAACTCAGGGGATCACCAAAGTCATGAGGGTTCATCCTGTGGGGACCACAAATGTCTCTACAAAATTTCATGGCATCCAATCAAGTAGCTGAATTATTGACCAAAATGATGGATGCAGCTCACATGTGTAAACAATCATCACACAGATATACTGTAGTTTCCTGGAGCTTTACACACACAGTTGCTTTGGCTCTCAGCTATACTGCAGCACTGCTGAGAGGGAAAAGTTTTCCTGGCAGCTTCGGGAACTCTCTCACAGATATTCACACAATATTACCTACAGGCAATATTTCATGTTATTTGTTGAAAGCAAGGCTGGATTGATTGTTGATGAAGAAGCAGGGGGAGTCAGGGGAAACCTATAAGGATCTTGTGCCCAATTAACAGTGTCTCAGTAGATGCAGTTAGAGGAGCTGCTGGACTAAGGCCACATGTAACACTATACAGAGACTGTAACTCAAGTGTCTGTGAAGACAGAGGTGATGTATTCCAGAGAGGGGAAGAGTAACTCCACTGCCTTCAACGTGTGCTTAAAGTATCATGGAGCAAGCGTTTTTTCAGTTTCAGTGCTGGATCACACAAACAGAACCAGGAACACACTATAGGAAAGACACTGAGGACACATTTTCCTACAATTAAAAACAAAAATTACTTCTATATCCTTATTTTGAAATTGCATTCTGATTTCATCATTTCCTACAATCCTTGAGCTAATCACAGTTTAACTGTTATCAAGCCTTCTCTCCTCCTCACTCCGTTCCTGCTTATCTCCGTGTCCACTGGGCTTTCTAGAATTGCACTCATAATTAAATAACATACTCCTTCTGCAGTGTACATGATGCTACATTTTGATCATTTTTATTAGATATTGCAGGGCTACAAAAAGGTTTGATATTGAAAAAGTAATGGTGGTAATCTTGTCAGCTCACTTTTTTTTGTAATCTGTGTTACATCATCTCTCTTTTTTCTGCATTCACTGAAGGCGAGGAGGAAGAAAAAAAAGAATTTCATCTTTTTTAGCTTTTTTTTCCTGTTGCGTTAGACTCTGTAAATAGCATTTGGTCTTATTTAGGTGCTGCAGTACAATATGACCACAGGTGGACTGGCCAAGTCTCGCTTAGAAGACTGTGGGTCAGTCAGCCTGTGGGCTGGAGGTGAGTCCAACAACACCAACACAGAAAGAGTATTTTTTGACAGAAAGTCCCATATATAATTTTTTTTTTTTTTTTTTTTTTTAAGCAATTTTGCAGTAGATTGATTCATGTGTGTGTGGAAGGGTCATGAAGTTACATTTTAAATCTTTCTTCCTAACTGTACTTTCTACATTCAGTTTGTGGAGATGTCTGAGCTGTAAATAAAACGCAACATACTGTAAGTATATCTAACTTCAACTTCAGCCTCAGTTTATTTAAGGTGCACATCACCTGAAGACTGCAAACTTTTACAGGTTAAAATACACCAACACACTACACGTGTAAAAATCACACACATACATACACACAGTTGGGCAAAAAGGGCCTTGAGCACTACTGAGCTACTGAAACAAACTTGTACAAATGTGAAGTTTAAGAGGAAAACTCAAACTTTTCATACAGATCTTTTATACATACAACCTGCAAATGTTAGGAAGGAAAAAGAAAATCTAAAGGCAAAGTTGTGTTGTGGGGTCGACTGTACGGCCAATTCATTCAGTATGCAGTTGAGGGTAAGACGCTGAGCAGAAGTCAGAGAAGTGTGAAGAGAAAAAGCCCCCCTCGATGCTTAGACTATACTGGGCCGTCACGGAAGGTTTCTTGGTATAGACGGTCCGTCAGGGCACCTCTCACAGACACACACAGATACCCAGGATTTTGCAACCACCAGCTGTGCTCTTTGGCTTCAATCAGCTGCCTGCATAGTTTGGGTAAATTCACTTTTTGTTTAGAAGGTAATAAGCATAAATCTGGGTAGGTGGTGGGTCACAAAAATTGAAACCTGTGGCAATTCCAAAGAAGCTTCAAGATGAGGTCACTGGAAAAAAAATAGAAACTGGTGTATTGTAATTAAAGTAGGTACAAATACAAAATCACAGTTTCACTTGTGCATCAATCAGATAATTTAGCAAGGAAGACACAAACTGTGGTCTGAAACAGGAATGTGACTCACCTCATGCCATTTATTTGTCTTTTATAGTTACAGTATGTGGCAGTGGGACAGAAGGTTTTGCTTCATATTTGAACATGGTAAATTGTCTCATTAAGACATAGAGGACATCTATGAATCTGCAACCCTCAATGGTACTGAGTCTGAAATGGCATCCTAATATATTTTACTTAGAGCACTTGTTAGTTAAACCTCATCATGAGCTGCTGTATTGAAAAAAATCTCAGGAGTGACAAATTCCAAAACATACAAATAAATCACTAGTATTTAATTTGGCTCTCTACACTACCAGACTGTAGTCTAAATTGAGGGTTATATATAGCATAGGGTGTAAAATTAACATGAGTCCTCGACATTGCACAAGACAAAAAAAAAAAACCTTTATTAAAAGATATGCTAAAATACCCCAGGCTCTTTGTTTGCTTGACCTAATCTGCCACAGACATCAGTACAGTGGGCTGTGCTACACAGCAGGGTGGTAAACTGACGTTGCATTTTATTTGAAAAAAACTGACATGCTGCCTATACATTTGTGGAAATATGAACCACCGGGACAGGACAAGATAAGTGCAGCTGCTTGTATGTCTGCACACCTGTCTGTCTCTTCCTGCTGCTTCTGCCACAGCCGTTTTGATGATAGGCACTACACCATCCATCAGCATGACTAAACCTACACAGCTGTAGTATATTTTACTATCCTAGTTCTATTTTGATGTTTGGTGTTGCTTATTGTCTTCGATGAAATGTTCAAATCTTATGATGGCACAAGAAGAAATTCATCACAGAAACAGTGATTATTTTCAGTCACAGTAGCATAATTCTTCCATCATTCATGCACCTGCATTCATCAGCCACTGGAAATATTGTGTTTTGAGCGGCACAAATAAAAAAAATCAATCATATTTGAGTCATGTCATTTACCAGAGTTAAACTGGATAAACATGGTTAATTACATTGCCCAATACTCCACCAGTGTGTTCAGAGCTGTTCAGCTGCCTGTCACCTGTCAACCTTGCTGCTGCACCTCATTCCTCCACCTTCTAAATCAATAGTGTTAGCGTTATTAAATGTTAGATCTCTGGTGTACTTCTGCCATGATTTCATATAATCAAATCAGTTATGTTTCTTTATTCATACTGAGACTTGCTTAAATCTAGGTGTTGCATTAAATGAAACATGTCGGTTTTAATTCTTTTCACAAGCCTTTCAGGTCGCAGAGGTCGACTGGCTGTGATTCACAAAAATAATTTAAATGTTCCTCATACTCTCTTGGAAACTTTTTCTCATTTGACTCATTTGGTTTTATGATAAATTGCGCCCTTTGTGCTTTGACCTACAGACCAACAAAAAACAACTCTGGTTTTATTCAGGAATTCTCTGATCTTACTGTAATAGAGTCTTGAGTGCAGGATGCTGCCACTCTGGTTCCTCTTTCCCTCTGCTTTTTATAGACATGGTGAAATCTTTTAATCATGCTCAGTCAGCTGAGGCTCCCAGTCACTTAAAGGGACACGCCTTGGACATTGTTCTCTCCTCTGGTTTTATTTTTGAAAGTATTGATCTCTATAAAGCCAGCGTATATGTGTCTGACCATAAAGCTATCATTTTTAAGGCCCTGCTTCCACCTCCTGCTCCCACAGGCTCTATTTATGTTTCTTCTCTGGTTCTCTACCAACTTGGCCGGCAGCTTTCATAAGGACTTCACCACTGCATCTACACAAATAACTAAAAACCTATTCACAGATGCTTTACTAAATAACTTAATGCATGTAAAGCTGTACTTGATTTCATACTACCTGCAAAATCAGACATGGCAAACCAGCACCTTGGCTAAGTACTAGAGACACTAGAGAAATAAAGAGAAAATACAGAAAAACAAAACAGATAAGGATTCCTTTAAAAACCATCAAATCTGTAAATAAGCATCCTAGTAGTTACCTAAGTGGAGCCTACCTCGTGATCTGTGAGCCATTTCTGTCTTCCTTTCCCAACAAAATAAATGAAATCAATCTCCAAATCGGTCAGGTCATCGGTGATCATGCTCTACCCTGCAACCTCTCTGTTTGGCTCAGTCATTTTCAGGCCCTTTCATTGTGCACTATAATGGACACGCTGGCCAAATGGAAGTCTTCATCAAGCCCTTTAGATATAATCCCTGCTAGACATCTGTAGGAGGTTTCAGTGTTGGTCACACTATTTGATCTATTGTAAGCTTTTTGGTAGTGGCTGTTCTTCTCTCCTCTGACCTGTGATGTCTCCCAAGGCTTCATCCTTGATCTTGGGAAGGCCATCTTGGTTTGATTATTATAATTCTTTGTATTCTGGGTTTAAAGCCAAAAAATGATCCCATGACTTCAGCTAGTACAAAATACAGCTGCTCATCTTTTAACAAATACCAAAAAAACAAACAAACAAACAAAAAAGCAATGGTAAATTGAAGAACTGACTTAAAGATTTTACTGTTAAGCTTGAAAGCTTAGGTCCCAGTTACATTGCTGAATTACTGCTCCCCTATGAGCCAGAGCACAGGCCCAGATCCTCAGGCAGGGCTCTGCTGGCTGTCTCTAACTCCTGGCTCAAGACTAAAGGTGGTCAGGCTTTTATAGTCGGAGCCCCTCAGCTCTGAAACTTGAGAAATTTCACTGAGAGAATCAGTGAACTCTTATGAACCACTTCCAAAAACTTATCTTTTGAAAAAAACAAACAAACCTCTATTTATTCAAGCACTTTTATTATCAACATTGTCTGTTTTATTATTATTGCTAATGCTTTAATCTTTTATTGTTGAGTATTTTATTCCATGTTATTTTTGTATTATCTAATTGTGTGATTTAATTTGTTTCAGTGCATTCCGTAAATGTTTTAATCCTGGTTCAAGCGCATAAAGCACTTTATAGTTTTGTTTTGAGAAGTGCAGTATGAATAGTCTTGTTGCTTATTATGTCATTATAAAACCTCTCTGTGAAACAATCCTGACTCAGCCTAAGAAATAAACCCATGCATTAAACTTTATCGAACGTATCGGCCTGAATGAAATGTGGTCAACTTATAATGATGGTTTTGGTGAGTCACTGGTACTCATAGGACTTGCTGGCTTCCCACCAAAGAACATTGCCAGTTGTGTGTGATGGACTGTGGACATAGTTATCGCCTCCCTGTTACTGTTGACAGCTGATCAAGGCACAGAGTTCACAATGGTTAATTACACATCTAAACGTGAAGGACTGCACAAATGTTCAAACTCCTGAGTGATTTTCAAATCTTTGTAATAATGATCTCTGGCCTGAGGCACAAAATTGGCCCTGGTTGAACACCACCCTGGGTGAACACCACCCACCAGCACGCCATCCTTGAGGATCCCTTAAATGTGCTTACTGGGAAATGATAAGATTTCACTGACACCAATGCCATTATCGATTCTGCTTATCAGTCTTATTCTTCATCAATTCCTCTGATTCCTGATCAATTTTCTGTGTAAAAAATGTTTTTTGAGCATATATGCAAGTGTCTTTATTATTATCTGTGAGTCTGAACACAGTTTAGAAACAGAGTAGATAAAAGGCATGCATGTGACTCAGGTGTGGCATAAAAACAGTCAGTTTACATGTCATCATCTAAAATGGATGAAATGAGAATGAATATTGACACAGCATTCATTCAGGTTTTCTTAGTCAAAATCTGCTAAACATGCCTGCATAACTCTAAAATAATTACGACACAGGATATGTAGTCTTGGTAATGAACATGCTGTTTAGTCAGGGAGCAGTGGTTCTTATGAGCGTCAAAAACACGACATTCATAGATATTTAAGCTGAAGCTTTGCAGAAAGATGTTTCACCATATTGCAGGTGTTTCCACCCTTACTTGAAACTGTATGGCTGACAACATGGACAATGCATCAATGTACAGACCGTCTGGAGGCTTTCCAAATGATCCATATATATTCCTCTGCGTACTATGCTTGGTTCACCAATGCATCCCTTCAATTGGAGCAATAGACCTGTGTCTCTTGCTGTGGCTCCGTGATGAACTCTGCTGTGTCACTGAGGTGATCAAACAGCGATCCACTGTCAGTCTCTATTTCACTGGTATCGAACAGCACAAGATTGAGGACATGTGTATAATGGGAGGCTTTGATGCCGGCAGTGCAGAGAAGCCTCTGTACTGCCTCTGCATGTTTGAACCCCATATATTTGGCAATTGCATAGCAGAGGCTTGCATCTAGTTTCAAACGCACAAGGACCTCTGGCAGCAATGTGACAAAAGTCTGTTCAGTGGACACAGTTCAGATTGACAGAGCACTGGTCTTGTGCTGAGATGCTATTTTAAGCAAGTATCATAATTTTCCAGCAAAATGACCAGCTCCAAAAAATTCCCATTATCAGTCCAATACCATCCAGGGCATATGCAGCCTCATTCTCATCCTGTCTGTAGCTTAGGCCCTGTCATCCCTGCAACTCCACTACGTGTTCCAAAATCTAACGCATCTTCTTGATCTGATCTCTGTGTGCTGCGCCTTTTTCAGGCTCTTCCATTCTTTGGTGCATATGTCATCAGTCTGACATTCTAGTCTTGCTGGAGGCCAGGCACACAAACAAAACAAAGTGTGACATTCATTACAATACGTCAGCCTGTTTCTGCTCCTGCCATCTATATTGGTGAACACCACAGGGATTTTAACATCTTGTGGGTAGTGTTGGGCACGTTACTTTTAAAAAGTAATTAGTTATAGTTACTAGTTACTTCGCCCCAAAAATAACTGAGTTAGTCACTGAATTACTCCAGTATAAAAGTAACTAGTTACCAGGGAAAGTAACTATTGCGTTACTTTTTTTCCCCTTAAGTTTAAATATGTCTAGTAAGTATGTATGTAGGTGGCAGGTTTCACGTGTCAGTTACGTAGAGTAGAATTGCATAGAAAGGTACTTACACAGAACTTTTAATATTTATTGAACCTCAACAGACCAAAACTGGTAGACATACTGTACTGTTCAAGTATTTTCTTAACAATAAAAGTAAACAGTAACTATATGAAGTGCTTTTAACTGTTTGAGAGATGCGTCATTCGATTAGAGTTGCTAATAACGGACGTAGACAAACACTTCGCTCTGGGACATAATGCACACGTCACATGTACGTTCTTGCCTTTTACCTCAAGGAGAATAAAGTACTGTCTGTACTTCCACTTTGAAAATGCCAACTTTCCCTACAGACCCGCCGCTGCTGCAGCAGCTCACCTCTGTGGGGCTGCTGTGTGTGTGTGTGCGGCTTGTGTGCGTAAACCGAACGCTTCCTCTTATTGGCTTACCATGAAAGCTTATTCTACCTTAGCCAATCATCACGTATGCGGTTGTCTCGTCCCTCCCTTCTCCCTCACTAAAGAAAACTTAAACAGCTGTGCAGCTCCTGTGGTTGAGAGCTGAGTCGGTGACAAGAGTTTCAATGAGTAGTTTTAGTAACGCGCCCCATTTAAATATAACGGCGTTGTAACGATGGAAATAGTAATTAGTTAGATTACTCATTACTGAAAAAAGTAACGCCGTTAGTAACGCTGTTTATTTTAACACCGTTATTCCCATCACTGGTGCTGGGTGATGATTTTTAAAACACCTGAATCATAGCAAGCTCAGGGCAGGCAAACTAGTCTCCAGTCTACAACCTGGCATGACTAGATAATGACATAATGAGAGAGGGCTGATGATTATAATTGACTGGGTTTTAAACTCAGATCCAGAAGTGTTGGAATTCTAAGATGTGTCTGTGGCCTTTTCTATCTCAACTTCACTTGAAGGTCGACGCCTGATGCTGATAGGGGCCGAGTGTCTTTCTCGAGGACACTTCAATAAGGCAAGTGCTCAATTTTGAAGAAAATTGGATGACATTGTCAAAGTTGTACATTTAGAAATGCAGCTGTTCGTTTATAAATGCCAATGAAATGAAGATTGCCAATATTAAGAGCGTGATACACTGACAACATTTCTTCCATATGGCAATCTAGGCTGTTACTTGGCCGGATGTGAGAGCAGAGAACATACACATATGACCTCTCTAACACACACTATCTGACAAACACGCTCTGAATTTGAGCCATTCCATTTGGTTGCTGCTTGCTACCTGTGGATTACTTAATCCTCAAAGTCCCTTTGAATCAAATCACTCAATGGCTGCTGCGGGCAGGTTAGTAACACACACAGTGATAGAACCATCATCGATTTCAGCGAAAGAACCAAATACAGACGAGGTGCTTTTTGAAATCCAAGCAGGCTTCATCGACGGTGAAGGTCAGCTAAAGGTCTCTTCTATCACTCTGTGCTGCACTCTGCTGAGCCATACATTGCATTACTCACTTAAAGTCACTTTGAAAGCAAGTATGGACAGAGTGATTGACAGATACACATTACCCTTGTCATGTGAAATCCATCTTCAGTGTTTTGCATCTTCGACATCAGCAAAAGATCACATCTTTTAGGGCTTATTTAGAAAAGTCAGTGTTTCTCCGGCTTTGAAAGCTACACAGGATAAACTCCAGTTACATGCTAATCAAGCCAGAGCAGCAGGATGGCTCAGAGGCTGTTGTACGTCCTGAGGTGAGTCCTGTCTTTAGCTGCAGACTAAATCATGCTGCACATGTTCAATGCTTGAGTGGTTCCAGTATTCTCAGTTGTGGTGTGCTGAGAGCAGCTGACATCTCAAGCTACGAAGTATCATGAACAATACTTCTCACTCCCTTCGTGCCTGTCTGGATGAATACAGGAATCTTCAGCAACAAGCCGATATGACCAACTGGGGCTGTTTCTGAATATGTCAGTGCCCGAGGCCAGACATCCACTGGAGCTATGAGGGCAGTGATCTGTTCATTATTGTAACATTTTAAAACAATTGTACTTTACATGCACACTAGTGTCCCTGTTATGACTTATTCTGATTGTAGTCATATACAAACTGGATTCCAAGGAATTTGGGACACTGTGTAATACAAATAAAAACAGAATGAAATCATTTGGTTTATTCCTGAGCCCATGTATAAATCTCATTGGCAAGGTGTTGAACCTCTCTCCATCCTTGCTTGTGAACAACTGAACCTTTCCAGGATAGACTGTATAAAATATGGACGTAGTGTCCGTGACGTCACCCATAGGTTTCTGAAGAGCAAAAATGAAGCAAATCGTAGTGCGCAGCCATCTAGGTAGCCTACCTATGGTTACTCCAAATATGGACAAAGAGGTGGAGCGAGGGCGGAGCTGAGGCGGGTCCTATGGGCCGGCTGAATGAAAGCTATTGGCTGAAAAAAGGCGCTTTATTCAAAATAATCAAACTAGCTATGGCTAACCAGCTAGGCTAAATGCTAAATATTGTAAATACACCCCGAACGTGACCAATCCGTCAAACTCAGTGACTAGAATTAGCCGGGGTGACGCCCTTTAGACCGTCAGTGACAGCTATGAATTGTGCATAATGATGTATTTTGTATATTTTAAACGAACGCCTTATAAAAAAATCCCCCCCCTCCCACCAGAGCTGTCATGGAGTAGAAAAACAGCTTAAGAGACTAGAGCCATGTTTTGAACTACGCTGTGAATATGTTTTTTTCTGTCGTAAAATCAGACATTTTAACATGGGGGTCAAATGTAATTGACTCCCTTCTGCGGCCTGCTCTAGCGGTTATTCGAGGAACTGCAGCTTTTTTACACTTCCGCATTGGTTTCATTTTTCAGCGCCAGAGGTTGCCGCTTGGTTAGATTAGATTTTTTTTTCACAGTATTGCATGATCACTTCTGACTTGGGGATGCAATTGTGTTGATTACATGCATGTTGATGCTGATCACATGCTTTCTGGACTTTTTTAAGCTTTAAGTTTAAGGTTGAATTGAATCCTTGAAATTCTACCAAATGTGAACAGAGGAGCTGATATGGATAAGTTGAGTTATCAAATATTCATATGACAGTCCGCCCTGCCAGCCACACCATGATGGATGTCCTGACTGCACTGGAGGCTTGAGGTTCCCAAGAAAGAAATCAATTTTGTTAGTACTGTATTTCCACAATATGTCCATCTGCTCACCACCCTCTTCATTCTTATTCCTCATCTGTCTCCCCAGCCTTCTTTTGACATGGACATTTTTTCATGGCTGGATCGCTCCTTTCCTGCTGTGATGCTATGGTCTGTTGCCCACTGAAAGAGCTATCTGGGCATGGGCTTGACATATAGCAAAGTGAGGAATAATGGAAGAATGGGGGAAAAAAAGAAGGATGAACACCTGTGGAACTGCAGCATGGGGATCAACTGATATGTGGGTTGTAAGCTGGTGGCCTTTTTGGTGCATGTTTTGTTTTGATTGTCAACTCCTGTAATTAAACATACGCTAATTGTGATTCATGAGTGAGAGCCAAGTCATTATTAATTCATGGGATAAATAGCAAATATTCATGGATGTCCAGATGGAGATGACTCTGTTTACTCAGTCAGTGAAACAAGGATTTTAGGGAAATTCATGCAGAACACTGTCAGTGTTGTGGTCAGATGTGATTCTAATGACCATACCATATACCACACCTAGGACGCTTAGTGGGCACTGTGTATCTACTTGCAGCACAAGGTACGCATTACCACAGACAATTAGGAAAGTTAGAGAGAGAAATAGAGACATTATTATTATTAAGTTACATTTAAAAAATAATCTAAAAATGGCACAGTGTTAGGGGTCAAGTTGCTGAACTGCACCAACACTTATATATGTTGTACCATGAGAGTAGCAAAAAAAGAAAGAAAGAAAGAAAGAAATTAATTTAAGCTGATTAACATATTTAAATCAATATGCAAGACAAGCATACACAATATATTCACGGCAGTAGCCCAAGTCTTGCTCAGGAAAATTATCCACAGATTTACGGGCACTTAATTAGTTAACTTTATTAGACCACTAGAGGAACTAATGTTCTGACCTCCCCAATTCCCTCTTCTGTATTCTTTGGCATTCGAGTAGTTTAGTAGTCTGTAGTATGTAGTATGTACAGGAAGTTTTGATTGCAGTGAGTACAACCCAGTTACTGAAGAAGAATGTCGATACAAGATGATTGACAATGCTTGTGTGTTAAAGTAAGGCAACTAAAACACTAACAAATAAAATCAAACTTCAGATTCTCCCACCTCCCCAGACCTCCACACTCTCACTCTCCACCTTGCTACAGATGGGGTGCACTACCTCCTGCGTTGGCACAGCACGCTGGCATTGAACATAAATCAGGAGTGCATAATTGTCCACAGTGGACATAATTACTGCAGATAATGGACTGTTGACTATGTGTTAGAAGCTTTATTACCGACATGTGGATCAGGCATATGGGTTTGCTATAGTACTAAATGCAGTGACCCCAGGAGTGCTCCCCTGTGGGGAGAACTACAGCATACCGTCACAGTACAGGCCCACTGTTTCAGCTTGTTAACATTTCCATCTCAATCACAAGCTTGGCTTTTTATAGAAAAGCAGGAGAGAGGGTGTGAGCTTTTGTTAATATTGGACTGAAGTGCAAGGCTGTGGCTACCAGTGTAGACCTGGTACATAATGAGCTCAAAAAAGTGTAAGTAGAAAAGACTTTTGCCAGCACTGACCTAAACTAAGGGAAGAATATTTGAAGCAGATAATGAGTTTTAATCACAGCAGCGGTTACCACATACTGCACAGCACCATGCTTAGGAGGCTATGTAATCATTAGAAACACAACCAGTTTGATGATTAAGATTACATTTACTCAAGTCAACATGATTGAATGTTGCTATGCTATTGCTATGATTGAATGGGATTATGGTTAAGCAATGTAACAGTGCAATGTGCATTAAAACAAGAATCAAAAATGCACTATACGTTACACTAGACTTGTAGGTTGTGTTGTGATTATTGACTTATGTTTATTCAGAATCAAGAGAATTATTAAAGTGACTGGATCATTTAGTAACTAGGATGTGGTTAAGAAGGAAATATACTAGAGTGAACTTTATATACATATAATCCCCTAGAACTCCAGCATGAAGTAATAAAAATTCCCTAAAACCCCTGTTTGAATATTAAAAAAAGCTAATTGAATGTTGTAATGTAACCTGCCTATGTAAATGTTAGATAAGGTAAACCAATGAATTAAAAGATGACATAATGGTGTAAAATATCTGTATATGTAGGGGTTGGATCAGTAGTTGAGGAAAGAAGGGGTTTATTACCTGTTGCACAGGCCAGTTTGATTCAGTGCTCTTCAGATGTGTCCTGTATGCATTTGAAGAGAATCTCCTTTATGCTGGCATTAAGTCTCTGCTACCTGGAAAACTCTGTCTCCTGCTGATTCTTTTACTGCTTCTCAACAAAGAGGACTTATGGACAATTAATCTAACTGTAAGGATCAGCTACTACAGTCATTTAAAATATCATCTGCATCATTCACTAAAGTCCATATCAGGTCTACAAATGAGACAAGCTGCCTTGTCTTTGCAAATACAGGTGTTTTTGCCTGTGAGGTTTTTACTCAGTGTGTTTGGGTGCAAAAAGATATGATTTGCTCACTGGCCTGAGGAACTGTACATGGTTGAAGGACTGGCAGGGTAACTACACACACCTCCTGCACTCCACTCTGGAGGAGCGAGTTTGGCTCAGCTGACATACTAATTTTCTACATGAGCCGCCTCAGCCTCTGCAAACAGGAAAGCGTTAGTCATGGCAGTGTACCGCAGCACTGATTGATCTGGCAAAGATGGAAAACAACACTTGCTGGCAAGCACTATTCTGTTCTGCCAATAGAGGTTGGGCAAATAGTTTGATGCTCTGACTGAAGTTTGGCCAGACTTCACTTCAAAGATAAAAATAATTTCATACACAGGCAACTACACCAAACTTTGAAAGGGTGGTAAATAATAAAGCCAAATATTAGCTAAGTATATTTCAAGAAACTGGTTATTAGATGTTCAGCATATATAAAATTTGATTAAAAATGTTTAAAAAACTTCAATCATTATTTCACATTAATAACAGAAGTAGGGTTGCAGCATTATTGATTATATACAGTACCAGTCAAACATTTGGACACCTTCTCAATCAATGTTTTTTCTTTGTTTATTATTTTCTACATTGTAGATTAATATTGAAGACATCAAAACTATGAAGGAACACAAATGGATGCAGTATATATAAGTGTATATACAAGTGTTAAACCAAAATGTTTTCTATTTTAGATTCTTCCGAGTAGCCACTTTCTACTTTGATGACAGCTTTGCACACTCTTGCCACTCTCTCCTTCAGCTTCATGTGGTCGTCACCTGGAATGCTTTTCCAACAGTCTGAAGGAGTTCCCAGGTGCTGAGCACTCGTTGGCTGCTTTTCCTTCACTCTGCGGTACAACTCATCCCAAGCCATCTCAGTTGGGTTCAGGTCAGGTGACTGTAGAGGCCAGGTCACCTGATGCAGCACTCCATCACTCTCCTTTTTTTATCACATAGCCCTTACAGAGTCTGGAGGTGTGTTTGGGTGACTGTCCTGTTGAAACCCCCCCGAGAAAAATCTTCAAGATATTTTAATATTGTTTATGCTGAAACAGGTCTACTTTTATTCAGTAGGTGCGTAATGTTGCAGTAATCCGACACAAAAGCTTTTCTAACTAACATTACTGTCGACAACAGTCAAGACAATACATATTTAATAACCTCTAAGACGTGTAGACCCAAACAACAGCATGCAAATTCATGTGTGCAAACCTTGAAACTTAAAAGAACAAACCAGCAAGAAAAAAAGAAAAATGTAACGTGAAATTCAACAACTTTGACATGTCTGAAAGAATGATGCTGGATCTGAAAGTGCTGGGCCTGTTGGGGTTTAAGTTTTCTTTACTGGACCCAGACATGAGACACAGACAAGGCTGACAGGGTAAAAGGGATTTATTAAACAATGAAATGGAGGACTTACAGATCAACATAAAGATGAGGCAACAGGTGGAATGGAGAGGTTTCAGTGGTTGGAGGCTGGGAGGTGTGAGGTCGGTGCTGGGGCATGGAAGGCAGAAGACGTGCAGGTGGAGCAAGTTGAGTTGGACAGACGAGGGAAAAAACGCTGGAGACACTGGAGAAATGGAAACACTAGTAACAACCAAAAGCACGAAGCACTAGACAACAGGGAAACACTGGAAAACAGGGACAAAGACAGGGGACGATCTGGCAGGTTGAGAGGAGAATGAGTGGAGTTTTCTTAGCTGCCAGTGACAAGGTGGAATTGGATGCAGCTGTGAGACAGAGAAGGCCCCAGTACATGAGACCACACCCCCAGCACATGAGACCACAGTCCCCAGTCACTGAAGCAGTGTCCGAACAAAACGCAAAGAAACAATCTTAAACCAAAAACACTGGAGATAAAACTAAAAATGCACAGAAGATTAACTACAAAAGCACAATAATAAACAGAAACCCAAACCATGACAGGACCAAGATCCTGCTTTTATGTATCTTTCAGGGCCTACAAACCAACTCCATTTACAGTGACATACTAGGGGACATGAAGCATTTGCCACCCTCTGCACAGCTCTTGGTACTCTGGTAGTTGGAATCTTCAAGATATATACCTCCACAGCCATGGAAATGTCCACCACTCCATTGTCCATTATCATTTTGTGTCCACCCATCTGGACATTCACTGAAGGGCCGTCACTCAATGGCTCAGTGCAGTTCAGGGTGATTGTGGGTGTTGGGTTTCATTCTTAAACAACATATTCAGGACTTACGAAGAAAGTTTGAGATCACAGAGGAAATATTGTTCTCTCTTATTTAGATCTACTTAGATTGATGTACAAGTTTGTAACTTAATTAACATTAACATTTCTTTAATATACAGTGCAACTCCAGCAAAATATAATTAGGGCCCGTGTGGTTTACCATTTCCTTTAGCACCTGTTTAGATTTCCTCAACAGACTGCAGACACAGGCTCCTCACTCTAACTCTAACCCTGATGACCCATTTGTCCACATCAGTGCCTCTTCAAATTGTTTATATAGAGCATAAAGATTACTTGAGAATACTAGCCATTCTGGTTAAAGAAGGATGATTTCAAAACGCATTCAGTATATTCAGATGTACGTATAAAAAACAAAAAAACACTACACCTAGGATCATTCACATCACTTATTCAAAGCCAAATTACTAATTGTCGTAGACAGGTCTTTAAAATGACAAATCTGCATATTCTACTATTACTGAATGAGCCACTAAAACCTGCAAGTGTGTGAGCAGTGACGTCTGCAGATACAGTAGCAGGACCACCATTTATGCAACAGTGTCTCCCCTCAAAGTCCAGTTGTAATCCACTGACTTGCAATCTTTGAAGGTCAGAAGTAAGTGGTTCTAAAACTTTTCCAAATCCCTGTTTTCACCAATCTGTGTTTGACAAGTATCAACAGACGAATATGCCTCAAAGCACATCTGTGTTTTGGTGGAATATTTCCTACAGTAAAATAAAAGGCAGATACTTTGTAGAGAAATTTCTTTGATTCTCAAGAATTACCAACTTATGATTGAATTAAAAAAGAGAAATATCTCACAAAACAACAACAAAAACAAAACACTATCTTAGCTATAACAACCCAGCAGGGAAGACCCTCATCTCACCAGAGGAGATAAACAATACCTTTCAAACATTCAACTACAAATTCTATACAATTAACTTAATTTTTCTTACTAATATAAACCTTCCGACACTGATGAAACACCAAGTAGAATCATTAGATAGATCATTTACACTGTAAGAATTCTGCAGAACACATATGCAAATACCTTTAAATAAAGCACAAGTCCACTTTGGCAAACTATATCACACCTATTCTTCTGTATGATCTGCACAAATTAAACAAACTGTCAGAATTACACTTATAATGTCTGAATATTGTTTATATCACAGCAATACTGAAGCCCAAAAAAGACTCCACCCTCAAACATTGTAATGCAGACATTAAAATCAAAGGCAAACCACTATCATCTAATGTCACTCCATCAATTTTAAACAGTGATCAAACAGGATTCGCATGAAGATTATTTAACATAATTCACAAAGTAACTCTGGCTAACAAGGAAACAATGGTGGCTTCATTAGATGCAGAAAAACCTTTTGAGTTAATTAGACATTCCCTTTTTCCTAGTTCACGAAATTCCGGGTCATTTATCAACTGGGTTAAGACATAGGATTCATCCAGGGCCAAAATTATTACTGTCTTTAATAGTTAATGAACCCAGAAGGTGTGGGGGCTGATCAGGATGGGAGATCAGATATGTCCTCCCATTGGTCAGCCTCCTCCCACAGGTAAGAGTGCAGCCCAGGTGGGGTCATCCCACCAAAATGAATGAATGAATGGCTGAATGAATAAAGGAAGAAAACAAAACTCTGGGGCCAGGGGCGCAACTGGACACCTGTTCCAGGAAAAGCTCTCAGAGCCCCCCACCGTCCACAGCCCCAAGCAGCAATATTTTTTGCTGTTGTTATAGTTACAATTATTAGATATGTGTGCGTGTATGCATTTTTGTATATGCTGCATATGTTTGTCTTATTTTCAAAGTGTTCTATTATCCCACATTGTTATCAACAGTTCTTCTGTTTCATGGTTTTGTCCTCTCCTCGTCTATCTTTTATTTTGTTCTGCCAGCTACTGCCCCTTCCTGACAATATACATACAGTATACATAAATCCATAAATGTTGCTCTCATAAAGAACACGCCGAGTGCTTGTTGACTCCTCTCATATCTGGCACAGTCTCATCTGAATGACGAGTTCTCATATCATTATGTCACTTCAGCTAACACTCTACCCTGCAACTGTTCCAGCTCATGTTGTGTACATTGAGATCTAGATTTGTGTCGCTCACTCTTATTCGACTGTTTCCTGTATATTGATATCCATGAGGACACTTAAAATTTGTTTACTACAATACATTGCTTTATTTACCAAAACTTACAGTAGTCACTAGGGATGAGCGAGTACACCACTATCTGTATATGTTTAACCATCTACATTATCTGTATCTGTACTCGGAGTGGGCGGGGCCTAAGCCGAAAGTGAGTGCAGAAATGGGTGGGGCTTAAAACGGTACATTAATTTAAGTCTGAAATTGATATGGATTGATCAGAAGTTGCTAATCTACTGTATTCAAAGCCTATATACAGTATAACTCAATAATATTTATAATATTATTTTCATGAACTGCAGAGAGAAAGTGTCAGATACTGCATGCAGCCACATACAATAAAAATATTAATATAGGCTAATTTGTATGTTCAGCTATATGTGGTTATGTGTGTGAGTGGTCTGTAAGACTGTTTATTTTCTAATGATCTGTGTGAACTTGGTGATTCATGCAAACATCCAGTGATGGCAAACAGGGAAATAATATGTCAGCCTTGTTCACTGTGTCTCAAAAGGACCGTGTTCAGTACGAGCAAGGTTTTTCAACTGACTTCATACCACCAGCCAAACTAAGAGCAAGCAGACGGTAAAAAAAAAAATAAATAAAATTAAAAAATCCGACCTGAGCGGAAGCATTGACCTACGCGACGCGAGCCGTTTTCATATGAAGGTATTTCAGGTGCAAAATGTTTGAGCACACAGGTGCACAAATCCTTTTCTACAAGTCACACATTTCAACATTGACACGCTCACATATTGCACCTATTGTTGCAGCGCACTAGGTGCAAAACATACTTGTGCACCTGTATCGTATGAAGTGAAGTTGCAGTGAGAATTTGAATATGTGCAAATCTGAATGTGAACTTGCGCAATAACTATGTGAAATAATTTACCAAGAAAATAGCTGTGTCATTTAACACACAAACACAAATAGCTATTTACAACCACTCGAATCCTCCCCACGAGTCACACATTCTCTGTTTTCTACAAGTGCAAATCAGAAATCGTACTTCCGGTTCCGCTGAGATATTTGGTGCAAAACTACAAAACGAAGCTACAAAACTACGAAACGATCTGTTCATAAATTCTATGAGCAAAAGGCGGGCCCGCTCTGAGATTGACAGACTTTTCAGCCAGACAGAGAGAAGCTTTGTCCGCCCACTAATTTCTGTGGCTTCCTGATGAGGTTTTGTAATTTATATGTCTTAAAAACTCACCTTCGCCGCCGCATTTACCGCTAGCAGGGTCGCTCGTAGCCTTTCCCTTCGACCTGGCTTCGTGGGTAGCATCCCTCCTTCCAATTGGCTGTGGGACGAAAGCGACCGACCTCGGATTGAATGAAAACCTCTGATTGGCTGGGCGGACAAAGCTTCGTTTTGTAGTTTTGCACCAAATATCTCAGCGGAACCGGAAGTACGATTTCTGATTTGCACTTGTAGAAAACAGAATGTGTGACTCGTGGGGAGGATTCGAGTAGTTGTAAATTGCTATTTGTGTTTGTGTGTTAAATGACACAGCTATTTTCTTAGTAAATTGTTTGTTGTAAGTTTTGCACCTAGTGCGCTGCAACAATAGGTGCAAAATGTGAGCGTGTCAATGTTGAAATGTGTGACTTGTAGAAAAGGATTTGTGCACATGTGAATGTGCACAAATTGTGCACCTGAAATTACAATTTTGTGAATATGTATTTTTGTGTTGTATTTGTGGGAAGAAAAAAAAATTGGCACATACAAGAAATTATTTTACAAGCACACAACTCATAGAGTGTGGGAATACAAATATGCTGATACACATACAAACTCAATGTTACAGGTGCACCTGAAATACCTTCATATTTTCAGCTCTGTCTAGTCAAATGCACCGCGCGTATGTTGCGAGAGACGTGCACAGACGTCTCTGTGTAGGGAGGGGCGGGCGCTGTGTGTGACTGGCCAATCATAGAGCGCGAAGACAGTCAGTTACACAATGAGGATTTTCCTTCAGCACGAACACAGATATTGACGGATTTTACTCGTATCATTATCGTATTCGTCCAAAATGCTTTATCCGTCACGTAAACGAGTATCCGGCTCATCCCTAGTAGTCACCATGGTGGTGATTGTTATGAACACACCAATGCTGCCACTTGGATGAGCAGTCAGAGTTTGTTATGAAATACCCCCCCCAAAAAAAATAAAAAAAAATGAGTGAACACTTGGACAAGCATGGCCAAATTGTTGACATCTGCTTTCCTGTCTGAATCTACTGTAAGATAATAGAGTGCTCATTAGTTATCGTCAAAAACAAAAAATCTGAACGTGGTCCTTAACAACTCTCTCACTTCTCTTCCAGTGAAACCAGTGTTGCTGTGGCTACACAACCATGGCTTCCTTATTAAAGCACACTTTTCGGTGTGATAATGGATCTTCCCTTCTTCGCACCTCAATTAACAAGCTTCTGCACACTGCGAATAATTGGCCCCAATATAAGGTTCAATTACTTCCTCAAATTACTTGCTTTAATTACTTACTTGAAATTCAATCACTTTTTAGATTAAACTCATTTTGAAGAGCAGTACCAACACCATTAATATTGTTAGGCAACGCTGGGGAATTGTGTGTGGCTCTCCAGCCTGCAGTTACTCCACATAATCAGCAGGTAATGTGTGTGTGTCAAATACCATTTCTACAATGTAGATGAGTTTGACAATGATTTTCTTAACATGCCATTGGCCAGACATGAAATATGATTGAATATGAATATGATTATAGAAAAATTAATTTCTGATAACAACTGGTACTGTACAAAGTTGTAACTCCAGATAAAGGAGTAGTTCAACATTTTGAGAAACTCATATTTCTCCCCATTTGAGCTACTTTGTATTTGACTGAGCAAGTAAACATGTTTTTGGTGATTTTTGATGATCAGAGCTTCTTTTTATACCATTACAGACAGACAGAGTACATTACCTCTTCTTCTCCAGTGTATGAATGTGGCACTGAGTTCTGTGGGCCTGACACACAGTGGCGGACATGACAGACAAAACCGAAAGACATTTTTCAGTTCATATAAATATTCAGTCAGTTTTCTGATCAAAGACATGTAAGCTCACAGCTGTTCATATAAGGTTTGTGTAAAGAAGTAGAAAAAAACCAAAACAAAGCAATTTGACATCCAAGTCAAAATCCTCTGATTCAACCAATCAGTGTCTTCAGAACCATAATGTCATCAGTTCAGCAAATATACTAGAAGAATCAATATTCTAATCTCCCTCCCAGAAAGACAGCAAATAACAGTATTTAAAGTATATAAAGCTTAATTATTCAAAACCACAATATGTCTGATTTGAAAGTGTGCATTGTTGTTGGTGCACTGAAAGTTTTACCTGATGATGATTACAGCTGAAATATCATCACAAGTCATTAAGTCTACACAGAGAATCCTTATTTTACTGAAAATATAACACAAGCTAAACAACAGTAAACAAGTAAAATTGTCAGTGTATTTATTATTTATTATTTACTCTATACTCCATTCATGGTGCAATATTTTTCAGTCTACAATATTTCATGTTTAATATCGAATACTTAATAAAATAAAATACATGTATAAAATACATATTTAATTCCGTCTGGTCTCAGTGTATATACTGATCACATATTTCATATTCTCACGCACATCTGTAAATAAGCTCTGTGTAAATTTATAAATTGAAACTTTTGAAAATACTTTTTCTTAGCCTGTGGTTGCTAATTGTTAATACCTTCTCTTTATACTATTTATTACTGTGACTATCCCCTTTGCTGCTATGCAATGTAAATTTCCCCACTGTGGGATGAATACATGTATATCTTATCTTATCTTATCTTAAAAACCTTTATCTTAACACCATGGTCCCTTGAATGAAGCTTCATATATGTAGTTTATCATTGCTTCTCTTTTGCTGTTTCCTTGAAATACACTGTCATCTCCACAGACATCCTGTAGATGAATAAAATGTAGCCAGCCCTCTGAATTACATTACAGTCACTCCAAAGCAGATGATTAAAACATGCTCCTCCTGTCTGCAGATTGCTGCTCTATGCTGGAGGTCGCCTCCCAAGTATCTGTGTGACCAATTTCCATTTTATGTCCCGCTGTGACACAAACGGGAATTACTGTGACCTCCCGCACTGATTGGTTGGGACATCATTTCCAGGCGTCCCATAATTAGGATTGGAGTTAATCCCTCTCTGTCGAGTCCCTGCCGCAGTCTTTCCTCGTAGAAGCTGACCTCTGTCAGAGATAAGAAGCACACCTTCCTTGTCTCGTTCTTGTCTCCCTGTTCACACGAACACTTCTGAGCAAAGCTGATAAACCTCGCTTTTGTGGAGACTTCATGCTCGAACCTCGCCCTCCATTTCTTACGGGCTGGTTGTCTCTCAATCAATCGGCAGCTAATTAAGAATACCTCAGGCTGGTTCTCTCTGCTCCTCTGCTGTCCTTTCTGTCCATCTTCCTGTGTGAGTATCTTGTCTGAACATTCTTGTTCATTTGTGGCAGTTGACAATGTTGAAAGAAAGGTTGGTGCATTGAACTTGTTAGGCTGTAAATTTGACTACAGAGCACAGTCTCACTCCCAGCGCGTCAAAAACTGACGCTTGGTCAGGGCCCTTTAGCGTTGGTTTCTGGTGCACAAGGTCTCCCCCAGCATCCTAATCAGACACAGTGGACCTCTAAGTCACTCCAATGTAAACCCGGGTTAGGGGTTGAAAACAGAACAAATCCCTCAGTCTCCAATGACTATTACATGAATGCTCGCGTGGTGTCTGGCCTTGAATATTGTTTTAGTGGCTTTATTTGTCCATGTCTTATGAAAAGCATGCCCATCTGAGCTTTCTGCCTCCACACAAACACTCTGAAGTTGAACGGAATTTCATTTGTGGTGCTCAGTAAGAAGACAAAGCAAAAACAATACAACAAAATATTCAAAATTCAAACTCCAGCAACATCTCTTTCTAGAAACAGTCTTCATCTCAGTGATGAATAGAACAAGCTGTCAAGAATCGTCATGGCGAAGTTTTGGTATAAAGTCGCAATTCGATTTAACATTGCACTCCTGTAACACCGTTAAACTCACAAAGGGCAATTTAAAAAAAAGAGGCTCAAAATCAATGCAGCAGAACCAGAGACATTGTCCCCTTTATTCCACTCATTCTTTTTCCTTGTCAATACCTGGCACCTCCATTACCCACAATGCAGCTCAAACATCAACATTTTGGTCAGAAACACTGGTGTGTATGTTAGTAGTGGCTCTTGTAGCCTCAAGCAGAGTTGAGGAGCAGGCTACAGAAGCCTTGTAAGCTCACATCTTTCTAACCCCACGCTCCATTTTTTTACATTTTCAAACTTATATATATATATAAAACGTGTCTTCAGCCGCTATCAACACTGACTTGTTTAGCTTGAAGACATTAATCACACATCACATGGTTCCCTCTGGAGTCACAAAATTTCCAATTAATTTTTTTTTTATATGTGAACAATTACTCCCCAACAGCTGTAAACAGATGTGTGAAACTGATTTTAACAGAGCTGAGATCTGATTGAAATTACCTGGTGGCCACTGGCCAGGTTGTTCTTTCACTTTTAACGTGGCTTTAGGGAGGCATTTTAGCACTTGGAAAAAAACCCTCAAGCATATTTTATTTCCAACAATAAGTTTCAACTATAAAGACACCGCTGCTCCACATGTTTAGTGGAATAATACAGCTAGAGATTGTATTCCTGGAAATCAGAAACTGCCTCACACAACAAGTATGACAGAAAAAAATGTATATGAATTCTGGTGAATTAGCCTTTTAAGTTATTTGGCAAGTGCTTTGCTTTAATATTTTATCATATTGCTGCATCTAGTGAATATACTGAATATTATATATTAAAACTCACATCAGACTTATTCACAGTGTCCTACAGCAAATGGACCATATCACAGGAAAAAGTCACACTTCTTGATCAGTAGAGTTCATCTGCAGACATTTGCTATCAGACAGAGATGCTGTGGAGCAACAACTCATGTGCATGTTGAGTCAAGTGCTGTTAGTGTGATCCTCCTCATGTGGCAGTTCCATCTTTGATCTCCGCCCTGCAGCTGCTTGTTAAGTTGATTTAACCAGTGGAACATGCCACTCATGAAAACAAACTTCGACTATCACTCAGCACGAGCGACAGAACTGTGCCTGCCTTTTGCTGCTCGCACATAACGAAATGTGTAATTTTATAACAAGCTCGGAATCAGCATCATCCCTGTCTTGTTACTCCTTGTTAAATTAATTTAAATGATGGATTATCCCTCAAAAAACCTCAGACATAAGTACATCAGTCAGCATGAGCGACAGATATGTGTCCGCTTTTTTCTACTTATAATCTATGGAGGCAAGCAGCTGACACATCCTCCATGACTTTTCATCTATTAGTGGTGTTGCTATATTCTCTTTTACAAAGTATATCAAAGTATTTTTTTGCCTGCAACTGCACAGCAGTGATTTACTCAACTGTACGCTGCACAAGCCTCTCAAATTGGCAGCAGAAGTTACTCATTATCATTCAGGGAAAAAATGAATAAATTCTGTATCTGTCCCTCCCTCCCTGTCTTCATTATTGGTGTTTGTTTGTTTTTAGCAGTGTCATACCTCTGCATAAAAAAGAATCTACCTTAATCAATCACAGATTTAATGCTCTACCCGATGAGCACGCCATGTGACAACAGGTGCATGCTGGGTCGGGCTAAGTGCTGAAATGTGGTGGATCCTCCACGTGAGCTGTGTGGGGCCCTTCTGTTGTTTCTAGTTCTATCACAGTGCAGAGCCTCTTACAGCTCAGAATGTTTAAAAACTCTGAGTAGTGCTGTAGGACAGAGAGGTTTACAGGGTTTAGTGACAGAGAGGCTGAGTGGACTGGATATGATGGGACAGAGAGGCTGAGTGGACTGGTTATAGTGGGACAGAGAGTCCCAGAGTGTGTGTGTCCTGCACAGTGTGTAAAAACTGTGCAGGACACACATGTGTGTTTGTGGCTTCAGCTGCTAATGAGTTAATAAATTTCTGAGTTGTCTACTTTGGTGATGTGGTATTCTGCTGTTAAAGTGATAGTTATTTTATTTCTGTAGTCTAATCCTGCTTATTGCACCCAGCGCAGTCTCTTTAGCTCTTTTATTTATTGTTAGTCATTTGTGTTTAATTATCTGAGTTTTGTCGTCTTTTCTGGTTAACTTTAGAAAGGATATACAGAGGAAGGGCCTTGTATATTTATAATGATAAATATTATTTTGAAATATTAATATTGTCTGCACAGGCAGCAAGATCTGTCTATACAAATGGAATTTCTTGACGGTGTGGACATCGGGGTTCGGTGATGTGATGTTATTCCACTAGTGTTGGATTGACATGTCATTGACACTTGTAGCCTGGAGGTGTTCTTTAATTTCACAGTACAGTCAGCAGTGATTTCCATAATGTAATGCAGTAACTTTTACATTTTAACTGAGCTACTATTTGCTTTTATCTAAGTACATTTTTATGCAAGAATCCACTTTCACATTTGCTTGAGTGATATTTCTGTAAAGTAACAGTACTTTTACTCAAGTATAATGTTCTACTGCTCTTTCCATCTGTGCATGTTTCCCGACTGAACTGCAGTAACATTAACACACACAACAATGTATTTCATAATTATGTTACAATATTAAATCAGTGTGATGCTCTGAAGACACAACAATCTCAAAATTAGGTTAGAAAACATAACTTCCTTTGTGACTTGCAGTTTAAACCACTCTTACTCACAATCTTCTATCTGAAGACGGAGTTGGATAATTTTGCTGATTAAGAGAAAAGAATGTTAGAATGAAATCATTTCAATAGAAAATTACAATTGTTGTTGTTTTTATAGTGGCATTGGGCTGTATCGTCATTTTCTGAATTATCTAGTGTTTCTCTGTGTGTCTTTTGCTGGGCGACACACCCCCACCCTAAAGAGCCTGAGAGAGATTTTTATGATAATAGAACTGCACACACACATTGAAAAGCACTTTATATTGAAGGATCCTTACATGTGAAAAGCCAGACATGCTTTTCATTTTGTGTCTCCCCTCCTGAGTACCTATTACTTGATGGAGATCTTAAAATGGTTACCACAAGTGATTTGGACATAAAGAGACAAAGCTGAGCTCTGGCTGGCTCTGACTCAATTTACCCCCTGCTGGGTGTCTGGTTAAAATGGAAATGGTACCCCTGGGCTGCAACAACAAAATTGTTGCTTTGACTGCAGGAGACTGTTTAAAACCTGACCAACTTGTCAGCATAGCATTGTTGGATGGGGAACGAGGCTGCCATTGTCAAGTAGAGTAGAATACTGTCAGCAGTGGACGTGTGATGGTTGTTTTCTAAAAATGGATCTTTGTCTCCCGCTGTGTTTACTCATTTGTTTGTGCTTGTACCTTAAGTGTGTGTGGGCACTCCAGACAGTGTTGTAGTACTCATGCCAACCTGATGACAGACATGGCAATGAGAATGAGGACGACTATAATTTACAACTTTTCAATGTAAATTTGCACCTGGTGCTTGATTGAAAAAGTCTTGTGTGTCTATGTGTTACAGCCATTGAGGGGGTGGTGTGACATACTATCAAGGTAGGAGTACTGGGAGACTCTATACATATGACATGCAAGAGTAGTGTCCAATGCATAAAATTGTAAGAGAGTGACACATTGAACTTACTCTGTGCAGACATGCGACAGTGTAGCAGAATGCTTAAGTTGTGGATGCATCGATCTTTTACTGTAGTCTCCAAAAGGAATCACAGAAGTTCCAGGTGCAGGTCCGTTGCTTAAGCTAAGTTGATTAATTGCAAGCTTCCCCACCCCACTGGGATCCTGCATTGTTATCTTGTAGCCAGTGGAGGCAAGTAACTCAGTAAATTTAACCAAGTACTATACTTAAGTCCATGTTGAGGTACTTTTACTTGAGTATTTGCATTATCTGCTACTTTATGCTTCTACTCATCTACAGTTCATGTCCAAAATATTGCACTTTCCCACTGCATTTATGTGACAGCTTTGTCACTAAAAAGTGAAGGTAGGTAGGTAGGTAGGTAGATACTTTATTCATCCCCATGGGGAAATTCGCAAGCACTATGAACTATGAATAAATAACACTAAATGAAGTAGTTTTACCATCTGCAATAAGAGTAACACTTTCACATGAATACATTTATAATTACAATCTACTGACATGATATTTTTATTCTGAAATAAACCATTTTGTATAATGAGTACTTTTAGTATATTTTCATACTAATACTTTTAATTTAATTTTGCTCAAGATTTAAATAAATGAAGGACCTCTCACATGGTATTTCTATGCTGTGCTATTACTATGTTTACTTCAGTAAAAGATCTGGGTACCTCTTCCACCAGAGCTTTTAGCACCCTGTCAGATAAAGACATTTATTTATTTATTTTATATTGCGCTCACATGGTGCATATTCCTAAACAATGATGTGCTTAATTAAATTACTACAAATGAACTGACTTGCAAGAAACTTGGGGCTATAGTGTTGCTTAGCTTGGGAGTGCTAATTGGTGCCTGGGTTTCTGAGTATATAATAAATCTGCCATATATAAGTATGCTGTGGGCTACTTGAATGCCTGGCCTGAAAAGTTAATTATTACAGTGATCTGTTTGCCTTAGAGTACCTGGGGTTGAATCTGAGGCCAAGCACAGGGCTAAATATGCACACTTGATAGGTGAAGTGTGCCTGGTGGAGCAAGGTAACCCCTCATCATCATCTTACTGTCATATGCTATAATATATAAAGGGACTAATGAGGAAAATAGTGGAATAATGTCACATTTATTGAAGCATATATTTAGACTGGATCCTCTGAAAATATTGATGTTGAGGTCTAATGTAATGGCTCAGTGAAACAAGATTTGGACCCAAACCTGTGCAGACATAAAGACCCGGCAGCTGAACTACTGAAATGACGAGGCAGGCAAAAGTCAGCAACAGGAGAGCAGTCAAATCACGTGAGACAGTAGTAAGCTACACAGGGCTACAAGGACACATAAACAAGCAGGGGAAAAGTCAGGCAGAAGTCAAAAGACTGGAGAGACAGGACTCTGACAAACAGCCTGCAACACCATGGCGTGGAAAGCTCAGTAGACAAACTGGCAACGGGCTGGTTGAAACACTCAGGTATATGAACTAGGCTGGTAACTGGGGAATACGGAGCAGGTGTGCGGGTTGGTGTGGAGATCAGGTGATTGGCAGGAACACAGGATGGGCAACTGTTGGTATAACAAGGAATGACAGGATGATGAATGACAGGTGAGTCAGTGACTGGCAGGCAGTGCTGGAGTAAAGTTTCACATTACAAAGTAACTCCTGGTTTTGGGCTGTCTGCTGTGAATGAGCCTCATTCCATTTCAAATTGCCACTGGTCAACCACAACTGGAATCCAACCACCACTGTTTCTGTTGACAAAAGACGTTTTCTAGCCTGTGATTGTAAAATGGGAAGTTGCACATTTAATTTCCATGAATATGTGATTGATGGTATTTAATAATCTCCTAAATCATAGAATGATAGAAAGATCAAACAAAATCAATGCTGAGCCACATCATTCAATAAAACACAACATTGTGTGTGTGTGTGTGTGTGTTAATGGGGCACTCTGACAAAACTGCCTTACCTACCTTTACCTTACCTTTATTTCTCTGGTTTTGCTGAATTATCAAGGACACTTTGGTGATTTTGTGTTGACAAATGTTGAGGATAAAACCTTCACACGGGTCGTCACTGGGGCACTCTAAAATCTTTTTATCTTTTATCTTTCAATATTTTCTTTATTGAAAGATCATCAAACAGTTACATAAAATAAGACAAATAGCATAAAAGCTCAGATAAGTACAGCAACACAAATACAATGATTCACACATGGACAGCAGAATCCAGTGTGTATATCTATGTGTGTGTGTGTGTGTCTGTGCTCACGTGTGCAGGTGTGCGCGTGACGTACGGCAGCATTAACCGGCGTGTCAGATGTTGCTCCCAGCTGAGTGAGGATTTAGAGACAGCTTAATGAACATTGTAATTTCGCTCCCTGCCCTGTCAGCACTGCACTCCATTTCTTTTTACTGTCAGAGTGATGGTGCAGGCTACACAGGACTTTCTAAACTTTTAATCTTAGTTTTTATGAGTGCAGACATCCCTTTTATCCCTGACTTAATATGCTAAACCATTGATTTTCCTGTATTCATTCCTGAATAATGGATAGTCCACCCTCTATAAAGGGACGTACTGTACCCAGAGTCTGGTGATTTCTGAACAAGGAGATAGGCTTTTTAAAGTCATCACATCCCTCTCGTGCCTATATACAAGTCTAATTTGATGTCATTGTCAATTATTAGAGGTTTACCTTTTGAAATGTATTGTATTGTTGTGTGGTTTGTGCTCTTGCAGTAAGAATGAACATAAGAGAACGACTGGTTCTTACAAAAAGGCAGGGACAATTTGACCAAAGTACATCCTGACATTGACGATTAGAGACATCAGTGGCTGTGTGTCATGCTGCCTCTCAAATAATGCTGCTGGCACAGGTTCCACCTTTTCACAAGGTGTCACTTGATACGGCTGAGACCGTAGGTGCATAACCCTTTGATTCAGTTGAAAGTTATTTCATTAGGAAATAGGCAAAAGGACATTCCATAGTTCCTCTAGAAACTGGTAATAACTGGTCAAGTCATCATGCAACATGAATGCACAGCAAACACCTTATTTTTTAATTAAGTACTTTCAGTTAGTTTGACTGCTATCATCAAAATGTTTGTCAATTATTAGTGAAAAATGATTTAAAAATGAATGCAAAATTGAGTGATATAAAAAAGACATTCTTACTATATTTAATTTCCTAACTACATAATTGTGTAATATCTCTAACTAATGAAATGATGATCTGCAAAACTGTTGTCTCCTTAATAAATGAGAACAGTCCCAATAGCAGAGGATGCTGCTGTTATTTCATTTCAAATAGTCGCCTGATTAAAATGAAAATCAGTGCTTTTGAGGTGTAAATGAAGGAGTTGTGGTCCCGAAACTGTGCGTGTACATCTGCTGGACTTGGCTTGGATCCTTTGTCTGTGTAATTACAGTATATATCTCAGTTATTTTGATTGGCAGAATAACCATCACCCCCTATAAATGAAAATACTTCAAATAAATGTTTGTCCCCGATGGCGGTACAACAGTCAGTTGTTCATTGTGCGGGCTCTTTTCATGTTTGTGCCTGTTTTTTGGACATTTTCTTACTCACTGCTTTGATTATTGACTTGAGTGCCTGCAGCTTGTATCTGTTGTTCCACTGCTTAATACATTTTGACAGATGGAGAGCACTTAAAAAAGACTCTTTTACTGTTTCTGAAGTTTGGTGTTGCTAAAACAAAGTAGTTGGCTACGAGCGTTCTTACTTTGCCTTTGGCAGTTACAGCAGTGTTTTACTTCTGCGAGGCTGTTACTCTTCTTTTCCCTGCATCTACATTATGGTTCCTGTGCTTACAAACCAATTACAGTACAGTAAACCAGTTACTATCAAAAGAGCTATTCTCTCACGTCACTTACTCTGACTTAAATTCTCCAGTAGTTCAGATGAATTATTGCTCACCTGCTGTCTGTCTCTGCATCTTGTCTTTCCAGCCTGCTTCTCCCTCGTTCCCTGTCTGTCCTTCCCTCCTTCTCCATGCTTTTCCATCAGGCTGAGAGTAAGCTGTTTGTTGTGCGGGTTACTGGGTCACACAGGTGAGGTAAGGCTGAGATGTGCAGAGCTAGACCTGCAAACAGCCCATCACAATGGTAACAAGCTGAATCTGTTTGTCCTGTCAGGGCACTGTCATGTGTGTGTAAGGTGTGTAAGGCTCCAGGTTAAGTCTATATGTGTGTGTGTGTGTGTATGTTTGTTTAGAAAAACATATTTTGTCATATCTCTCTTAAATTAATAGCATTTCAGTTATATTTTAATTACACGATAACTATTGAACAGATATTTTACTGACATATCGTCACCACAAAGACTCTGATGCTGAGACAGACAAGTGTTGTGGTTTAGGTCGAGTCATACATGGATCAGTTGCAGTAGGTGGCAGTGTCACCTTTACCTTTAAGACAATTTCTAAAGGTGAACTGAGAAGTAAGATGGAATTAAAGACGAATTTAACACTGTAAATCCTATGTACAACTACTGTCTTATCTTTATTTTACTATTAATCAAGTCTGGTCACAGCCAGTAGTGCTTAAAGCAACAGTGAGGTCTTTTTTAGTTTGAATATATATTATAGTCTACCTAGTGTCACTTTCAGATGTAGTCAGAGTTTAGGTTGCTTTTAAATTCAGTTCACCTTGGATGGAATTATTTTAAATGTAAGGACGTGCTATGATTTCCACTTTCATCCCACCACTCAGCTGTCAAAGCGTTACACTCCATATCTCTGCCATGCACATCCACATGTTCATGTTCATGTATAAAGCAAAGCAGAAACCCAATTACACGTATACATGGCATGGACTATAGAGACAGGGCTTCTCATTTATTTAACATTTAAGAAATTGGACTTACTCAGGAAGCCTGTGACCTGGATATTTAAGTAGAAATGCAGCGTGCCTGTGAAAGCCGGTAACATGGATACTAAATAATGATGCAGCTCCTGTTCCATAAATTCTGGATGACCACCAGATGTATATCCTAATACTAGCATGTTGCTGGGGGTAAAGATGAAGGGATCGAGAATTTCTATACTGGAATATGTGCTCAAGATAAAACAGGGCTTTAGTGTGTCAAATTAATTGTGAAAACTTGTTGTGACTACTGAGTGAGCGATGATGTCACTGTTGCTGTTGTGTGTGCCTTTTTATTTTTTTTTGAACTGAGAAATTTCCAACATTAAAATCACGCTGCTTCCAGTCACAGTATGGGGTGATAATTGTTGAGACATCAACAATTACCCCTGCTGGTGCTTTTTTTAAATTATGCTAATTGCATCCTGTGGAACAAAACATTAAATGTGACATACAGTGCATGCAGGTGTTGTCAGGCAAAGTCTAAAAATGACTGTGTTAATGATTCTTTTATGTTTACATGCTCTGGCTTAGAGATAATGTCAGTCTCTCACTCCACCTGCCATGTGTTTCAATGCTGTTATATGCTCTGTCAGATTTTATTAAGAAGCCATTTATTGTAATAGTAATGACTCTAACACCTCTGTTAGCCACTCCTTACCTTTATTGACCCCACATATTGTGTGGTTCTGATGAGGGACTGAAGAACTCCTCTCATCCCTGCTGAGGAGAACGGGCAGCTGAATGCATCTGCTTCCTCTTACTTACCACACATCATTAGACTCTTTGGTCCCCTTGTGAACAGGAAGGAGCCAGTTCAAGGACCAATTACAGCAAGTAGAGGGCTGTGATGGGAATTTTTGTCACAGTAAATGTGTACTGAGGGAGCGAGAGGAGAATATAATTTGGTAAAATAACTACTAAGATACAGAAGACTTGTGAAGTGTGAGGACTCATCAAGCTACGATGTTCCTGCAGCCAGACATGTGGGGGGGCCCAATTAGAAGCAAGGTGCTGGGTGTCTATGGCATGATGTATAAGGGTAACTTTAGTGCCATTTCTGTAATTTTTTTTTAATCACAAACAGGTGAAAATTGTCCATACTACAGAGAAAGGGGACCATGGGTAACATGGTTTAAAAGTTTCAGTGTGTTTGTTCATCATCGTCTCCCCTAGATCTTACTGAAGCATGATGGTGTTTTCATCACTCATAATCGCTCCCAAATAGAATTCCAGCCAAATTCTAAAGCATGAGGAGCACAGGTTTTTTTTTTCTAACTTTAATTTTCTTTCATAACATACAGGAACATACAACATGGAGATGTACCTACCAAATTTACATATACTCAAGTGAAAATACAGATATTGGGTTTCATAGAACTAAAAAGTAAAAAACAAACGAGAAAAACAAAACAAAAAAACATAACAACATATATACTCGCCCACCTTTACATATTCATATATACATACACATATACTTTCATACATACCTATATACATCTTAAATCTCTATATATGGGGAGCACAGTTTTAAATCTTATATTAACAGCATTTCAATGTTTTATGTCCAGCTTCCTCTTTATTGGCTCAGGTGCTTTTAAGTCTTTGTGGCATAAAGGTGTTCTGCGCTGTAGTTGACTGGAACAGTTTGCCATCATTATTTTTTTTTTCTTAAACCTCTGCAATCTTTGATCTGTTAGCAGAGCTGACAACATTAGGATATTCCCTCAAATATAGCCTGTCTTGGGAAGGATTTGCATTTGCAGTTTCACCACAACTACCACTGCCATCATTCTAGCTCAAAGATCTTTACAGCACATGGTAAGCAGTTGCATTTTACTGGTGGTTGGTGCTTCACTTACCTTACTGACTGTGTTAGTCGTCATTCATTTAATTCCAGATCACAATCTTATGCTCACTGGTTGTGTTAATGCCTATTTAATGGTGCATCAGGGTTTAAATACCTGCAGAAACGTATCATTTTAATTTGCTCTGTTGTAAGTGTTTGTTCATCTGTCACTGGTTATTTCACTCATTTATTGTCAACAACTTTGATAAAGTTTGATCAAACACTTGGCAAAATAGAATAGGTTGTGCAGACAGTACTAATTACAGTAACACACCAAATGTTACTGTGGTTTCATTATTTTACTGTGTAGCTTAAGTCGGACTGAACATTGGAAAACATGCAACATGTTTGGCCACAACAGCTCCAGCCAAAGTTTTGTTTATTAGCATTTATGTGCAACTGAACTTAATGACGCGGGTTTAAAAATCCAAAATTTAAACCATTTGAACTACTATGCTATGTGCTGACTTTGATGTTTCAGACAATTAAGACAACATTCAAAATGGCCAAGGTGCAAATGGTTATGATCTGTATTTATAGATTTGACTGGGCACACAGAGTCATGATTATGCATAGGGAAGAACTCATCTGGTCAAATGCAGAAAAAGTAAAAGCGGCTAGGCAGATGGATAAACAGGTGTAGTACAGCACATCACTGCATCGAAAACCAAATCTTCTTTCATTTGTGTTTGTTTATGGGTTAAACAAAGGACACACAATACTAATAAATGAGCTTTAGAGGTGTTTTTTTTCCAGCTTTGGACAAAGCCAGGCAAACAGTTTTTTCCTGTTTCCAGTCTTTGTACTAATCTAATGGCCTCCTGGCTCCGGCTCCATACTTAACACACAGAAACCAGATTGATATTGATCTTCTCATCTCACTCTTTAAAAGAAAGTGAATAATTTCCCAAAATGTTGAAGCATTTCATTAACACAGACAGGCATTAGGTCTCACTTTGTTCTCTGAAATCAGTGTGTCTTTTTTTCTATTTGTCTGTCTGAAAAGAATACATCAGTGAAATGTGTGTCTTATTGTGGCTTCTCCCTCCTCCTGGCTCTTTTGTTACACTCTGTATACTTGTTCTCCACATGAACTCGAATATGTTTGAACATTTTGGGGGTTCAAATTGTTCTTAGAGTTGCCAAATAATATGAAGTAGTGCTGTTTTGGCTGAGCCACTGTGGAGGTTCAGGGCTGCAGACTGGCTAGTCTTCTCTTTAGGTGACGTTAATGCTGTGCCACAGTAACTGGAGTGATGAGTCTTTATTTTGTGTAAAACACAAATGTGAAGCTTGTATTAATCCCACTTCACAAAACATCAAGGCACCACACTATTGATAATTTCGTTATCAATCAAAGCCTGAGAGAATTAGAGGAAAAAGTGGCCAAGTTTCAAAGACAATATAACCTTGGTGAGATTGCTTCCAGCTTTTCTCTGTTTAAAGTTTGCATACAAACAAAGGCCAAAATCTTTCTTCCTGATTTTTATGAATTTTTTGTCTACAAAGTGGGGGGTGTCTGCAAGACAAAAACAAACAAACAAACACAAGGCATTGTTACAGCCAATATTGCGCATGTAGATCATGAGGTTTTATATAACAGTTCCTTCTGATACATTTTGTCACATAACTAATTTCTCTCTGTGGCATCCTGTAGGCTGTATTTTTTTCACAGCAGGCCCATGCTGAAGCCCAGCCAGTGTTTGAAGGAATAATGGTATCATGTTCTCACATTAAACATGGTGAAAAGAAACAGACCTTGTTTTCTTCATCCCATCCAAATCCTGGTAAGAAAACAAACAAGCTAACTTTCCAACCTGTTGATGTGTGGGAGTGTTATTGGCAAAAGACAGATATTCATTTATTCTATTTAAGATATTTATGAATAGCATATGTGCACTTATCTATCTTATCTGAAACTTAATGATGTTGTGTTTGTCCAGTGTACACAAACTGCAGTTGCCTTCAACAAAACCAACTGAAAATCTGTAATTAACTGACCTGTAGCACTGAAACTGTAATATGTAATATGGCTGCCACTAAAAGCAAGGTAATAATGTTTGTGGGGGGAGTTGTTTACATCAGGGGGAGTAGGAACCACAACCTTTTGGTACCACTTGTAACCTTGCTGCAATTTGCACTTCAGCTAACAACTGGTATTAACAGCAGAAGGTCTGGGATCAAGACAATTAGTTATTGATAATATTTATTTGCAATTTGCAGCACAGCACAATATCAACTATAAATTGTGTTTATATGGTGCAAATCTGATAAAATAATGAGCTGAACAATGTTGTGTTATATCATTTTACCACTCACAACCAACACACACAGAAAACCTGGGGCCAGCGTGTTCAACTGTGTTTAATATATTTATGTTACGTGTTTTTTTTTTTAATTATATATTATATATATATATTATATATATATATATATATGGGCAAAATGTTCCCTCAGGTTGAATACATTTCTTTCTGATCCATTTTATCTTACCTGTGTGTACCAACGCGCACTGGAAGGTGGCAGTGTGCCTGAAGCAGCAGGTACCCTTGGGCGAAAACATGCCAGTACTTTACACTAGTTAATAAACCCAAATTAGTGGCTGGAATACTGTTATTCCTCACACATAATCTGGTCACTAGTACCTATTGCCGTCTCTTGGAGTGGTAGTTTGTGGTCTAATCTTTCAGTGTGTGTAATGCATGTACGTCTAATCTACCCTCCTGAGGCTGTATAAAGCTGTAGATTTCTGTGAGCAGTATCATAACACTGGTAGCCTTTCATGATGACAGAAGAAGTGAAGATTAGAAGGGGAAAAAGTGAAAAAATATAAGACTGGAAAAAAAGAAATGCACATACCTGTCGAGGTAAATCACTGCTCTTTCTGCTTGAAGTGTTTATGAAAAGTGGATCCTGTCAGACCTCACTCCAACAGCTGACCTTACATCCATTGTATACTGATCCTACATCTGTGCCTGCCTTCTCCGGCTCTACACTTCTGCACCTCAAGGTCTTTTGATGAATAATAGAATCTCGTCAGCGTGGACTGCCTAATGGGTGTTGATAAAGTACAGTACGCCCTTTGAAATCGCAGGCGTGATTGAAAGGGGAAATAATGTCACTGTGCGTGTAATGATTGTTATTCATCTTGCACCTGCTCAACAGGAAGGAAAACATGACCTCAGAACATAAAGGAAGTCAGTCCACATGTCCACATTTTCTGTTTTCAGCCTTCCATAAAATTTAGTTTTGCCTCATGAAATATTCTAGAAAAGTACATTAAGATAAGATAGGATAAAATAAGCCTTTATTCGTCCCACAGTGGGGAAATTCACATGCCACAGCAGCACAGGGGATAGCAGCAGTTAAATATTAAGAAGAACAAATAACAGTCTAAAAAGGAGGCATACACAAGTTTACATGACTTATTTACAATTTCGAGTATGGATAGGAAATGTAAAATATGAAGTATAAAAATATACGACCAGTATAAAATATATGACCAGTAAATATACACAATGGGCCTAAACTGAGGTAAGAAATGACATCTTAAATATGGAATATTAAATATTAAATACTAAATACAGAATATTGCACATTGACTTGGTGAAGTATTGCACAGTGAGTGGAAGTTACATAAAGAACAAGTATTGCACAAATGTACTGAAAACGCAGGCAGTAAAGGAAACATGCAGCAGCAGGTTTAACTCAGGACACGTCACTGACTATCGTTGGCTCTTCAGACATCTTCCCGTAAACACAGGAGAAAGTGACATTGGAGAAGGGGCTGCATTTGTGTGAAGGGAAAAGGAGGATCTTGCTTGGCTGCGTCTTCACCACCCACAAAAAGAAGAAAATGTTCTCCTACACTGCCAAGGGAGCGTTGGAGTAATTTATGGAATCGAGCTCAGGTTATTAAAGTACACACGTAGGTGAAAAGTGTGTAGGCAGCATGTTGTGTGGCACAGCTTTAAAATATTGGGTACAGAGTTCAAATCTTCATGTAGGCTGCTGCTGTATATACTTTATCTCAAACTCAACAGGTATTACACTTCAAATGTTCATTATTCACACATTTTATGCAACATTACCAACTGACATGCTGCTCCCACTGCTATTCTTGAAATCAAGGCTATTTTAACATGTTTCCCAAAAACAAACTGACATGTTACAGGAATTGTTTAAAGGTTAAAGAATTATTCGGACGGTGTGGGATCATTGCATTAACTTGGTCTATCCTGCACATGTCTCTCTATAACAGACAGTCTTGGGAGGTCTCAAACACAAATGAGTACCAGAAATAACATGTAACCTTAAAGAAGATGGTGGGCCATGGTTGTCTTCTATAATGTAGAGATTGCAGAGACCTGACTCCTCTTATTGTGAAATATAATAACATGTAATTCACATAATTGTCAAACCCTTGATGTTAAACCATAGACTGTATAAAATATGGACGTAGTGTCCGTGACATCACCCATAGGTTTCTGAAGAGCAAAAATGAAGCAAATTGTAGTGCATAGCCATCTTGGTAGCCTACCTCCGGTTACTCCAAATATGGACAAAGAGGTGGAGCGAGGGCGGAGCTGAGGCGGGTCGAATGAACGCTATTGGCTGAAAAAAAGCCGCTGAAAAAAGGCGCTTTATTCGAAATAATCAAACTAGCTACGGCTAACCAGCTAGGTTAAATGCTAAATATCGTTGCTAGCCGGCTAACCCCACGACGATCTCTTTCCCAAACTCAGTGACTAGAATTAGCCGGGGTGACGCTGTTTAGACCGTCAGTGGCTAGTTGTCTATCAAAGTGGCGCCACTTAGATTGAAAGCTATGCGTTGTGCATAATGATGTATGCTGTATATTTTAAACGAAGGCCTTATAAAAAAATTTTTGCACTTCCGCATTGGCTTCATTTTTCAGCGGGGAAGGTTGCCGCTTGTGTCAAACCCAAGAAGGGAACGGTTAGGGTAAGGAGGGGTGTGGTGGTGGGGCTTTGAAAGTGTTCTGTCATCATGCCAGAAAATACAGTACAATTTATACTATATGCTATGTACTAATCTTTGTATTTATAGTATTGCTGTTAGTATACAAGAAATGAACTTTGCACGGACTGAGAGAAATGATATCATATTTGCACCAAACATTCAGTCAGACACGAGAATGACGCTGCCAATTCAACATTACGACCAGTCTTCTAAAGGTGTTGCTGAAGCTAACATCCATAATTAGAAAATTAGCATAATGTATTCAAGATGTGAGCACTTCTTTCATTTCCCTTGTGCATTGCATTATGGGAGTACACGGGAGACCAAAAGCACACTCAAAAATCAAGCGTTTTTTAAAAAAATATACTGGCTGTTATGACTGTATTTTATTTTGACATTTTTTTCACTGTCAACACACTCATAACATATTCAAACCCTGCTGAGAAGAACGGTGTGTAGTATGTAGACTCAGCTATGGTCGTCTTCCCCATCAGCCACTACCTGTGGTGCATTGATGATTCTTTTCACATGTACCCTCGAGACAGCAATGGAATGGCAAACACATTATTCTGTATGTCAAAGGTGGAAACCCTTCTTTTTGGTGTTTCTGAGTAAACAACACACCAAACACAACCCAGTGCCACTGATCATCTACCTTCAGGGAAGAGTCCAACAGTCTGTTCGCAGCCTTTTTCATGCTTCCTCTTTCAACTCTTGTGAGTGTTCTGTGCTCAGTCCAGGGACTCACCTGCCAGCATCCACTCCACTAATAATAACACTAATCCTGCCCTCTCTGGACAGGATTAGTATCATCAGGGAGCTCTAATGATTTGTAATGACTGTCCCAGGACTCAGCAAATTATATGTTGTCCAGAACAAAGATGGTCGCCGGTGTTTTTTCTCCAACATGAAACCTCTATCCTTTTCAATGGTAAACCATCTTCAAACCCTGCTGAAACTTTTATTATGAACTGGAATCAATGTACAAACTGTTTGGAGTGAACTTTTATGGGCAGTTCATGAATAAATCACACTGGTGAATAAATACCATAGCTTAGGGACTGGATGAAAGATGCTGGGGTGCAGATGGGGGCTGAACCTTATGTTTAAAAAAAATCAAGGTTCTTTGGAATGTTATTTATATTTTCCTTTGACCTTTTCTTTTCTTGACGAATAAATCCCCTTTAGGATCCACAGTGAGATTTTTGATCTAATCACTCATAATTGTACAGTCCCTTACAATGTGTACCTTGGGTGTTCAATTGATGTCCTGCCCACTGATTTACATTTTAGCTCACCTTCAACATTGAGCTGTGTGACAAAATAGACAACATTACATGACTCGAGTTATTTCAAAAATGCATTTAACCCATCGGTACACAGCACACCAAACACAACAACAACACACAAGGGGACACAGAGCATATATTTACATATATTTACACATATATATACCCCTTCCTACACACACACACACACACACACACACATATATATGTACAGCACCTTGTGTATTTTTGAGGAAATAAAATAAATGGGTCATTACAATCAACTATCTGATAATAAAATAACTATAATCAGCACTATCACAACAGTGAGTATAAGAAGCAGCCGGGGACCATTCTGCCTCCACCTGCAAACAAGAAGAGAGAAAGTTAATGTATCTGTATCTGTAATGTAACTGACCTAAGATAATCAGTCATGCTGTGATTTAAAGGAAATAAATGGAAGGAAAGGCCAAATAAATTTAGTAGGGTGTTAAACAGGCTATTGATGCTTTTGGAGAAGTGCAACAACAATAACAAACATAGACTAAGGTACACGAGCTGCATGTGTATGATTGTAAGATAGAGATACAAACAGTAGAATTCAGACTTACACGATAAAGATTTACGTTTGAAATAGTTTTGGCCCCAAAAGAAGAAGAATGAAATGATAGGGTTAGGATTAGACTTCAATTTCAAAAACGTCAATTTCGTTGATGTTCCCAAAGTGTTGCATGAGGTGGATACTGTTTTTGTTTTCTTGTCCAGAAAAGAAGTGACTCAAGACCACTACTGAACTATTGCAACTGGGATCTGAATGTATTGAGAACTATTTTTTCTTTGCTCCACTCAGTGGTTAGATCGAAAAGATTTAAACTGTGATTTGTCCATCCACAGTATGTTCAGCTCATATTCTATGATCCAATATATCCAACAGTGCCAACACAGTGTCGGTCTGGTTGAACCATGACAGCGTTTTCTTCATGTCCAAAAACCCTTCATACAAAATGACATCTATTTGTAAAGAGAACTCTGCACAAGCTAAAAGCACAAAAGACCATCCAGAAATAGAGACTAGTCCTCTCATATATCTGACTGTACTGAGTCAAGTTTTTGTGGCAGGTGTTCATTATTCACTGTTCCCTCTTTGTTTTTGTCTCTATCAGGTTCTGAAAAATACTGGCCGGCTCTTTAGCTGCTAAATGCTTCACTATGTTCTCCAGCTGTTTGCTAACTTTGTTTGCGTCTTTGCATTTGATGCTGAGCAGGTAGTTTGCAGATGGTTCATCAGAGCTGCTTGCTGCAGCTGGAAATGACCGATGAGAGCCATGAGAGGGAAATGAAAAGGATCCAATTGTGGTCATTTGACACATTGTTGATATGCTGTACTAATGCAGCTTTAAAGCAAAGGTTCAACATCTTTGGAAATGGGCTTATTTTCTTGTTATCTGAAAAGGTCAATATCACTCTCATATCAGTCAGTCATCCAAAAGGCTGTTTGGAGTCAGACACTAGAGTGGTGTCAGTCTTCTTATGCAGTTTTCAGCAAGAAAGGGACTGAAGTACTTCCAAAAACGTAGAAATGTTGAAAGGGTTGTATCTATGTCAGCAAGTTCATGATTCAGTTAACACATATTAACCCTCCAGCTGCAATTTTTTTTTCTCAGCTATATTATGAACACAACAAAACCAATAGTCATTTGATTTTGGATTAAGATAATATCATAATATAGAGAGGTTACAGGTCATAATAAAAGATGGTCTTCAGGTTGAAGTGAAAAGTTCAGACTTAGAGCATTTTAAGTGACGGATACTTCCAATTTTTAATAAAAGCGATTTAAATGGCACCTCCACTCATAAACTTGTCTAGATTGTCTGCACTTTGCCCTCCCACTGTTCCTCCCAAATTCTTCAGAAATATTCATTCATATCAGATTGTCGATGATGAAACCTGAGTAATCAGTGAGTAATACGCTCTCCTTGTCTTTACTTCTACCCTCTGCTGTTCTCTTCCCGCTAAGCAAACGAACAACCCAAAAATATTATTGACATCCTATGAATATTAACGAATACAAATGAAGTGCAACAAAGAAACCTCCCAAATGTAGTGCAGAATGTGTGAGAATGTGGGCTATAAATTATTAAATGGAGTGAGCAGCAGGTGAGTTATGCTGTGTTAAATTCTTTTTTATAACATGGCCGAGTTAATTATCTTCCTGCTTGACAAATTCATCCAGCACACATCAGTGACAAGGGGGAAGTGAACTGCTCATAAACATTTGTTTAAATACTGTTTACTGTCTGTTTACACTGTTATATTAATGAATCTAAAGAAAAAAGTAACTTTCCTTACTTATTTCCCATAATATAGTCAACTGCTGTTTCACAATAAAATACTCTGAGCCCTCCCCTGAATCCTTATACCTCAACAACAAAACTAGAAATACTGTTCTTGTTTCTTGGGATGATAAATAGAAAAGGGGTTATGCCTGAACTAAAACTTGATTTTTCAAAAGGCACGTGAAGCCATAAAGAGACAAGAGACGCCTGTCTAGTACAATTCAGTTGCCCGTTTATTAGGTGAATATGCTATAGCTAAAACTAATGTGGTTTAATAGTCATAACAATAATTAATAAGTGCTACCTTCATGACAGTTATAGTGTTTGGTTTTAACAGAGCTGTTGATCCAACTTTATAATCATTTTGGAGAATTTAGTAATTCTATTATTTTGTCCACCTCATTTATATCAATGAATAAATAGAGATAAAATACATTTACATAGAATTTTTATTTTTATTTATACACTGAATAATTTAATAAAATGTCAACACAAGCAAAGAACTGAATACAAAGGAAAAAAATTATGCTGAAAGCTTGCCAGCATTTTCAGCTCATTGTGGTGGGTTTGTGTTCCTTATGATGGAGCCCCAACAGCTCTGACCAATGCACAGACACCAAAGGCGTGATCAGCTGCATACATGCACACACACACATACACACACATGCCCAGCACAAAATGTCAAGCATCTTGTGAGCTACAGACCAGATATATTTCTCAGGAGTTGGTGGACCAAATCAAAACTAAAAGGCCAGTGAATATTGGACTTGTATTCAGAGGTGAGTGAGAAAGTATGTCAATGCTGCTCAAAAATGATACTGACCAGGAAATGTTTTCCTCATAGCCATCCTCGCTGGACCTGTTTGCCACAGAATACAGAAAGTATTGAGTTAGTTAAAAGGACTGAAGAATTATTATTCAAGGTGTTTCAGATGACCATGATAGATGAAGAAATTATCATTCAAAATAAAACATCTGTGAAATAAAATGATGGTGAAATGTAATGTTTAAATGATATTGAAAAGGATGAATTCCTGAATATTGTCAGCACTGAGCTTTGGACCTTCGCACATGGACCAAGCATCAGATTCACTCAAAAAGTTGCCAAAAAAAATAGCATCTTTATGCTAAAGCCACAAGGTAATGACGAATCCAAAAAAGGAAACACATGACACAGTTTCCACACCAATAACAGATCAAAGATTCTTAAAATGAAAGAAAACAAATTGATTGCAATATATATATATATATTATTTGGCAATGTAATTTTTTAAATTATTATTATCAATAACATTTTAAAAAACACAAACAGATGACCACTCAAAGTTTCATATGCAAAATGGGAATATCTCAACAATTGAAACCTCTATGAATGAAGACAAGGACAATACAATCATTTTCTATTAAATAAATAGTATAATAGTAATAGGAGAAAGTAAATATATTCCTTAACATATCAGTGCATATTTTAAGTGAAAACCTTCATGGAAATAGTCTAATGTTACTCAACATCTGGCTGATATTTGAAAGCACTCATAATGAAGGCACATGTAAAAGTATTCCCTTAGGAAATATCAAACAAAACAATATATAAGACATAAATGTATCAAATATATTTAAAAAGAAAAACAAATATCACAGAGGCACATTTTTTCAAATATCCAAAAACCATTCAGTTATAGCATGTGGCCTTATGTTGTGTCTCTAAAATCTCAGTTCTGACAGAGGGAACAAATTCAACCTTTTCTTTCAACCTTCTTTTTCTTGTGTATCAAACATACTGTAATAGATGTCTAAATTCCTGTTGCACAAAGCTGTCAAGTTATTCACGCCCTCATGGGTAATTTGCCATTCTGGGTACATTAAGACGTTTTTTAAAAAGTGGCAAAGAAACTACTACACTGCTCAGGTCCATTCACTCAGCTTTTTTTCTGGAGGGATTTACTCATTAGAAGGACATTTTACTTGGAAAATTGAATGTTGATTTGAACAACATTGTAAATAAAATGTAAATTATGAGCTATGTTTTCCTTTTTTGTGTCATTTGAGGTCAAATGTAGCCGGAGCCTCCCAGCAGACCATCACACGAGATGAAGGTATTTTACTCTTCATTGTTTCAGAAGAAGTGACATCCTGCTCATGCAGGAGCACATAAAAAGCACTACATTATAAATTCATGAGGTCATTGTATAGATGAGCTCTACAGCACAGAGAAACTCTTCTACACTCTTCCTTATAGACATTTAACAAGACAGTAGGAGACTGATAATAGTGTATCCATTTCTTGGCAATAGCTTGACATAGCTAAGATGAAACCTAAATTTGGTTTGTGCAACTGACATAAAATCCATTGCAAAAACGGGTTCTAACAAAGACTGACCTAGCAGGCTTAGTAAAGACGAGTCGGTGGTTCCCATCCCTGGTGTTGTTACACTGGCATTTAGTTTGCCTGGAAGGGCGGCGGATATTTGAGGCTCAGAAATGAGTCAGTCATTATATGTGTGAGGCCTGTCAGTACACTGTTAAGTACAGTATAAACTCTAATACTGCAATTACCAGGGGACAGACACATGGTCACTCAGGCAGTCAGGACGATGACACAGCAAGTGTCCACAGGGCCCAAAGACTAGGTTCTCCTCCTGGTGATGAATCTCTTCTGAAAACAGTTTTCAGGACAGAAATCTGAATTTAATAAATTAAACTTAGATGAAGAAAAGATTTTAAAGATTCTCTATAGATGGTCTGACCCCATTTACCTGAGCTCCACTGCTGCTCTGTTCCTCCACCCACACCAGCTGAGCTGTCCACAGATGAGGTCTGGCCTCTCAACTGGAGGTTCCCAAGGTCGCGGTCAGCAGCAGCATAGGAGACAGCAAGAGAAATCAGATTGGTTATTTGACGATAAGGAAACAACAGATTTTCACATTTTCCTCCTTTTGTTGTGAATTTCTGATATTTGTACTCTAAAAGGTGAATCAGAGCAAAACAAAACAAAACAAAACATGTAAAAGTATGCAACATGTAATCAATGACTAGGGTTCAGAGGTGGACTTGTTTTTAGGGGTCACAAGCCAAAAGAGTCAGGAAACATTCCTGTGGGCAAACTGATAAGTATAGTAAAGTAAATATAATGTACAGTTAATGCTCATTTCAGTGTGTGTGTGTACTCACAAAAAGTATGGCATGAGTTTGATCATCATACACTACAACTCCATCCAAACCAGTTGGGTTGGTCTCACACTGGACCTAGGAAGGGAGTGGCAATAAAGTAACATCATGAGTATACATTTATTTTAATTTATCAGAAAATTATCAATATTTTGTGGTTAAATACTAAGTCTGTAATGTGAAAGATGTTTATTGTATGTGTGTGTGTATGTGTATGTGTGAAACTGAACAATCCAGTGTGACTCTACAACATGCAGCAGTACAACATGGAGGCCGAAAGAAATAATTATACTCACGGGAGGCAACAACTCCAGTGGCTGTATGATTCGAACCTGACAATTATATTTTATATTAGAAAAGTTTTTTGTTTGACATTAACATTTATCTTCCTAAAGTCATAACTGATGACGGGTCCATTTGTACAAAAACTAAATGTTAGCAGACATTTAGGAATAAGCAGATGCGCCATATAGCAGGGGCGAGCGGTCATAATAAGCTATAAATGCAGTGCCCAAGCCCTTCAATAAAATAATTGAAAATATTCATCTGTCAGTGTGTTCTATAATGCAATACCTTAGTTCTACTGTTTTGGTCTGAAATTCCTGCCTTATCTATCCTGTTTTGTTTGCGAAAAGCTGGAAAGCTGACAGCTTGTTTCGCGCATGCACACTGCGATATTGAGTAGTACCCACGCTCGAGGCTGTGTTTACTATACATGAGCATTTTGAATGGCAAAAAAGCTGTCAGTGAAGCAGCTTATCTGCCAACGCGCATGCTCATAACTGGATTCACTTCAAAACTCTGAGTGTGAGAGTGTCTATTAAAATCGCATTGATGTACTAGTTAGAAAACGGAGCCCCGGAGGTATACAGAGCCCCAGAGGCCTCTCACTATGATATAGCGAGGGAACATTTTATTTATCCCGCTCCCTCACTATAACATACCGTGGAGGGAACGCTTTATTTATCCCGGTCCCTCACTATAACATAGCGTGGAGGGAACGCTTTATTTATCCCAGTCCCTCACTATAACATAGCGTGGAGGGAACGCTTTATTAACGCGCACCCACACTATAGAAGGCGTCCCCTCGCCTTAATAAAATATTCTGCAACCTGACACCTCTGGTGTTTTAAAAATAGCCAACAATTGGGCGCTGGCTGTAGTTCACACTTCAGCATGACCACTGTAACAGGTCACCGCTCGCCACTGCCATATAGTGTGGGTGGATGATCTTTCTCAGTTCGAAGAAAACAAAATTTTAAGAGCTTACTGCATAACTTTACAAAACCAACTCTTCTACTATTAAAAAAGTGACATTAAAAAGTTGATGTCTTAACTTTCACATAATATTTCCTGGCAAGCTCACTGCCTCTCCCCTAGCTGGAGAACGGAAAAATCGTCGTAAACTCTGTACCCATACTGATTTACATACTCTATATGTAAACTCTGTAATCCACTTTGTCATGTAAACTAAACACACAAACACACCCATTAACCGTAGCTGGACTAGAAAAGCCAGTTCCTTTATTCAAAATAGAAATACTGTTGTTCCGTTGTTCAACAGTACGACCACATGCTAACAGGACACTGTTGACATAGTAGCACATTGAATTATTAATCATTATATCATTAAGTATAGGTGTAGACAAACATACGCCTTACAATCAGTTACATAATGCCAATAACCTTACCATTGCAGTGTTTATCAGCAAGTTTTGATCTTTTTGAAGATTACAGGCTTAGCAGGCTTTCAAAGTTTAGCTTCCTTGAGCAGTGCTACAAGATGGCTGCCTGTTGTCACGATAGGAGGCTCGCAATGACGAAATGAAATCACATTGGTTTAATCTGAATGCCTTAGCTGGGGCAGGGAAATGAAATCTGAGAAGATGATGACTCAAGATGAAAGAAATGAACTAGATGGCGTTTATAACCTGTTCAGTTGGACTAAGCTCTAATGTTCGTGTATGTTCAGAGGGAATCATTTCATCCTCCTGCTCTGACTCTTGGAAAGCTTCTTCAAAAAGCAAAGCCACTAAGCTAATTATATAATTATTTGCAATGAAAGGTCCTTAATGTGTATTTTTTTTAATCTGGAATTTGTGTCTGGAAAACTAAATGACCCTACTGTACACCATTAAGAATTTTTGCTTACCTGGGATACTGAGTCGCATCTCTTGTAAAACTGATCCTGCTGTCTTGTTTCAAAGTGATTGAAAATACATGACCAGAAAAATGATGTCCAACACATATGCCATGTGTTGTTGAATCTTCTTCTTAGTTCCCTCCATAGAAACTAAAAATAAGATTTTAATTGTGTGTGATCCTTGCATTAATCCAAGAGGCAAGACTGACCAGGACCTCCTTAGTCCTGTACAGTTTTCTGTCATACTGGACTGAGTATAATAACTATTTTGTAAATAAAAAGTCTTGTGCTCTCCCTCAGTTGGTACCTGTGATGGCCATTGTCTCTCACATTTTTGTTCAATGTGTTCAATCAGTTTTGTAAAATCATTGCCCCCTCAGTTTTGTTCCAATGACTTTGATTCCTGAAGTTGCTTCAGAGTCATCTTCTTGTCTCTTTTCAGTCTGTCAGCATCAACTATGTCCGTCCTTTGGAGTATTGTCCACATTCAAGATGATTTCAAGGTAGATGTAGATATTTGTAGTCTGTTCCTTTTGTCCCATGTCTGTAAGAAAAGGTTGAAAATGTTAATTAGGATGTGAGCAGGAAAAGCTGAACTTACCCAGTTGACTGGCTGTGCTCATTCCAAACTGGCTAGTCGACTTATGAAATCTACACAGGTGTAATCCTTGTTTTCTATTGCTCATGAATGTGAGGACGGGCTAATAGCCTGACTTTCATTGAAGTTTACATGTCATTACTTGCCATGCAAGTCCAATTCATACACCCCACCCTGCCAGCTGAACCCTCCCTCATGCCACCTTTAATAGATGCCCCTGACATCTTTCATACATCTAGTATATCTACATGTGCTGGATGTGAACCAGGCCTCAGTATGGTCACTATTTGATCCACACTGTCTGTACAAAATCTCCACTGAAGCAGCAACTTATATAACTAAGTATCACTGCAGGTGAGATACATGAGAATTACATTAGTTTCACATTGTGACACAGTATTATTCGCTATCATGCAAATTTCCCTGTTGAGGCATTAAAAAAGATCTTATCTGATCTTATCATAACGTAGCATTAAAAGACATGAGAGACGACAGCCAATTCAACTCAAGGGTGAAATCAATGCTAATAAACATGAACTCCAAACTATAACTATATCTCTGCATCCTGCCATTATAGCTAAGTAAGACATTAAAATGATTTACCTCATAAAGAAATCCCACTGACAATGTCAGCCTTGACTGTTTCTTGACTTGGGCTTGGTACAATCACATTAGATAATCAAGTTGTACAGGTTTGCTTTGTTTCTTGCATATAGTTTGGTGGGTTGAACTAGTTTAATCACTAGTGCTAAACCAATCACAGTTAGCCACCCAGAATAACTTTTGTCACTCTATTATTGCTCTCTGCACTTTTACAGGGACATTTTGAGAGTGAGAAGTAAAATGAGAATAGGTTGATTATATGCAATCTTAAAAAGCAATGTTTTTTTGGAAGCAGTCTAGAGTATATTGAAGGGGGATACACTTTGATCTCAACATCCAAGTCATCACCTCTGATCACATGCCAAAGAATATGTCTGGCCCATAGTTCTGGCCCTAATAGCTCACTATGTTGCGAGCAGCCAATCGCACAATGCAAACGGCAAGTACAAACTTGTTCAGTTTCAGTTAATGAGTTGTCTGACAAGTTTATCCTCTTAATGAGACACCATCCTGCACTATTACAGTTTGCCAAGGGGAAACTCAGCAGTAAGTTTTCAGGTCATGATGAAAACACTGGGTTTTTAATTACTGTTAAGACACAATACAGACAACATGTGAAGTTTCATTGGTTGATATTTTTGGCTTAGTAAGTGGTATAAAAAGAGAACTTTTTTCCAACACTGTCAAAAATGACTGAACTTTCTGCTCTGTGATTTCTCTCACTGTTTCTCACACCTTCACACCCATCCCAAGCATGGCATGCAGTTGAAACTATGAAGTCACACCACACAAAAACCAGCTGTTTTTCTGTAGCAGACAGGCACAGTCTGTCTCAGTTATGGTGTTAAGGCACAGTGGGAGCATATATCTGTGAGCTATTTCAAAACAATTAGGCAGTAAGACCATCCCATATGTTTCACATACTGGGTCCATTCATGTATCCAGCAGACAAAGAGCGTCTTTAGAATTCATTTGTAGTCATGTCCCTTGTCATTTGATGAATGCAAGTTCAATATTTACTCTCTTTTCACATATCTCTCAGTCACTTCATCTACTGTTCGTAAAATAAGAATTAGTGCAGTTTTAAGTTTGTAAGTGGCTGGATCTATAATATTCAGTTATTTTTAGACACAAATAATGTTTAAACTACTTTCTTTCATTCGTAAAAAAAATATTAGCATCATGGTGGTAACCTGTGCCCCATAGAGGAGGTTCCATACTGGCTAAGCATATTCTGATTTCAGAAGTCTATAATTTATTCTGTCCTACCAAGATAATAAATCTGTAGTCCTGGTTGTGTTGTTAAGTTGTTATATAAGGACATTTTTGGTATGACATGCAAACCTGCTTATCTCTTACTGCACACGCACACACACATTCACTTTGTTCTCCATGCTTCACACCAGGGGTCCTCAACTACCACTACCAGATTTTTTTTAAACAGGCAGGGCTGAAAAAATGAATTTATTTAGGGCTAATTGGCCTATTATTGTTTAATAAAAATTTAATTCACCTCCTCACATGACTAATGTTGCTTTTATTTTTATATATCAGTGAACAGACTCCTAGAAAACATGGGAAATCCATAATGATAACATGATAACTGAATTTAACTGGCAAATGCTCTCAGACCTCTGCCAACAAGGAAGTCAGTGCTCAATAGAAAACCCACAGTTCAGCTATCAGTGAATGAATCCTTATCTCAACTAAAAAACTCTTCTGGATTCCTGGTGTCAAACACAATACTCAGCTTGAGACTCAGTAAAGTGAAGTAAAGTCAGCCAAGTGAGTTGTGAGTGCTCGACAAATGTTGTGATTCTCAGGCTACTGCGCTGCTGTTGGCTCCAGGAAATGAACCAGCCTGAGGGCAAAGTGGTTTGATGGTGGGTCCATGGAGGAGAGGATCAAGTTAGAGAATAATCTGATTCTGTGGAATGGGGGTTGCCAGCATTGGTGAGCTATTTGATGATCCCTTTTAGGAAAGACTGGGCCTCTTCAAATGCTGAGTAACATTAGATGTGTGTTAAGTGTTATTATTCTGCAGGCAGGATGGGAAGGTGTGTGCCAGATGTGGCCCAGGGGTCGATAGTTGACGATCACAACTTTACACCTTAGTCCTACTATAAAAAAATTATTGTCCATGTCATCGTAGCATCCTATTGTGTAGTGTAGTGTCCACTACCTCCTTTAGTAACTTTGACACTGTTTTGAATTTGATATAGATGCCTCCCTTTCCCATCTCTATCCCACCTTTCTTGCCACATTTGGTTGTTTTTTTCCCCCAGATTACACATTTAACCTCTGTCTTTCTGACAGATTTGCATTTCTAGCATCTCGTCCACCCTCTCATTCCCCCTCATGCTTACAGCCGTTGTAACCCACAGATAGAGAGAATAGAGAAAATGGCCTGACTTCATTGATTTTCAATACTGGGAAAGGACTGATGTATATCCTGAAAGTGATTTGAATGGAAAGACCTAAATTAGGTCAAAGGGCAAATCTGAGTATATCCACATTTTATCTTGTCTAGTCTTAACTACCCATTTCAGCACAACCAATACTGTCAACGTCTCAAATCATGTTAGTCTTCTCTCTGGTTTCTCAGCACCATCTGCATAGAGCTATCTAAAATCACTTTACTTTGTCATTACATGATAATTGAATGGACTTACCAAATCAATTTAATCTTTTTCTTCCTCTTAACCTCTAGCAAATACCAATCCATATCAGGCCACAGAAGCATCTATGATAAACAACTGAAGAGCGTATCCTTAGATCAAATGCCCCATATTCTTTTGCAGTGTCATTCTCTACCTGACCAAAGTTATCTCTCAGATTCCTTGCACTCCCTCAGCACGCCTGCAACCCTCTTTTTGTGGTTACATCCTTTTTAATTCCAGCAGGATTTCTCCCCTTTCTATTACACACACACACATCCACTTTCCTTATAAGAGATGTGCAGCTGAGACACACACCACACTGCTGTAATCCAACACCAATCTTATCAAGACCAAGATCATATGATAAGGCCACAACAATGAGGAACCTGCTGCCCAACCTGTCAAACATCTCATCACATGTATTACTTATTGCATTTTTCTTCTATTTTCCTGATATGGTCTGACCATGTTAACTATTACCGTATGTGCTTGGCTTCATCCCTTTCTCTATTCCTTTCCTAGTGAAAAAGACAATTTGAGTTTTGTCCAGTGAGAACTCATAACCCCACTTCACCGCCTCATCGATTGCTCCTTGTACTTCCCTGCATTGCATGCTCCATGCTCTTTTCCACAGGGCCCTATCATCCACAGTGATCAACTTATATCTACTGGCACCTTTGAGAAGATGTCATTGATCATAATGATGAAAAGTAGCTGGCTTATCACAGTGTCTTGAGATGTTTCCAACCAATACGTGGATTTTTTTCCCCAACACAAAATCCTTTATGTGGCTGAAAACTCTCGCACCAACATCCATATTGTGCAGCTTAATTAACATTCCTTCCTTCCACTTCATGACTGGTAAGGCTTTTTTTAAATGTCAAAAACATGTGCATGGTATTCCTTCCTTTCCTAAAACCACTCTGATAACTCACCAGATTCCTGTCTTCTCAAGCTCATATGATAACCTTTCTGTTATCATCGTTTCCATTATCATGCATATGTTTGATGTTAATGCCACTGGCCTGTAACTAGGTGAGTTTAGATCCTCACTGTTTTCTTATCAGAAGCACTACTCCTTATTTACATGTATTTTGTAATCTTCCATCCTATAATATAAAACTGCAGCAACTTGGAGACCGCTCCTTCCCCTCAATGCTTAACATATCCAATCTTTGCCCGAAAAGGTTGGTCTTGATCTATTTATCGCTCTCAAAGAAAATGTTTTATCACTTATATCATGTTTCTTCCCTTCCCTCATCAGTGTAAACACACACACTGGAGGTGATGCTGAAATTGAGTAGAGTACATCATGATAAAATACTAAGCTTGAAGGCTGCATTAATTAATTTTCCCTTACTTATTAATTTGCTAATGTGTTGGTCTCACTTACACATCCAAAAGCTGAAATATTTGTATTCAATTAGAGTTTTCTCTTTACATCTACAGAGCATGAAATTTGATTACTATGCACATTTGTTTTCAATATGTTTATAAAACTGAGATCTAAACTCAGGGTTAAGCATAATGGAAATTGTAGAAATGATGATTTTACTAACATTATCTTAATAAAGTCCAGCAGTAAGATCCATTGAGTTCAGGCACTCAAAAATTGCTCCTCTGTTTGAATGAGTTTGGGTCCCTGAGTGAAATTGCGTTTCTTTAATAGACCCTCTGTTTGACAGAAGATCAAGACGACGAGGAAAATTCATAAATATGGATGACACAAATGTTCAAAGATAAGATGGACAGTCATTATGGTTAGTTTGGTGAGGCTTATCAAATATTTAATACGGCGGTCATGGTTATTGAGAATATGAGGCTTTAAAGGGGAATGCTGCCAAATTATTTTTTCTCAATAATTCACGCTCCAGCTGCTTCAGTGCCAGAGGTCAGAAATAAAGCTGGATTCCATTCAGTTAAAAATTCATGTGCGCAACATTAACAACTGTTTTCCTCAGCTGGGGGCTGGGGGACTTCAACCTGTAGTGTTATCTACCTCTTATAAATCATTCTCTCTGCTCACTCTGCAGGCACTGTCTGTGGGACTTGGGGAACTGATGTGACTGTGAAACACAGAGGAGATGCTCAGAGGACATATTCATACTCAGAAATGATCAGGCTGATGGAATCAACGCTGTGTGGCCATGAAAACTCACATATTTGTTTATGGCCAGAGGTTTACTGCACCATTTTGAATTACAGTCATTCTTCAAACACATACTGAGCGGTTCATCCATTATACCAGAAAAGTCTTTAGTTCAAGCTGTCAGTTAGTAAAAGTAGTATAGTGATACAGCACCTGCTGAAATGTGAGCAGATTGTTAATATGCACTTGCAGATTTAAGAATTAATGTAATTGTATCTGTGGAAGAATTTCTGGTCTAGAAGTTTAAGTGTTTTAGAGTACTTGTAGATTGAAGGCTGTGTACTTACAAATGTTGGCAATTCTGTGGTGAAGATTGTAGCATAGCAGTAGAATATCATTATTACCTGATTCAAAGAGTCAAATTATTAAAGGGAAACAGGAAGTGACACATATGTAATTAAGCCACTTGGTTTGATTGTAAAAGACGAGGTAGAAGAAATATTGTACATGCAAATATTTTCACTGTATTTTGCACCAGTGTGTGGTGGATCATATCTTTAAAGGGGTATTCCAACAATCTACTATTGACCTTTCACAAAGCAGAGACAATGATTAACTTTCAGTCCCAAGTATGTGGTCAAGCTCCAAAAAAGATGGCTCCTACATTTCCCATAAAGCATCTATCAGAGCAACAGCAACAAGCATCTATAGTTAGACCCATCCTGCAGAATAAATGTCCACTTTTTTCACTCCACCTTTGTCTTCAGCCAAAACTTCTAAAGAGCTCATGTTTAAAATCGGTGGAGTGCTCCTTTAAGTAAGGACTGGAATACCAATCGGAGCCAGCAAAAACAAACAAACAAACAAACAAACAAAATTGACCCAAATATACTGTAAGACAGTTTTTTTTCCTGGAAAATACATTCAAAAAGCAAATGTTGTATTATTGACTATATAAGACTGGTTATTTCTGTATTATACACAGAGTGTTGCATTATGGGTTATATGCTATGTTGTATTAATACAACCAGCCACGGCAGATGGGTGTCCATCACTGAGCTTGGTTCTGTCCCAGGTTTCTGCCTGTTCAAAGGAAGTTCTTCCTCGCCACTGTCGCATCAAGTGCTTGCTCATGATGGGAACTCTTGGGTCTCTATATGTAATATCATAAAGAGTATGGTCTTGACCTGCTCTGTATGTAAAATGCCTTCAGATAACTTTTGTTGTGATTTGACGCATCCTCATGCAATGTATTTTTGGTACCATGTATGAATTCCTGACAAGTGAAAAAGAGACCATAGTGTCTCACAATGCCAAATACAGAAACAGACTGGGAACTGAATCATCTGTCAAAAAGCCAAAAATTGCCACTGTCACTGACGATGAGCTCAAAAAGATTGAAGAAGTCTGAAAAATGCTGTCACACAAATGCAATTTGACCAGTGTGATGTTTTAAATAGACTGATATTCACGTCAGTACAACAGATTTATTCTCGGTGTGATTACTCTGGAATTGAGTATATTATGTGACAAACATGAGAATCAACATCCTTACTTTCAATGTTAAAATTGCTTCCTGTACTCTTTTGAATGTGGTGGTTGAAAGCTAGAAAGCTATACAAAAAATGAACCTTGCATTAAAAATGTTTTCCATATAACATATATGCATACATAAATAGTGGCTCATTACTGAGGACAGGCAAAATAATTTGGCATACCCATTTGGTGTCCTTTATTAATGTTTAAAACATAAAGTGCAGTGTGCTCAAATCGATTTCACTAATGATTAATGGCTAGATAAGTCACTTTTGCAGTCCTTCCATCTCTGAAACTGCCAAAAGCATTTTAGCAATAAGGTCATTTGGTTTCATGGTAAGTTAATGGACCAAAAATGATCTCACTCTACAGCCATTAGGAAACTCTGCCAAGACTTCAGAACATCTTTGTGTCCTACTGTAAGTCATGAGGATAAGATTGACGGTCACTGTTACCCAGCGCTTAGTACAAATCAGATACAGTAAGTGCAGAGGAGGAAGGAGACAAAAATGACTTGTTTTAGAGCAATCTGTCTTTTCCAAATCTAGCAATTAACATGAGAGAGTGAAGATGTTTATGGATCAATCTTGAAACTCATTGCTGTAAATAAGGTCACTGAGCCTATTAAATTACCAATTAAAACCCCGTCACTTTTATTGAGAGGGCCGACCACGTCAATTACGCTGAATAATACAAGCAAACCTTTTGTACCAAATGAGAGCTCAGATGCCTAAAGTCATTAAATGCATCAAAAACATTTAAACAGTCTGTCCTGTGCATCACTTCCTCCACTCTGCCCTGCCCATCCTATCTGTCAAACTGAAGATTTGTTTCACTCCTAAAGGGGGCAGGAGCCTTGAGAGAGTGAGATCAAGGTTACAGGATCCAAGTTTTCATTTTTTCAAACTTTTTCTTAAATAGCCATTTGTATAATAAAGGGTCCCTTTAACATTTTATTTGAATCTGAATAATAGTTCAGATGTACCAAACAGAAGTTCAGAGTATTCATCCTTGGAGATCCTGGCTAGAGTCCTGCGGAAGGCTCTAGCAGGGGACCCTGTGGACCTACTGGGTGACTTCAACGTGCACATTGGCAATTTTGGGATGCCTGGATGGGTGTGATTGGGAGGCAGAGCTGTCAACCAATCACCATCTAGTGGTGAGCTGGGCTAGGTGTTGCGGGTAGCCCCTGTCCAAGCAGCCTTTAAGTCCCACCTCCGAAGGAGCTTTTCCCTCATTCCTGTGGAGGCAGGGGGTGTCAAACCTGAAGGTCGATGTTCAAAGCTTCCATTGCTGAGGCTGCAGGTGCATATTATGGTCTCAGGGTCTTAGGGGCCTCAAGGGGCAGTAACCCTCGGAGACCGTGGCGGATTCTGGTAGTCATGATATCCGTCCGACTGAAGAAGAGGTCCTTCAGGAACATGTTGACGAGCAGCCTCAAGGCATTTCTGGAAAACCGCCTGCCATCTCAGGAGGGGGAAGTGGGGGACCATCAACGCTGTGTATAGCAAGGATGGAACACTGCTAAACTGCTAGTTGTGATCAGACATTTGGCAGCCAAGATGTGTTCCATGCTGCATTATAAACAGATGATCCACACGTATTACATCCAAGAGGCCCTATTATGCCTTTAACTGCTTACACTCCTCTCATAGAACTATATACTGACTCAAATTAGGTCTACCATATGGTTGAGCAGGCAGTCAAAGGGTGAAAGACATTGCTGGTTTATGGTGACACAGAAACGCGCCATATGTTTATTTGTGAAATGGAACATATGGGTTTTTTCCTTAAAGGCCGTTGCAGCTTCTGAATATGTGCAGCCTCTATACTGTGTTTATTTGTACAATAGATGATGTGAGTTAATGTGCTTGTAATGTTAAACATATGTATATATTTTAACACCCAGGAAGATGAGAACACGCAATCACATGGCACAACACGCACGAGTTCCTCATGAGGAAAATGCATAACACTTGCACTAAATATCTCAAACATTACATTTCAACCAGGAGAGACGAGTTTGAAAGAAAAGATAATTCATTATGACATAAACATTGATAAGCAACTTGACAGAGAGTCTTTGGCGTTTTGGACTCTGGGGGGAGACAACATGATTGAAGAAATACAATCTGAGCCAGTGCAAGAGAACCCCCCCCAGAGTCCTGCACTGGTGGTGGTGGTGGCAAATGGAGGCTGAGAAGCCGGATGGGTGATACAATTTCAATTCAATCTTATTTGAAATAGCGTCAGATCACAATGAAAGTCATCTCAAGCACTTTACAAACAGAGCGGGTCTAGACTATACTCTTTAAAAAGACTGATAGAGGCCCAACAGTTCTCATCACGAGCAAGCACTTGGCGATGGTGGCAAGGAAAAACTTCCTTTTAACAGGCAGAAACCTCGGACAGAACCAGGCTCAGTGATGTACAGTCATCTGCCGCGACTGGTTGGGCTGGAGAGAGACAGAGAGACAGACGGGGGGAAGGGAGGACATGCAATACTACAATCCATACATGACGAAAGTGATAATAACGAAATTGAACGAAGACGTGTGCAGTCGGAGGCCTGCAAACAGGGGTTCGGACTCTGCAGTTCCAGTGATGCACAGACTCTTAGATGTGGAAAGGGTGACTTCCTCCCTGGGAGAGGGTGGAGGGATGACAATACTTCCAAGGCAAGGTGGTGATGGGGAGGTGGAGGGGTGCGCGGATCATCGGCGAGCAAGCGCTAGGGCAGAGAGCAAACGTAATTTAAAAGGAGAGCACAAGAATGATTGGTTAGCAATGAGGGAGTGTCACCGTGCTATTGGATGGGAGAGAACAGCTAGAGAGTCAGCTGATTGCGAGTGACCGCCCTGAACACTTGCAGAGGGAAATGAGCATGAGCATGCGCAGTAGGAAGATGAGAAATAGATTGTGGGTTAGAAGCATAGATGTCTTCCTGGCTGAACTTTCGCTAGAGCTTCATACAAACTCTTAAAAGAAAATACAAATCCCTCCCTGATTGCAGACAGCACATAAATGTAGAGGAGATCGGCCTTGGGCAAGATGAACATCAAAAAGAGTTTGAATACTGTCGAAAGCTGTGGTAAAGCTTGTGCAACAGTTCAAACCATATTTCTCTCACAGTAACCAGAAGATGTTTACACTCACTATGTTACCATAACACACACACACACACACACACACACACACACACACAACACACAGACAGACAATTAATGACTAATCAGATGAAGGCCAATGATCAACAACAAAAGCAATGAAGTCAGGATGTTTGAGGTATATAAATAGCACACAAGGACAGGATACACACGGGAAAAGATCCTGTTCCAGCATTAACAGCAATTATTTCTGATCATACTTTGTCTGCCTCCTTTTGTAGTTTTAAATGCATCTTACATCATTGATATACACTTTACTCCACAGAGGAAATTAATTACATTATATTTTAGGTGAATATAATCAAACAGTTGTCTGTCTTTTTTTGGATGCTTCTTCCTGTATAATTTGTTGCTCCTGGGAGCTAAGGCCACCTGCTGGATAGTCCTAACACACTAATGTGATTTGGCAAAGTTAGATTTGTGAGCTCTTACAGGCATATGAATAATAAATGAATAAATAAATGTTTTCTTACCGCTTGACATCAATTATACTTTTTTCCCCCGCTAATTAAATGGTTTATTTCATGCTTATTAAATTTAATCACAGAAAAAAATATCGAGCTTAACTGAGGTTGTGCTTGCCAAGTGTTTTATGCTGGCACACTGAAAAACTTTTATGGTGGTCTGTCACAACAGAGCTCAGGCCATTTCAACCAGGAGAGACGATTATGAGAAGAATGGTTTATTACAACAGTGACAATGATTATGATTAAAACAACTTGACAGAGAGTCTTTGCCGTTTATGCTCTGGGGGGGAGACTTCTTGATCGAAGATTCTCTATCCAAGCCGTTGCAGGATAAACCCCCCCAGAGACTTGCGCTGGTGGTGGTGGAAGAGGAGGAGCCAGAAGGATGATTCATTGGTTCGGATAATTGGATAGCGCCATAGCGCAATGAAGTAATCTCGAGGCACTTTACCTACAAAGCAGGTCAAGACGATACCATTAAATTGCTGATAAAGACCCAACAATTCCCATCATGAGCAAGCACGTGGCGACGGTGGCGAGGAAAAACTTCCTTTTAACAGGCAGAAACCTCGGGCAGAACCAGGCTCAGTGATGGACAGCCATCTGCCGTGACTGGATGGGTTGGAGAAGACATAGAGAGAGAGAGACAGAGAGACAGGGGGATATGCGAACTACAGTGTGACAAAAGTGATGATGACGACATGGGCGGAGATGAGCGCGGACGGGGCCTAGGCACACGGCTCCGGACTCAGCACTCTGGAGGAAGGGTGACTGTCTCCCCGACCCGGCGGGGATCTGAATCCGAGGGAGAGGATGCAGATGACGGTGATGATTCCCAGGCGAGGCGGTGATGGGGAGGAGGAGGGATGCGCAGATCACCGGCATGAAAGGGCTAGGGCAGAGAAAGATCATATTTTAAAAGGAGAGCATGAAGATGATAGGCTAGCAATGAAAGTGTGGCGCCCTGCTATTGGTTGGAAGAGAACAGCTGGATGTACAGCTGATTACCTGAGACCGCCCCGAGCACTGACGGCAGAAATGAGCATGAGCGTGCGCAGTGGGAAAGAGAGTGACTGATTGTGAATGATGCATTTATGTCTTCCTGGCTGAACTTATAGCACATAATGCTGGTGAGTGAACACATGATCCAGCTAAATGTTATGGAGTCCCCAGGCTTCACACCTGCTAACCAGTAAACCAGAGAGAAGACATATGGGCATTAATGGGAATCTGGGAACCTTTCTTTTCCCCCGGTGACACACTTGAGCAGAGTCTAGGAAACATAAACATGACAGGTATAACCTCAACCTCTCTTACAGTATGGCTGCAACAACAGTAGGAGGTTAAACATGAAACTGATGATGGACTTGGTCAGTAAATGTTCATTTTCTCCTGTCAGCTTTGTCCATGTTTAAATTAGAGCAACATCTCTGTTGAAGTCATTGATGAGAGAAACAAGTTTTTGCTTTCTGCTGGTTTGTGGATGAACTGATCCTGAATGTGTGTGTGTGTGTGTGTGTGTGTGTGTGTGTGTGTGTGTGTGTGTGTGTGTGTGTATTTGCATGCCTGGAGGGAATACTAGAAGATTTAAAAGGCCCTGACAAATTGAATTCTGATCTTTTGTATTTTAAATACTCATGGCTAACTGTGTAAAAACCAAAAATCAGGTATTACATATTATAACAATGTAATAATGATGGCAATATAAATGCTACTGTACTGTGATTGGTAGTAGGAAATATGTGACATCACCTTCTTTCAACTGAGCCCTGCCTGAGAAGAGCATGAACAAAACGCAGACATGTACTGTGTGAAATAACGAAGACAGTTCTGACTTTAACAGGACTCTAAGGTTTTGTGCTCCACATCCATCATACTAAACACTGAAACACAACTGAGAGAAGTGAGAGAACATTTAAACTTCTGAGGTTGGCATTGGTCAGTGGAGTGTATCCTTAAAACTGAGCCAACAATCAATATCATTATGTTTATATTAATAATGAATGAAATGACTATGTATAATGTGAAAGCACCACTTTTAGGGTTCCTCTAAGGTTTTTAGCCTCTTTAGCTCTGTTTTAGCTTTATAGCAGTTTTAGTGTTTTGCTCACTCTTACTGCTTCAACCTTGGTTCTCTCTGCAGATGTTTTTAGTCAACATAGTGGCACATTCATGGATTCTCTGGAGTTGGTATGGAGTTCATCAAGTGGCCATAAACATGAACAAAATGAATGGGTAGTAGAAAAGTGTTTGCTATTGTAGGAGGGATATGTGTGTCATTTTGTTGTGGAATCTTCTCCAGCTAATTAAAAAAACAGCTTTAAGAACCAAAGACACAGCAGGGACAGAGGAGAGAATTGTCAAAAGAATTAATGTTCACTCCAATCTTACTGAGCAGCAGAGTGACCAAATAACCTCAGACTGATGCTATATGTAAGAGCTGTGTTTGTGTGCTGCTGATTGACTGACAAAAGACAAGAAACACTCACAGAAGCTAAATGACTATATGACTCTCAGAAGCTTTCTCACGTCTCTGGAAAACCTCTTGCCTTTCTTCCGCTTGACACTCTTTCTCGTTTCTCCCTCCTTCCATCTACAGTCCTTTCTCCCTCCCTTATTTTCCCTTTCATCATCTTTTCATCACACCTATTTTCCTCCCTCCCTCTCCTCCTCGCACTCTCTCTCGCTCTGTCTGTCTCAGTCGTGACACTGCAGGGGATCAGCGAGAGCGAGTGTACACACAAACAGTAGGAGTTATCTCTGTTACTCCCATCTTGGCAGACAGACGTGAGGAAAGACACAGTTTGGCAAGTTTGTTAAGATTCTTTCTTCAAAGAGCGGCGTTGAGGAGAAAAATGTGTCTTTTCTCCAAAAACAAGTCAAAACTCAGCGGAGGTAGACGAGCAGGAGAGTTATTATATATGTCAAGTCCCGTGGTTATGTTACCATTTGTTTCTCCTTTTCGCTTCATTGCTTTCTTTTTATTTTGGCTCGTAGCACATTCAGTTGTCTCCTGTCTGATGATATGGTTTGTTAAATATCTAAAACCCACTAAACATAGAGACGTTGAAAGGACGTCTTTTCAACAACAGTTTTGGATGTCTATTTTTGGTCCCCTGAAGGTGCAGACTGTTACTCCAGACGACATCTTTTTTCAGATGTCTATTCAACGTCCAAAAATGACGTGCACAGGACGTCCGTATTTGAGCAACGTCGTTGCTCAAATGCAGATCACGTGTGTGTGTGTGTGTGTTACAGATCACGTCTATATCGCGTCGGTCGGTCCAAGACCAAATCTGGACGACGTCCTAATTAGGTCCGCTGTTTGGATGTCTAATCATGACCCCATTTGTACGTCAATATGCAGTTCAACATTTAAACGTCGGCTTTTGAAGGTTGAATTTTCCGAAGTTTCGCATTCTGTGTGTCCACTTCTGACCAATCAGATTGCATATTGAGCCGTCACATTCACTGGTGCATCCATCATGGCTGACCGTCTGATTGTTTACGTGTCGGAGAACAGAGTGTTTTTTGATTAAAATATAAAATATAAAAATTACTAGGATAACGACCTGAAGGACAACTTGTGGAGAGTCATAGTGTCGGATCTCGTGTATGACGATGGTGTGTGTGCTTAAACAGTTTGTTAAACATCTTTATTTTAACTTTCATCTAACATTAGCTCATAAGCTAACCTGTTCAGATAAAACATACTATTAGTATTTTCACTGTCTCAAACTCAATCGCGTTGCTGTGACATAACAATTAGGTCTCGGTTGACTCCATTTTCGTCCTCTCACTTCCTCCTGGGATGCGTCTTTTTTCCCCCTCGGAAAGTCGCAAAATCGCATTGCGCTTGATATGTATAGTCAGGCGCGTCAAAATTCGCCTCCGAATATTTTGCAACTTCGCATCGTATGTTCGCATCGTTCCCAGTGTGTAAGGACCTTAATAAATGATAACAATTCTACTCAGCCTGTGAAAACAGTTGTGTAATGTTCTTTGATCCTGTCAAGACAAAATAACATTGGAGGCTAGAAATTTATAACAGAAAGCGTGAGTTACAAGTTGAGGGTATGCAGTTTTAATGTGGGCTTTTACCAGGCCTGGCATCGCTAATGAAAGACGCACATGACTTATGGGAGGATCCTGCATTTCAAGAGGCTCCACTTTAAAAGAGGGATATTTCTCCTTGTGCTGCACTGATGCTGATCATGCTTTTTAAAATCTACGCTAATTTTGATACCCGTTTAGTAGCTTCAAGTTTAACTGCAAATTACTTCAGATGGCTTTGACTTCATGAAATGTATGTGCCTTTTGATCATTACAAAGTTGTCACACGAAAACATTAAAGTGTCAGTATTGTTTTCCAATCAGATCAGGATATGTTCAAACAGTGTCTACCTAACAAAGGTGACGAGCCATGAATTTATCTCCTGTTGTCTCTGTGTCGTCCAATATTAACTGTTAATTTCTATGGGGCTGTTTACACAGATGTGAATTAATCCAGCCACGGATCCTCAGATTTGCATACCGCCATGCAAAATAAGTCCTGACGCTGGTTTAAAGGACGTTGTGCATGTGCGGAAAATAATGGAGAGCAAAAGAAAGTGTTCTCTGCCGTTGACCTTGGAATATTTGTTGAAGAGAGATGACACGTTTGGGACTTCAAGTGTGCATTCATCCCACAAGAAAAAGAGTTTGGCGTTTGATGAAAACTTTCAGCCTGACACCGTCACTTCAACAAAAAAGATCAGTGATTGAATAACTTTTGGCAAAACTTTTTAAACTCCTTTGAATGGATAATTTCTGTAAACCAATGAAAAACAATATAATGGCCTACTTAATAAGTATTCCAGGCTGCTTATTTATTGCGGGCCATTAAAAGAAACAATAAGCAAGAGGCAACAGCAGGAAACTGAAAGGTAAAGCTGTGAAAAAAATAGAAAAATAGAAATAACTTTGCTCTTTTGTGTGGTGCTGAGCTGTGAACTGTAACTTTATAATGCATCTCTTTTATGTCTCTCTCTCTCCATCCTTTAACTCACTGTTTTGACCTGCCCATTGTCTCTTGCCCTCCACGTGTGTCCATTTAAACCGTGCCACACATTGTACACCTGCTATCATCAGAAGTTAAATTTCAGACACAGCTTCCTCCTCCACATTTTGCACCTCTAAAACAGGAACAAACACATGAGACCAAACACCCAGTTTTCAGCTCTGCCACTTTTCTTCCATTTTACCAGCTCAAAACCTCCATGTGGTGCTTTAGTAAGTAAACACAAAAGACATTTTAACTGTTAAACAGCTACAAAAAAGAGGTGCAAATCCTGGTGTATGGTGCTGCTATCCTCCACCTCCAGCGCTTTTCAGTCTGACAGTTTGTCACTGTTTATAACATGACAAAAAATGAATTAGTACAATTTAATATTAAAGGAGTTCCTATTATTTGGGGTATAATCATGTACAAAAATTTTGGAACCACAGCTCCCATAATGTGAGTGTGTAAACAGGAAATATAATGTTGCCATGGTGTCAGTTACATAGTTTTTTTAGGCTATATTTGTTTGCAAATTGGCACAACTCCAACTGTGTTGAATTAGCAATTAGCAGCTCCTGATTGCAGTATACAGTACACATGTACATACAACTGCCTCTGGATTACTTTGATACTGAAGAAAACTTGATTCAAGTCCTGTCAAAAGCAGGAACTTTTTTTCTCTAATATCTAAGCTAAATTATGGATGCGTATTAAGTTGGAGATAATAATATACTTGGAAAGTCGCACCAAATCTAAAAACACTATTAAATTAAAATAAAAATGTATGAATTCATGTGTAGATTCTTATTTACTTATTTCAGTGAAATGTTTTTTTCTCGGTGTTGAAGGGAGCCTGAGACCTAACAATGTCATAGACTGTGACTGCTTCACTGTTATGGTGCATATAACAAGACAGAATTTGAATCTTGAAACTATGTGTATTACGTCAGTGTGTTCAGATTTTAATGCCACTTGACTCCATGAAGAAGAATGATTTTTTTTATAGTAATTAGGGCAACTGATACTAAAGAAACCAAATCATCAATCAGTAACAGCTTCCTGATGTTTTCTGAACACACATACACGTGCCTCTCTCACCTCACACAGCATATTTGCTTCATGAGTCTCACTCTCTGCCACACTTCAACTCTCCCAACGTCCCCTGGGAAGACGCCCAGGAAATTGATAACTTCTGTTGAGCGCTATCTTAACATATAAGCAAACAAGGTTATATAGCAAGTTTCAGATAATTGTTCATTCGCCCAGACTGAAGCCCTATCCTTCAGCTGTGTCTTAACTAACTGAGGCTAACATGCTGTTATGATGCTATAATAATCTAGTTTATACTGGATTTTAAACACTATGGCAGGTTTGGGCTTAAAGTCTCTGACAAGTGTATGAGATGGATTTCATAGCAGCTTTGAGGGAAGCAAAAAACATGGACTCGATGACAGATTGTCACATTCTAATCTGGTGGACTCTCATGTCCATGTATGAGCAGAGACCTGTATAATTATAGTTACACAGTTTTTCTATAAAAGTTAGAAAAATGAAATCGGGTACCATGCCACTCGGCAACCAAAACAAGAGCAAATGGCTTCACCTACCTTGCTGACACAACTACTGCCATCGTTACATTGGAAGTAACAATTACTAGAGCCATAAGAATTATATTGCTGCATTGGATGACTCATTCCTTTGACACAATGAACACTGCTCAAGTAGTTTACTCTGAAATAACTTTCAATGACAGTTTTTAAGGCTCCAGTATGAGCACTTGCTGTTTACCATTATGTAACTGTGTGGTTCTTCTATGTGTATTTGATAGTGTGATGAGCTCTATCAGACCAAGCTATATCCAACAAAGACAACACTTGTTATGTTGGTTGTTTAATTGGATTTGTGGTTAATGATAAACAGATTCAAAATCAGCCGTATCATTTGCCTTTTCTATGACAAGCTAGTGTCTCCCCATTGATCACTCTTCCTCTTTTCTTCCTGATCTGTCTCCCTTTCCTCCTCTCAAGCTGTGATTCCGAGTAACGTGGATGGAAGAGGAGGATCCGGTTGCACGACCGGATCAGAAAGGCCAGATGGGAAGGAGAGTATGTGGAGAGCTCTTGGGGAATTTGAATGAGCGTTGGGGATTTGCTCCTTTGTAAAAATTCAAATGTTGTTCCCTCAGCTAAACATCGATGCACACTCTTCCGCAGATGGACAAGGCTCTGCAAACGCACACTTAATCTGGGAAACACACACACACACACACACACACACACACACACATACATACACAGGCTTGTTCTGGATAGTGCTCAAGCCCTTTGCATTGTTGTTTTTACGCCAACATGAGAGGCAGCTATCATTCAAAGCTGGGAACTAGCCCCGTGGTGCTTCAGAGGATGTTTGATGGTGCAAAGCGTGAGAGAAAGCTGAAATAAAAAGGCCAGAGACAGGCTGAGGAGAGGAGCTTGTTTGGGTGAATTAGTCACAATTTCCTTGTCAGAGAAAAAAAACCAGCACAATGTGGCTTAACTTTCCACTCGTCTGTGTCTTACTCTTGTCGTGGATGGAGTTAGTTGTCTCTCCATTTCACTGTTTATATTCAAAAGGGCAAGTGAGGGATGTATAAAAGGAGAGAAAAGACATTGACCGTGAGTGAAAATGAACTTTTTGTCTTGGCGGGATTCACACAGGCCTGTTGGGATAAAAGGTCTTGATGCATAAACAGGCAGAGACAATCACTTCTATCCTCCTTGAGCATCATCATCTTTTCTTTTTCTTTGTTTTTTTTTCTGAAAAATACTCGGCATGTTGCAAGCACTAGATTGCATTACAAGCATGGTTTTTAAGATGTCTGGTGCCAGACAGAATACACAAAATACCACACACAACTATTAACAGCTGTGTCAACGTTAACATTGTAAAACATAATGTGAACGTTCATTGACTTTCATAACATTGCATTAATGCTTCAGTTCAGATACACAGACCCACTGCATGTTACAATCATACTTACTGCGTGATCGTGCTCCCTGACAACGTGCGTACTTCATATGACGTCTTCTCATGTTATGCATTTACTGACTCCCGTAATAACTGGTGTCCAAGTCTGGACGCAGGTTTCCCCCATTCAGTGTAAAAATCGGGGACAGCTTTTACCGGGGACAGGTCACTCAAATCGGGGGCAGTCCCCGGAAACTGGGGACATCTGATCTCCGTTTTTTATGTTCCCATGCTTCTGAAAGTTGCGTATGTTCCTTATATCTATTCCTTCTGCATAAGTGAAACAAGACTCTATAACCACCCTATTAGTTCTATGAGGCTTTAATTAGGCACAGCAGTATTTTGAGCTAAATGTGAACATCAGTTTGATAACATGCTCTGAATGACAATGTTAACATGCTGATGGGCAGGTGAAAATTTCAATTTGATATTGGTGAAGGATGTAAAAATTAAAGGGTTCACCAAAAGTTATACTGTTCATTGTGTGGACGGTATGATTATTTGCTCAACTTCCAATCCGTGTTTCAGTCTGGACCAAGTGCTTGAACAACCGACATTGCCATCCTACAACACAAGTGTAGCTTAAATAATTGTTTTATGTTGTGTTGGTACAACACTGTAAGACATTTTATAGACTGTTTGTACAATGAAATGTTATATATAACATGATGCGTGTGACTGGCACTGATCAGGAGAAGCTGCCCATCCTGCCTCCTGACTCACATCCACAATCACAACTGGACGGTTGCCTGGTGCAGCTCTCCAATCAAGAGAAAGCAATTTCATCAGCAACATGCAATATATGCTCAGCCGAGCTGCTGTTCGATGCATCTGTCCTTTGACACAAGGAGCTTGCCACTGTCTCTAGTGCCGTCTGCTAATTAAAGGTTAATCCTGTGTATAGAGTTCTGTATTAGCTGTTAAGATTTGAGACACTTGACTGACAAGCTACCCAGTGACTAAGTCAGGTCTAGTTTTCTGCATATTCACATATCCCACATATTTGATTACATACAGGCAGATTAACTTTATTTTACCAATCTCCATCCTTTCTTTCTCCTAGAGCTGGATTGTAAAGATCATTAAAATGATCATCTTTTCAATTACTGTTGTCTTTTCACAAAGAATGCTCTGTCGTAAAGAAAAAAATAAAGAACGGAAAAAGAAAGAAAGAGTGCTAAACACATTCCAGAGTACACAACTAAAATCTTACAAATATGGTCAGGGAGTTCAGTGTCAGGTGTTCCAGGGTTGATCAAACCTATTTATATTTCATGGGCATACTGTGGTGTATACTGTAAATATTACCTATGGTTGTCCTCCAAAATCAATGACTTCCATTTCTAATATCCGATTCCAATTTTGATTCCCATAAAGACCAGGATGGGAGGAGACAGATGTTGAGAAAGGGGCCCAGTAAGTGGACCTTGAGTTAAGATTATTTTGTCCAACTACTCATCCTCCTACTATATTGATGTTTTGTTTGAGGTTAACGCTGCAATGTTTGCTGTGAAATATGAACTCAAATGTTTACAGGCAATATGAACTCCCTCCTTTCCTATAGAGACAGATGTTAGAGGTAAATAAACAGACTCTGAATGGCGCAGCGGCAAATCCACTTGAGAACCGTTGGCAGAGAGCAGAGAATCTCTCTCTTACTGTAGGTTTATGGGTGTTCAATCTTTGAATGAGATGCTGACACAACAGTTGTAACACGATGTAGTTGCATGGTACAACACAGCTGAACATTTTGCACAACACACAAAAGATGACTGTTGATAAAAGACTAACTAAACTGTGGCTAATATCTGTACAAAGAGTCCAAGACACATACATATGGCATCATTTGAAGCACATCAGTTGGCGTCTTCGTCACATTCCGGATGCATCAAAATAAATAGTAAGGACGTGCTTGTCCTGGGAGTCGTTGTGGGTTGGCACATATCAAGACACCACTGGTGTACGGGCTTACATAAGAAGCAACAGGTGCAGGTGCTTTGATGTACGTCATATGCTGCCAGCGTGTGGGGCTCTTTATGGAAGAGGCAACCCAATCTGATTGCCCTTGGTTAGTTAGCAAGCCATTTCCAAAAGAAGACTGTACTGGACATTAAGATATTCATTTCCTTCTATCCAGTGCTGAGTATTATCACTATGAACAACATCACCATATTCAAGAGTTGGGGAATACGAAGTCTGAACTACTTGTTTTCTATCTTCCTCAAGTTTATATTTAAATAGACACTACTAATAGAATCACTGAAGCTGCGCTATGTTTATAATAGTTTTACAACAAAGGATCAAATAATTAGATATAATATCCTCATACTGATAAAAGAGAATCATCTCCTCTCAGTCCCATACTAGGGTTTTAGCGTCTTTCAGCTCATTGTTTTGGTTTTCCAGGTGGCAGCTGTTTTCAGTTAAAAGGCACTGATAAGCCCACTTTACACCTGCCAACACCAAAGAGCAGACAATGTTAACAACTACCTGGCGAACACAGTGGAGGCAAAATAATCTGAGCTCTTTTTTCGTCATCTAAGACCTGTTTTATAAGAGATGTTTGTATATAAATGAATGACAAGTGACAATTATTATTCTATAGCTATTACTTGGTTTTTTTGTTGTTGACTGTGAAAAAGACACATACTGATGATATTAACAAGATTGATCAATTAAGCCTACGGTTCAGTACAACTTCACTGCACACACACACACACACACACAGAAAGAGAGAGAGAGCGAGAGAGACAGGGAGAGAGAGACTTGTACTCCTGAGAACCCTCATTGATATAATACATCCCCCAACCCATTATCCTAACCTTAACCATTATAACTAAATGCCCGACTCCAGTCTAAACATAATTATAACCTAACCCTTAAATCCAAGTTTTAACCTTCAAACACCCTTTGAATTTGTGAGGACCGGCCATAATGCTTATAATTGGTTAAAAACTTGGCCCTCACAATGTAGCAAGTACACACAAACATGCATGCACACACACACACACGCACACACACACACCTGAAAGCCGAAGGCACTTTTTCCTATTCACTGTGTTAAGTCAAAGGCGGAAAGTGGGCCTTCAGTGTGGTGAACAGGAACAAGAACAAGGCCTTGTCTCCGGTGTCTGTGAGTTCAAACACTGGCTATAGGCAATTACCCCTTCTGATTTCAGCGGCAGTCACTGTTTCAGACACACACTCTCTCTGAAGCTTTCAGCCGATTGAATTATACAGGCCTCTAAGGGAGTGCCACTGTTTATCTTTTAGCACACACACAGAGAGTGAGAAATCCTTAATCATTCCAATGAGTCGGAGCCTTGAAATGGTTCCTGTCACGTGTAAACCTGATGCAGAACATTGCCGATGTCGGTGTGAGGTAGGCCACACAAACTTGATGTTGAACTCCAATGACAGAGAGGTACAATTCTAGTGGCAATGTCGAGGAACGAGAATTTTTCTATGTCGAAAGCGGTGTCACTATTTAGAATTGCCAAGGATTTACTCCCAGTGCCTGCGGCTGAGTTGCGTTCTGGCTCTGTCGCGTCGGCGATCAACTGCCATTCGTGCCGGAGTGTGAATGTCTAAGGGATGCTTGGGGCAATGCATCTCACTTGTGACTCATGCATGGCTTTTCATCCACTATGCTGTCCACACGTGTTGGTGTTATCTGAGCTTGCGTGGAGTGGAATGCGACACAGCCCTGTCCTGTCGACATCCAAGGTAGTGACGTTCATGAATACCATATTTTCCGCACTATAGGGCACACTGGATCATAAGGGGCACTGTCAATGAATGGTCTATTTTCAAACTTTTTTCATATATAAAGCGCACCAGACTATAAGGCACATTAAGTGAAACAAAAGAGATAAGTCAGTCAAACTTTATTAAACTCGTAAACAATAACTCAACATTGTTGAAACGTTAACTCCCAACCTTGTTTAGTTGTAACACGTAAAAAAAAACAAGTCTGATACCGCTAAATCAAACGTTAGCGTATTAACAATAACTCTCAAAACTGTTCAGTTATATCACGTAAAATACAACACGAGACACTCACTTTTTCAGTTCATTCCTCCTCCACAAATTCCTCAAATAATTCATCTTCAGGGTCCGAGTTTAACAGTTGGATGATTACGGCATCCAGCATGACCGGATCCCTCTCGTCATTATCCAAGTTCAGTTTATTATGCTGCAGGAACTGACTGATTGTGATTGGCTGGAGGCTGAAATGTTGACATTTAACATTACGCAGGCTTATTAAAGTGCTGTAACCGGTGCCCAAGTGGCTGGTACCACCGGGTTCGCTGGCCGGTACCTGCCGGTACCACCGGCTTAGCCGGCTAGCTCCATGAGCATATTTCATTAAACAGACGTCATTCAGCTGTGCCCTCGCTCCACCTCTTTATCCATATTTGGATTAACTGGAGTTAGGCGACGCCCCACTGCCAAGATGGCAGCATGTTACGATGAGCTTCATCAAAACATTTTGACAGAGCGCCGTGAGCACCGTGTACCACACAAAATTGCTTCGAGGTCAGTAAGCACAACCAGAATTAATCCATATAGAAGGTGCTCCGGATTATAAAGCGCACTATCGTTTTTTGAGAAAATTAAAGGCTTTTAAGTGCGCCTTATAGTCCAGAAAATAGAGTATTTGCTGCATTCCTGACTTATAGCACCCACCTAGATCTTGATACTTTGTCAGGTCCATTGGATTTGGGTCAGGCTTCAGAACTGGTCCATACTGCTTTGAGAAGGCAGTTATGTTTGTGTGAGTGGACTAACCCATACACAGACACACCCTGACATGTTGCCACGGTGAAGCCCCGGCCTGCTCATGACCAGAATTGGAAAAAAGTTTTATGTTTTTGTACAAATGCTCGGAGGGCATTGCTAGTTCTATCAGAAGTGCGAAGGTGCTTCAGTGTAACCCTGGCTGTATTGCTGCCAATGGCTAGGACAGACACAAAACACTGTCTGACTACCAATGCGGTTCAGCTTTGGTCAAGGCGAAGTGCACTGCTGTCTACTGTAAAATTAATGGCTTATTTTTGGTGGGCCATGAAACATTTAGTGCATTCAGAGTTCATTCAACATTAATTCAGCATTCCTGCCTGTTTGTGTTTTTCCGCACACTTTCTCACTCTATCAACTTTAATTCGCTCTTTAGCTTCATAAACTTTGGGGTGTTACATTTCCCGGGAGCGACTACAACCACCACCACACACACCCGCCGCCCCCCCTACACACACAAACATGATGCTTTCACTCCACTTCTATTCCACATAACTGACCTTGGTTGTGTTCGTTGTGTGCTGGGACATTTCCACCCACTTTGGCATCCTATTTATACATGAAATTGATAGTTTGGATACATTAGATGGCGTTTGTCAGAAAAAGAAATTATATACAGCAAAATAATAATTTGCCCTTTCTCTACAGCACCTGTGCTGTCTGATGATACCTGGATATCTGTAGCTCATTAACTGACCAAAACATAAATGTGCAGAGAGAGGAAAAACATTTCAATCCAACAATCGTGTTTTGCCTTTGTGAAACTTCATGACAAAATGATCACCTACTATTGTGTTAAAATTGAGGTAAAATACACTGTCAGGCTTTAAGAGGGTGGAAGTGTTAAGAGCCTATTCAACTTTAAAATATGTCTTTGTGCTCAAGCAAATATTGTGTTTAAACAAAAAAAAGCACTACATAGAGGTTTCAGAGTCCAAGGTGTGTTTATTTTTATTCAGAATTAGCCATCAAGCTTCATATCCAACTGTCTGTCAGCGTCACAGGACTAATGTAAGTGTAAGCAACAACATTACTAATGGCTTCAGTCCACTTACGCCTGCCAAGGCCATAACATTGTTCATACTGACTCTGAAGAAGGGAGCCATTATTAACGCTAATGATCACCTCTGTGCACGTCCTGCTGTGCTTTTCTCTTTCCTGCTATGACGATTTAAAGCGGCACAGTGGCACCCTACATGCTCGGAACATGACGAAGTTAGAGATTACTGGGATTTACATTGAGTACCCCGCTAATCCTGTCTGAATGGGACTGTTTGTGGGAGTGCAGGTTCTAATCATAATACCCTTCTTTGAATGAAACCCAGGATAAAACCTGGCACTTAGAGTAATGTACTGAATGAAAACACTTAAACCAGTGCCAGTGATTTGAATATTTCTGTATGCTGCATGTTTTTTTGGCTATGATGTGGCCATGCAAATGCAAATCCTTCTTCCAGATATGAAGAAAATGTATACAATTTAAACAGTCCCTCCATAAAAATAATATCACCTTCTAATGCCTTTTTAAATTACTTCAGATTTCTCCGTGTGTGATGCTTATTTTAATTTCATCACCTGATTCATGATCACAAAAAAGCTTTACATGACATTCAATGTCTACAATGTGCTACAACCTACAACCTGCAGTAAAACTGGTTCTGTAAATGTTAAGAACTGCTCCCTCCATGTTCTTCACATTCTCTTTTGACTGAGTACTCTGTAATAAAAGAACTGTAAAAAGTGTAATATCCACAGCAAAAGTACTGAAACCAGTACTGACTCCATGATCGATGATAGCAGTTGTAAATGTGGAATTGCTGTCTTCAACATTATGAGAGCTAATTTGACATCCAAGATCACACCTCACTGAGACAGTTAGTGTGGAGGAACCATGAGGTAACAGCATGAGGTAATTGATTTAAAGATTTTTAAGTGATCATTTATTTTCAAAAGGGAGTCAAAGTCAGTCTTACAACGATACAATACAGAATACAGAAGAGTTGACTGTGGATGTATGTTTTCTGGGATGACTTGCTCTGTGAGCTCACCTTTGAATCAATATTTTTCTTTGATTCATTGACATGTACAGGTTTATTGTTTAAACAATCTTTGACTATATTTTTACTGTTCAGTGTTTGGTCTCTATCACACTAACACTTATTTATTATTATTTTCTTCTGACCCAGTTTTGGGTCCGGGTCAAGGTTTGGGTCCTTCTCATTGGTTGGTTTCTGATGCTGTGGTAATAATGATCTTAAGGGATCTAGATGATGTCATCTACTCCATACACAGGTGGCTGGTTTGGTTTCACCACCAGTGATTAAATTTAAAGTTTGTACAATCGAATCGTGTCCTTTTTTCTTCTTACCACTGCCTATTCATATCATTAACATTTTGTGCATATTGCCAGTAGATTAATGCAGCTCTTTATAATTTACTTTACCTACTAAGCTTTGTTGATCATGTTAACCCTACTAACAATAAAAACAGTATAAGGCAATGTTTTCTTGTGTGTTACCAACGCCTTACATGTGTAATCCAACTATAAACTAACTAGGTTGTCTGCCTTTGCAGACACTTTGCACACCGTTTTGTTTGCCAGATGTTATTGTCTTAGAGCCTTGAGGCACTGACACCCGAATTTTAAGGTAAGCTTAAGAATTAAAACCTTTGTCACATTTAAATAATTCATTCTCTGGACCCCTCCTGTGGTGTATGTGAGCTGGTCAGTGGCTGCAACTATTGCCACCTCTGGAAATGTGTAAGTGTGTGTGGCTGATCTCACTGGCTGCGATTTGATGTTGCAAAATATTAAAATGTCACTCATGTCATTTTGCACAGGTTTAGTCAAGGGTTAGATGTAGGCTCTTAATGTATGAAATATGTAACATACTAGATCATATTCTATCTATTTAAATATCAAACCTATGTCCAGCTTTTCTCTCAGTTTATTACTATCCTGTATTGTACTGGCCTTAGCAGTGAAGTCCAAATCAGAGTGTTTCTGAAATCAGCTCAAAATCAAGAGGTTATGTATTTTGTTTTGTTTTTTGCTGGAGTGGATTCAAACTGAGAGCCACTTTGTCAAAATAGATAAGAACAGATGTTGGGTCTCACAGCTGCATCTACGTTGTCACTTAGAGTTTAAAAACTCCACTCATTCTTTTCTCAAGCTGCCAGATTGTTCCCTGTCTTTCTCCCTTTACCAGTGTTTCTCTGTTGTTTAGTGTGTGCAGAGTTTCTTGAGTCTCCAGTCTTTCTTTGGGTTTGTCTCCACTGAGTTCACCCCAACTTGCTCCACTTGCACATCACCCAGCCTCCAACCACTGAAGCTTCTCCGTTCCACCTGTGCCTCATCTTTTTGTTTTTTGTGAGTCTTGGAGTTGTGTAATAAATCCCTTTTACCCTGTCCCTTTCGTCTGTGTCTCACTCCTGGGTCCAGAAAACCTAAACCTCAACAGTTTGCTGCTGCATGTGTTGTAGGCTGCCATGTCTGCGTGGTTATTGTAGTAGCGTCAGGTGTTAGTGAATTTTTTGATTTTTTTTTTTTTTTTTTTTAAATGGCAGGAAATATTGTCCCCAGCCCCCCATGACCCTGCTTTTGCCCCCCAATGCTGACTGCATGGCTACGGCCTTGAAATAATTAATGCATTATGCTTAGCTAAAGACAGTCTCACAGGGGTCTTCAGGAGAGAGGCAGTCTCATTATCTCTGTTTGATATTTGTTAGAATCTGAATTGCAGAGTAATGGCAAACAAGAAAAATACACTGGCTGAAAGGAGGAGAGGAGCCAACTGGTGACCCTGGTGACTGCTGACTGTAAAAAGAGACAAAAGGCTAGTTGAAATACAGTATGTCTAGAATGTAAATAAGTAAAGTTTTGTTGAAGATACCCTGAAGGGAACTATTCAGGAAGGGAGAGATACTTACTAGGGATGATATGGCATTTTTGTCGAATACGAGTATGATACAAGTAAAACCCGTCAATATCCGTGCTCAGTCCGTGCCAGTCACACACAGCGCCCGCCCCTCCCTACACAGACACGTCTCTCGTAACGTACACGGTGCATTTGACAAGACAGAGCTGAAAACGGCTTGTGTCGCATCGGTCACTGCACCGTGTACGTTACGAGAGACGTGTCTGTGTAAGGAGGGGCGGGCGCTGTGTGTGACTGGCCAATCACAGAGCGCAGAGACAGTCAGTTACACAATGAGGATTTTCCTTCAGCACGAGCACGGATATTGACAGGTTTTACTTGTATCATACTCGTATTCGTCAAAAATGCTATATCTGTACCGGATACTCGTCTGAAACGACTATCCGGCTCATCCCTAGTTTTCAGGTTATGTTTTCAATGCTAAGGTTTTCAGGGAGACTCTTCCTCTCATTGCCTCTGCTCAGTTACACTACACCCCTGCAGAGCAGCTGGCCCAGACTAAATTTTAAAAGCTTACATATTAAATTCCACTCTTTTGCTTTTGAGACACATTTTTATGCCTTCACTGGCATTTAATGTCACATAACCTTCTTCTCCACCACCACCAAGAACTGTGACTTTGCAACTTCACACATTTCCTAAAATGTCGCTTTCACAACATCAGACTTGACTGTAGGGATGTGAGATTAATAAAGGTCTAAAAAAATAAATCTATGTGTTAACTGTGAGGGTGGAGGGATTTTGGAAGTGTGAATATCACTTGTCTTCCATAAACTCCCATAATGTGTGTGTGTGTGTATGTGTCTTATGCACTTGCTTAAAAAGGCCTTACAATAATATTAGATTTGGCAGAATTGTAACCAGCCCAGCTTTATTATTATTATCAATTATTGATTTGCAGTGTTGTACCCGAACGCGTTCAAAGAACGTTCGTTCATGAACTAACGCATATTTTGGGTGAACATGAACGTCCCGTTCATTTTTGCTTAATGAACGTTAAATTGTGAACGCACTCATTCTGCTGTTTCTTGAACGGCACTCTGATTTCGTTCAGATTACGTTCGTGCCAGATTTCAAGAGCCCTCGGCGAAAAACCAAGCTAAAACAGTAAAAACACATGGTAAACGACCATTAAAGTGTCGCGGATAACCACCCGATCTGGCAACCGCAAGTCCTGCCTGTCGCTCATCAGCGGTCGTCAGTCTCGTCACAATTCACATGTGTGCAAGGAAGGAGGATGCGTTTACTGAGAAACTAATTCCCATACAGTCGGGAATTAGCTCGTAGCTCGTGGCAACGTAAAAAAAAAAAAGAAAAAAAAAAGAACGAAATAGTTCATTTTGGGGAAGCATGAACTTTAGTTCACAATTTTGAATTATGAACGATGAACTGAACTAGTTCATTTTAAAAGGTTTGAACTGAACTTTGAACTAGTTCATATAGAAAGTGAACTTTCCCAACACTGTTGATTTGTTTACTTCTTCCCAGCAGGTAGGCCTACCTACACCTGTGTATTTTCATGTAAAACAATGAAAATGAAATGCACATATCTCTGTGAAGGCAAAAGCAACCTAGATCATGATTTTGTCTTGCCAAGTGTTTTAGTTGCATAAATGTAACTATGCACTTACACAGGGCCCAGTTTTCTACCCAAATGGCCCTACACTGGTCCCAGAACAGCATTGTTATACTGTAGCGTTGGGGGTGGTAAGGTTCACACACAATAGAGATTGGGCGCCAGACAGGAGGATGATTCATAAAAAAAATAAAAACTATAATCCTGACAAATTTGTTTAATATTTCCAAGTGTGTATGAAACCTAAAAAATAGACTGGTGAGCCCAAACTCCTACCTACAAAATAACATTTTTAGAAAAATCTACATGCCAGACTTAATCAACTCAAAAGGTATTTATTTCTTAAATTATATCAATGTTACTCAAAAGGAAGCAACACGTTTAAGCTACATAAACAAAATACAATTTGAATTCTTTCAATTTCTCAACAAAGGTCATCTGTCAGTTAATCAACCCAAAAGACATGCTAAACAAATTCATTCAACACAAATATGGTCATACAATAACAATGCAACAATAATATTTAATTAATCAGAGTCCAAAAAAAGAATGAGGTATGTAAGGTTGTATGTGTGTGTGTGTGTGTGTGTGTGTGTGTGTGTGTGTGTGTGTGTGTGTGTGTGTGTGAGAGAGAGAGAGAGAGAGAGAGAGAGAGAGAGAGAGAGAGTGCAAGTGTGTGTGAGTCCAGTTCTGTTCTTCTCTCTCGGGTGTAGAGATACAGGTATGGAGATGCAGGTGTGTGTTTGTTTTAGTTCAGTTCAGTTCCATGGGTGTAAATGAGTGTGAGTGGGTGAGGGTGTGAATGTGTGTAGGGCTGGGGGCAGAAAATGGAAAGAGTTAGAGGGGGTGTTCAGGGTTTGGAAGGATTCAGGGGAAGCCTGGAGAGTTGTATACAGTACTTAGCTTCCTTTCCAGATCAGGCCAGAAATGGGTCCAAGCCAGCAAAGAATTTGTCCAACTGCAAGCTCCTGGGATCCTCAACTGCTCAGGCCACCGGTGTCCAGAAACTTCAATGGCAAACCAGCAGGTTCCTTTTCTTCTCCCCTTGGCTGCTCTCTTCCTTTTTCAGTATCTCTTTTATCTTTGGTGAGATTGCAGGCCGGTTTCTTTTGTCTTCTTTTCCCTTCACTCTCACTTCTCTCTGCTCTCCTCCTGGCCATGTGTTTCAGCCTCCCTTCCCCCTGCTCACAGGTGCACTCATTTATCAACTCACCTGATTTGTTTTCCCTCTCTCTCTCCTTCCTGTCCCTCCCTTTCCTTTCAGGAAGTAAAGCATTGTTTTGTAGTTTTTTCTTTTCTCCTTTCTGCCACAATACCTCTGGAGAATTAGCTGGCAAAGCAAATGATGTGTCAGACTTTGTCTTTACTTCTCCCATTCAGTAGAAAACAGCAAAGCACATTTACAATTGTAAACAGACTTGTAACCAACAGTTGAAGCATTCGGCTAATTTGCTACCTTCAATAACTTTAAGCAGTGTGCAAATTAATCTTTTATGTTTATTGTCCCCCCTAACAGTGACTTATGTCACTATGTCTTATATCCACACTTGACTGGTAGATGCAAAGTATCAAAACACCACAGTGCCCTGTTCTGTGACGATAATGGCAATAAAATCAAAAACACTCTAATTAATCAGCCTGAAATTTTACAAGTCCTATTTCCCCTTGTCTCCTCCTTTTCATCTAACTCTGTTTTCATCGTTTAATCAGAATCATATTTTTTTCTTAAGCATGAAATGTGTGCAGAACAGACAAGTCGCTGCATGTTCTGTGAATTCTAACCCTATCTTTTCCTGTGATGCAACAAATTTGTCCAATATCTAAAGTGAAGCCTGAAGTGCAGCAGCACTGTGTGAGATCCAAAGTTTTAGGGGGAGTTTTTTCAATCACTTACTGTACTTCCTAATATCGGCAAAGTTGGAGGCGTGTGAGTAGATGTTAGAATATTTAAAGTTACCCTGAGGGCAACATCACCTGAGAACACAATCTAGTAAAATTGGCATGTTTGATTTTCTACATTTCACATTTTTTTAGAGATGCGCCAAGAAGGGTGAAATTCACTTAGAAATAATTACATGTCAAGAGTTTGAATTTGAATAAAAGTCTTATTCATTACCTGTAAAAAAGTTTTAATTTCCATTGAAGAGCTCTGCCCTCAAAGGCGAGGGAGAAGACTAATAAATGTTGTATTCATGTGGAATGCAAAATGAACACTATATTTCTTTCTCTGCGCTCTGGCAGCTCTATCATTACATTTATTCATTAATCTCCAAGGCCGTGTGGTACGCCAGTATAATTTCCTGACAATTTAACACAGCTCCAAGGAGTTTTTATCTGGTTATGAAACAGTCCCGATTTAACACTGATGTCTTGAGATTACCTACATAAGCAAAAGAGACCATGAGAGAGAACACTGGCTTTTTCTACATGCAGCAGTTATTTATGATGACTGTCCCATTCCCTTATGTTTACAATTTCCCAGGCAAAGTTTCACATTGAGGAGTATGTTAGCCTGTTAAAAGGAAGCAAGAGGAGACTTTTTTAATGTTATATTTTGTGGTAATGTCTGATTCTGAGGCAGGATCAGCAAAGAGAACAGAACTGACCGAAGAATTAAAAAAAAAAAAAAGCTTCAACCTTGGTCAGTGGCTCAACAGATGGAGACAACTGCAGGATTTGAAATAGGTCAAAACTTCCTCCTTGGTAGATGTGTATTTTGTATTTTATTTATGAAATACATTGTGGGATGTGTTTTACAGTCCATATAGGTCACATATCTGTGATATAACTGGCTTATAATGTAACATTTTATGTTGACATTGCTGTATGAAAGGGGCATTCTGGAAGGGCTCAGTCGTTCACAAGCAAAGGATGGAGAGAGGTTCACCACTTTGTCAAACGCATGATTGTATAGAGGAGATTACTACATGGACTCAGAAACACTTTGTAGAACTGCTGTCAGTAAACACAGTTTAAGTGATTGCATTCTGTTACTATTTATGTTTGACACAGCACCAACTTTTCTGGAATCAGGGTTGTACTGTTGTAGTGGCAGTGTTAATTTCCATTAGCTGTACATCCCCTCTTCTGTTTGCTTTCAATTTAATTAAGTTGTAATGGAAGCACAGTGAAACATGTAGGACTGCAAGTCTGCCTCCTGGTGTCAACTCTGGTTTGTAATGGTTAACTAATAAACTCCCATCAGATTCCTAGATATAAGCATATGCATATTAACGCACTGAAAAAGCTGATGGGTATTTGACCCAGCCGCCGAAACAACTTGAAAAAAGTGGCAGCTAGTGATATGTGCTGCTGAGTATACACTGCTGATGTTAATGCATTAAAATGCAGAACACCTCACCTTCTTCGCACTGGCTTTTTCTTGATTTTATTAGTATTGACATCCAGCACAGGTGCAGGGAGCTGAGAGGCCAATTACATTTACATTTCAAGTATTAACAAGTAACACTTGACCTGGAACAACCTGACTGGGAAAAACACTGCAATAGCACGTGGTGCGATGGAGGAAGATGGCTGTAAATGCAGTTGGAGCAGCGTCGACTTGCAGGGTCTGTTGCACATCACTAACAGATGACTTCTGAAAGCAAAGTGACAGTTTGGTGGCTTCGTGTGGTGACCCATAGTCTGTGAGGGTGTGTTTATGTGTTTATTTGAGTGTCTGGCTGCAAGAGTGAGAGATGAAGAAAATGAAAGCCGATTTTTTTCTTTTTAAAGTCCAACTGGAAAAATGGCAAAAGCAGCAGTTTATTCTGTCTGCTTCTATCTTCCTCTTTCTACTTTCAAGTTCATAGACTGCTGCTGAGCTTTCACAGGAGAAATTCCTCAGGGTTTCACAGAAAATGTTTTTTTTTTTTTTAAACCTCCGTCTCTCCTGGACTTCAACTGCTGTATTTGTGAGTTGGCTTCTAGGGACATAAATTATATGAACTAACTGCCTTTGTATGTGTTTTGCACAGTGCAGCTTACTTAATTACTCAATTTCATTATTTTTCCAGACAACAGTAGAATTAATATTGTACATTACTAGTTACATTACTTTCTGTTACCCAGCCTCATCAAAACTGCCTATAATCAGGTCCAAGGCCCTGACACCCACATGTCACATTTTCTGCATTTAATGTGCAAAACAGAAAAAGGAGACATCATGGTTTTACAAGCAGAGCCTAGCATTTGGGTTTAGAGGCATTTACTGACCATTAACGGCTATAGTTTGTCTGTGAGCACAAGTCCTGAACATAGCTTCACCAGTGTCTAACTTCTAGCTGGCTATTTAATCTAAATATAACATGTAAAATGACAGTTTTGGAGTTAGCTGCCAGCATATTCCTCAGCTTTTGGCAAACACTAGCTGCTTCCCCACACCTCCAGCCAATGCATGCCAGACTTACACATCACACACCAGCCATTTTGCTCAATCCATGAAAAACAAAAGAGCAAAACAGCAGAACAAACCAACCCCGTCAGGAATTGACATATCTGAGCATTGTATTATGTTACTGCTCTATACATGCACTTTAAATGTCCACATACTGTCAGTTTCTTTGCCATGATCATATGACACCACTGGACTGCTTATGGACTGTTTCCAAGGTTGCCAACTGATCTCAATGTAAAGTAGCTAAAGGCTGCTTGAACAGTCACTCGGCCAATTTGCATATGTATGACATCATCAGGTCGCATTTGCACACCACAGAACGTGTGTTGCCTCTGCACACATTTTGCATATTCTCTGCTTTGTTACAGACAATTAAGTGTAAGAGCAGACCAAACTAACTGTGGTCATAAAAGACGAGCATATTGTTTAAGGCACTGAAATATTTCATAGAATGTAGTGAAACTAAACAATAGCTTTAACTTTATACACCCATTTAATAATCTAAGTTGACTACAGGCAGTTTACATTCTATATTTTAAAAAATATAGAAAGATATCTTTTACATGTATAAATGCCTTGAAAGTATTTTTTCTTTTGCCCAATGAAAATTTTTATCTATGCAAATATGCACCATTTATTTATGTCAGAATATATCAAATCATTAATGTAAATGTCACTGAGGATCAAAGACACACTTTTTACATTTTTTCAAAATGGAGTGGGTGAATTAGTTACACTTACATTCATTCATTTGGCAGACACAAGTGTGCAGGTGCATGTAGACACACATGTAGAAAGACTTTATCTAACCTAACCTTTATTCTCAAATGTAATCCCTCACTAGCATGCCAGTGATAAGAAACTGAGCGAAGGGTGGATAAATGTATCCCATGATGCAATCGTGAATGAGCTCCACAGCCTCTGTGCTCTCCTGCTGTAGGATGATGTGTTCGGGTACAGAGGAAGAGCTAGAACTTGCTGCAGGACTTGAATGAATAGCCAGCTGAAGTGCCAAAGAACTGCAGCCGTATCTGATGTGAAAAATAGATTCTGAAGTTTGTTTTTGATGACGCCCATTTGACTGAGCAGTTTCTCTTCCTGAGTGTGGGAGAGCAGGGATAGAAACTGCAGCAATGGCCAAGTCTTGATTTGGGTTCAGGCCCACTGCGTTCCAGAGTTTCTTCCCCTCATCCCAGAAAGTTTGTTGTCTCCTATTTTGGGAGATGAGCGCCCTTCACTGATGAAAAATGTTGTCAGTTCTGACCGGGCAATATCCCAGAAAGTGTGAGTTTTCTCATATCTGCCATGCTCTTGTTGCACTTTAGTGTCTCCTCCACATTCAACAAAGGCATGTGCTGACGTACCTCCACATTCTCTAGGAGCCTTGCTTGCATTTTATTTGCTAAGGAGATGTTGTAGTTCACACATGTGCAGGAGTTTTGTGTGGCAGCTATGGCGTCTGTCTTATCACAGAGCTCATCAGAAACTACAGTTCTTTCTGCTGTTTGTCTCATCTTGAAGTCATGCTAGATTCATAGTTCACATAAGGTGAAACAATTTCAACTTGCACGCCTGTGATTTTGACGCAGTTCGAATTAATGTCCATTCAGGATCACGTCTTCCCTTTTCCTTTGTAGGCAGTCACATCAGAAATCTGCTTCAGGTTCAGTCCGAACACCAGCAAAATCATCTGTATGCAGTTTGTTCTCTCATCACTTTCACATGATGGGATGTAATGAATACTGAAGCTATTATTGGTCTTTTATTAGGCTGCAGACCTTTATACATACTGATTTTTAACAAATGGAATGTAACATGGTACAACAGACCACATCACATCCTCCTATCACAGCACTGTTTTTTCTTTTTTTGTATCTAACTTCACATTGTGATGGTTGTGCTATTCTGTGCCTTTGTGTCTCTATAACAACTTCTCATACACTCCTGTCTCTCCCAGGCTTCCATACGAACCCTGCAGTTATCTCTATCTTCTTTGCTCTCACGCCTCCTACTGGTCTTTGCATCTCTGCAGCAGCCTGCTGAGTGTAAATTATAATTATCACCTCACTGTCCAGAAATACCCACGCAAGCCCCCTGGCACAGAACAGCTGAGACTTCAGAGGGTTTTTCAGACAAACGTGTGTGAACACACTTCTGAGAGCTCGCTAAGAGTGGCAGAAATACATCGTATGTGTGCATCCCTGTATAAATGCCATCATTAAATGTGTTTTTGGGGCCATATGTCACAGATACGTGAAATATATTCGGGGGACTGTAATGCAGCTCAGAAAATGTCCTGTCACGTTGTCGTTATCAAACCACAACTTTCAAGATTTGACTTTCTTTCAAGATAGTATTTTTTTGTTTGTTTGTTTGTTTTATTGAAGGCTCCAGAGGCAGTGTGTTCAGACCTCTATACCAGAGGTCACCAACAGGCGGACCGCGGTCCGGGTCCGGACCCAGAAGCTGTCGGACCCGGACCTACAACCAAAACAGAAGGTTATGATTTGAAAGAAGGAATTCAAGTCTTTCCTCCCTTTATTTTTCTGAAGTTAAGCACTTTGTTCGAGCATGCAAAATTTTCATATTTTATGCATCTTCTCTTATTTTGAAATTTTTTAGTAAATGAGAAAACATTATACACATCGGCAGTCACACATATAAGTTCAGTTCTATGTTACTTGATAACAAATATTGTCAAAAAGTTTTCGAATTGTCCTGAATTCATTTGATGTGACAGTCAGGTATTGAATACATGCAGATGTTGATACAACTACAAGGCTACTTCAATATATATAGCATTAAATAGTTAGACATTATGATCATCCGGACCTTTGTGTCAAGAATTATTCTCCCACTGGACCTTTTTAAATTTTAGATAAATATCCCTGCTCTATACCATCGTGTATATTAGGGTTGAGTATCTGGTACTGATAACGCATTTTTGATGAGTACGAGTATGACACAAGTAAAACTCGTCAATATCCATGCTCGTGCTGAAGGAGAATCCTCATTGGGTAACTGAGCGTCTTCACGCTCTGTGATTGGCCAGTAACAATTTTAAAGTCTGCTTGCTGTTAGTTTGGCTGGTGATATAAATCAGTTGGAAAACTTTGCTCGTACTGAACGCGGTGCTTTTGAGAAGAATACAGTCAAGGCTGACATATTATTTCCCTGTTTGCCATCGCTGGATGTTTGCATGAATCACCAAGTTCACACAGATCATTAAAAAATAAACAGTCTTACAGACCATTTACACACACACACACATATAACTGAACACACAAATTAGCCTATATTAATATTTTTATTGTATATGGCTGCATCTGCGACAGACTGGCGACCTGTCCAGGGTGTCCCCTGCCTTCGCCCGAAGTCGGCTGGGATAGGCTCCAGCCCGCCCCGCGACCCTGCAAAGGAGTAAGCGGTAGATAATGGATGGATGGATGGATGGATGGATGGATGGCTGCATGCAGTATCACTTTCTCACCGCAGTTCATAAAAATAAATATAACATTATAAATATTACAAATTAAGCTTTACATAATAGATATAGGCTTTGAATACAGTAGATTAGCAACTGCATATCAATTTCAGACTTAAAATAATGTACCGAATTAAGCCCTACCCATTTTCCGCTTCCACTTCTGTTTAGGCACCGCCCACTCCGACTACAGATACGGATAATTTAGATGGCTGAACAGATACAGATGCAGATATTGGTGTACTTGCTCATCCCTAGTGTATATGTTGGCTTTGGGGGTTACATGTTATATAAAGATTCATTTTAAGGTCAGAGAAAAAAGTGGTGCAGTCAATGTATAGACAAATGCTTGAAGGTAACAATCGATTTGTGTGGTGGTGGAATAACTTTAAGAAAAAGAAATATGCCAACAATGCTTGTGGGGTCATCGCTAACTAAGGCCAGACGTAAGTCAGTTCATCATAATCATTACTATGGAGCATTTCAGCACAAAACAACAGATGAGATAGCAGTTGATAGTTTCAGCCCTAGGTCAGTCTGTAAACACTCTGAGCCGATGATGAAGTTAAATGTACCAACTCTCTCCTGTTTCCTGCTACGCCAACGTGTGTTTTTCATGCTTTGCCCCCTTCTATAGACAGCAGAATATTACAAAACATCTCTCAATCCTACACACCAATATAGCACCACTGCTAACTCGAAAATTGCCATAGAGCTGAATCAACATCCCTCTGAATCAGTGTCAACAAAACTAAACCTAATAAGATTCCCGACGATGGGATTTGTTGCGAGGCCAATGTATTAGATGGCATTATACTGTGCGGTACGCCGTGTGTTTGCTGGTTAGTTCATTCCAAAAATGTGTCATTCAAAATAATTAACTGGGGACTCGCCTCAGACCACTGCTGTGCATTGTTTATACAAATGATCTTCGAACTAATGCGTGTTTATGGATGACACAATAATCAAAGCAACAGCGCACTCGCAAATTCAGGGACATTCAGGGACAATTTAACAAATGACTTTGATGTGATTGTTAAATGGTTTGGGGGGAAAAACGTTAATGATAAAATGCAACATAAACCAAAAGTGTGAAAATACACACAGCAATACACACAAAATTGAAACCATCTCATTTGACAGGTAAAAATTCAAGAGGTCACATTTGAAATTAGTGGCAATGAACAGACATAAACATTTGACATACACAAATCAAATTATTGGCCTTTCTGAAAAGGTGATGAAAGCAGCATGAGTGGTTGGACACATAACAAGCTGCTTATGAACTGCAAACCTTTAATATTCATAAAAAGAAAATGGAGTTAATTTGAATGAAATGGGCAGATGAACCTTTATTTACAGAACAATAAAAACGACGGAATTCAACAGCTTTTAAAAGTAAATTATATAATTGATGGATTGTAAATTGTTACGGTGGCAGTCCCATAGCTTTGTATACTGTTGTAGTATAGGTGTATGTGTATGAATAAGCCTATGTGCATACACTATGCATGTTGACTATGTATGATTACAACTCAGTAGGTTTGCAGATGTTTGTATCAAATGATGAATATGATTCGTATATATGTGCTATATAGTAAAATGGGGACTCTTGAGAGACTGGTGGAGTTAACCAACAAACAAATGTTCTTCCTCATGTTAAGTGAATAATCCATATCATCCACATTACGCCATTTTCGACAACAATAGATTGACAAGAATTTACAGTGGGAAAGAAACTGTGAAAGAAGTCAAAATTGCACTGGGGCATATTCAGTGACCCTTCCTTTAGCCGTGTGAAAACGGACCCCCCACAGGGACCCAAACTGGCTGTGGGTGGGTGTTGTTTGCATAATCTTGTTTAAATTGATCTAAAGTAAAAACCATAATAGCAAGAGTATTTTGTGCAGCTGAAAGCTAAAACTTTAATCTTTTGCCTCATCACGTTTTATGATGGTGTCGCAGATTGATTATGTCATGGTGTTACATGCGGTGCAAAATGCAGCAACAGCACATGGCAGAGCTGTGAGGTGGGGCCACGATCACATCAGAGTAAAAGAGAGTTGAGCCAGTAGTTTGGATCAATATATTTTGTGTGTTTATTTATTCAAATTTGATAAAAAATGTCAGATTTGTTAATTCCTATTTAAGACACAATTTAAATGCTTTTATCAATTATTATGGTTTATTAAATGAAGCTTTAGCGAAAGTTCAGCTAGGAAGACATCTATGTTTCATCATTGTCCTATGCTACATCTTCTCTACTGCGCACGCTCACTTCCCACTGTCAGTGTTTGGGGCTGTCATTAGTTGCCAGCTGTTCTCTCCCATCCAATAGCACGGCGTCACTCCCTCATTGCAAACCAATCATCTTTGTGCTCTCCTTTTAAAATACAATCTTTCTCGTTGATGATCCGCGCACTCCTCCACCTCCCCATCACCACCTCGCCTTGGCAGTATCGTCATCCACTTCATCACCCATCTGGCTTCTCAGCCCAGTTGCCACAACACCACCAATGTCAGGACTGTGGGGGGGTTCATTCAGCGCCGGCTTGGATTGTATTCTTCAATCAAGTCATCTCCTCCCAGAATTCAAAACACCAAAGACTCTCTGTCAAGTCGCATATTAATTTCTTATCAATGTTGTAATATATTATCTTTCTTCACATACTCGTCTCTCCTGGTTGAACTTACTTAACCTTTTAGCTTCGAGCTACAGAATCTAGGGATACGAAGCATTTGAAGATACTACAAGAGAAGGCGTCACAGTGTTAAAAAATATAAATGTAGGAGCTGATGGACCATTTCCATTGCAAAGGGTTAAAAAGTGGACCCTCAATGTTTCGAATTTGTGGACTTGGTAAATAGTGTCAATGAACGTCTTTAGTTTTGCATTTGATCAAGAACCAGTGTATAAGACAAATCAAAAATGCTGACCTGATGATGCCGCCTCCTGACAAAAGTCCTTGAGGAAAGGTTAATAGTGTGCAGCAAATTCAGTGTATAGCATTAGTTCATTTGGTGAGGACGGCAGGTAGAGGTGCAGGGGTCATGCTGGGGTAGTCGGGGGGGTCCATAGTAGATCCTTATGAATCTTTGCCACTGATTCACACATGCACAGATGAGGGAAATTGCATTAAGAATTCAATATTCATACTCTCCTTGTTCACCTTCCACCCCTCCCTCTCTCTCTCTGTCCGTCCTGTCTCTTTCATCTTCTCACTCCATGTCTCTCTCTCTCTCCTCCACACTCCACAGTGGTGGGATGAGGTGTTGTGCCCCTACATGCCATTTTGATGTAGTGTGAAGTAACTGCTGTTCGGGCTTAGGTGCAATTGCCGATGATTACAAATTGAGGGGGAAGCGATGGGCGGCTCAAGGTCACCTGGGAGGATCATTTCAGAGTGTGGTTTCATTGTTGGTGCAGTAATGAGAGAAGGGAGCTGGATTACAGAGCTGAGTGAACGCTCCCCACCCGTCCACCGTTTGCAGCTCCATCACGGCCCTGTCTTCACGCTCTAACGGCTCTACCTCTGCTGCTCAGGTGCTCTCATCACTCATTTTTATCACTTGTGTGCTAGCAGTCTTTTTAACAATGTCAGGTTAGGTAAAATTAAAAAATGTACACAACCTACCATATAGACTATTCATGGAACTGTTATGTCTCATGGGCTAGGCCTTGATGATGAAGATAAATTAGTGGGTTATCAATGATCTGATGAAGACATGCTTTGGTGCTTATGGGGTTGATCTTTGCTGTGGCTTACGTGACTGTAAAGCAGAGCTGCAAAGAGAGATGAGCCAAATATTGTTACAGTGTAATCCTATAGTTCTGTACAGGCTTAAGCTGCCAGAGTTTTACTGGCCCCTTGTATATTATTACAGGTCCAAAATATGAATCTCTTTTTTTTCCCCAGAATGTAATGATTTTCAATAACATTTCAGCAAATATGGATAAAAAGAACAGCGAGAAAAAACATAATGGGATTTATTTGAAAGACATTGTTGAGTGGCCTACAGGTGCCTACAAGAGAAGGGGGGATCCTTTCTCTCTCTCTCTCTCTCTCTCACACACACAGTAAAAAAAAAGAGATTTCAATCAATCTCTTGCACTGTAAGACACTTGATAAATATCTACATAAAAGAGTATTATACCTAATAATAACACAAAGAGTATTATCATCATTATTATTATTGTTGTTGTTTTTGTTGTTGATGACACAACATCTTGAATAATGAGGCAGTCCACAAATTTGGCAAGGATGGGAACAGTGAATCAAACAGACCTGTTCAGTAATGACAGGTAACAATGCAATCATTTGATGCGAGTCACCATGGAAGCCACATTGCCGTCCATGTTGTTTGAATAAATTTGAACATCGTGACTATTTTGTCTGTACATGGGAGATTTGTGCATGAATCAGTTGGATGCCAAAAACCTAGAGCTGACTGGCTAATGTTGAGTACATTGGTGCATGATAAGTGATTTATAAACAGCCTGTCTACTTTGTTGACCTAATATTAGTAGATATGTTTCCTTACTGAAAACAAATCTCATACCGTTTTATAAGAAACAGCTCAGTGCCACACAGCAATAATGGCTGCGGGAAGAAAGGATGAGTGAATAATCATGATTTTCAGATGATTAGTACCGGATCAGATGGTTGGCTCTCGTCGGCCTCTCCTGCTTGTGCCTCTCTCCATCCCCACTGCAGACAGGAGCCATGCAGCGGCGGCTCTCTCCATCTCCACATCAATCTACAACCTCAATTCCAAAAATGTTGGGAAGCTGTGTAAAATATCTTTGCACTATTATTGTTTAAATATGGGGTTTAAATGAAACACTTTACACAGCCAACCAACTTTTTTGGAATTGGGGTTGTACTTGCCTCTAAAGCACTTTTTCAGAACCTTCCAGGCATCATTGAAACGACACCAGGTTTGATAAGAAGAAGTAATGCTGGCAGAACAATACTGCACCTGCTCTGGGCCTTTTAGGTGGTGACGTCTACAACAAGAAGCTACTGGCCAGACGTCCTCCGCTGTGACCTCACTTCATGGAGATCCAGCGCTTCACAGAGGCAGTGTTTTCTGATCCCAGTGCTAAAACCTCTGCTGCCATGTGTGGTGAAGGCGCCATCTGTAATGTGTCAGCCGGGCATGAGGGAAATTCTGAGTTGCATGCTGACCTGGCTACAGTCAGACCTGCAGTACTAGAAACCCCTACATCAAACATATCAGTGTGGATGGATGCATAGAGGGATGAGGGAGGTGGTAGAAGTCTCTTCCAGCTTCCATTGCGTGAAGTTGCACTGTCACGCCTGGACAGTTTGTTTGTCCTATCCATTGGTGAAGCACGTTCCAAAAGAAAAGACAGCTGTTGTGTGCTCTTTTGCACCTTCGTGGGATGTGCCCCTGATGCTGAGCGCTGATGGGAAACTCTTGTTCGAGCCTACAGCCTCTCTCAACCTCTCTCAAGCCATCTTTTAAAACAGCTCTCCTCTCTCAAAGGTTATGGATATGCAACATGGACCAGTGCCGCTAAAATGTCTCCTGTCCATAGTGTGTTTACTTCATGTCATATATTCTCATGTAAATTTGTAAAAAGTCTTTAATACTTTTTTTAGCCTGTTCAAAGTGTTGATAATTATTGTATTTCTTTTAGTGCAATTGTTAATACTTTTTTAACCTCTATTTATATTACGACTTAACTGCTCTATCAACTTTGCTGGTGTGCAATGAATTTCCCCACTGAGCTATAAATAAAGGAATCTTATAAAACTGATTAGAAAATTCCTACTAGAGTAGTTTAACATTAATATTTCTTTTTTTGTTGTTGTTGTTGTCAAGAGCTGTTTCCAAAGGTTTTTTATTTGAAAAGATGTTTGAAAGTCAGAAATGTCATCACCTGAAAAAAATGAACCAGCCCCTGGTAATCAACAACCTCAGCAATCATCAGAGATTTCAAGGCCATTTGGATATGGAACACCAAAAGACAAGTGTTTGTCCTGTTAGAAAAAAACCTGCAGAGTTTTTGAAGAGAATGTCCCTGACTACTCTATGTCCAAAGGTATCAAAATCTGCTTACATTTTCTGTGGGCCGAGGAAAGAAAAACCTTGCACTGGTTATTTTTATTTTCATATTGTCACGGCTAGACAGCAAACCCAGGATGCCGACACATAGGCGATAAGGTGAACCATGAAAAAGTGGCTAGAAAATAATTTTCCTTCCCATGTCTGGGCACTACTTTTTAAATGCATTTTTGTTTAGGCTATACCCTTATTGACTTTGGGTTAAAAGTTCTCCGCAATATATCCTGCAGTTTTTTGTCACAAGTCATAAATCTATATAAACATAAATTAAAAAAAATGAAAATTCTATTGTGCTAGATTCACTTGTTTTATTTATCAACATTCACTTTAGCAATATAAAATCTCTCACAAATTGACATTTATATATGTAAGATAACATTTGAGACAAATTTTGATTATTACCATGAAATGTGAATTTAGACCATAAAATCTTACAAATTTGTGGAAAAACGCTTCTTCAACTAATTTCACATATTACACACGGTGAATTTTGCCACATACACATCAATGTACCAGCATTGCTTGTCATTTACAGTGTGTCAAGGCGGGTGAATGCGGACTCAAGCGCATCACACAATCGCTGATTCAAAAAAGTCTTTAATAAAATTAAATTAAGTATTAACAAAACTCACAGCAAGACTTGGCAACATCCAAACAGAAGAACAGGCAGGTACATGCAAGGCTTGGCATAACATGGACGTGAACGTGGACGTGAAGCGTAACGTGAAGAGAGGTGACATCCGGCAAAGACAAACAGAAATCAGCTGACTTAAATAGTGTGCATGGGTGATAATTAACTTCAACAGAAAACACAGGTGACTTAATGAGGTGGGTGTGGCTGGTGAGTGACATGATGCAGAGACAAGACACTGGACATAGAAATATGATGGACAGAACGGAAACCAAAACACAGACCTAGAACAGACAGAACTAAACATTACATATAATGAGGCTGGATAAATGCAGGGCAGGACAACAACATGACAGGACTGAACTGAAAGAATTATAACAAAACACAGGCAGAAAACAAAGACACAGAACAAAGACAGAACATAGCAAGACAAATACAAGACATGAACAGGACTGTGGCATAAACGAGACTATGGCATGATAGAGTGACTAAACTGAGAACAAAAACAAAGTCTAAACCAAAACCTAACTTCAGAACTGTGACACAGTGTTTACAGTTGCAGGGTTTCTCTTCTTCTTTTAATGATGCTTTTGTCATTTTACAGTAGGTTTTTTAATAGATCTCAGTCTGCCTTTTAGAGTACACTCTAAGCCTTTATTTTTGTTCAATGGATGTTTTTTTAAAGGATGTTTTATGGTTCTATAACATGTCTAATCATCCCCATCACTGTCAGAAACACCATCATGTAATATCAAACATCATGTAGCAATACCTTCTGTGTCCTTCTGAACATTCACATAGTGCTGGCACACAAATCAGCGCATGACAGTCTTGCTGACATACAGGAACATCTGTCTGTATTTGCTTTGCTTACAAGTACAGTAGGCTAACTGCAACACACTTTGAGGAGCAGGATTTTTAGTCATCCAGGTCACTGTTAACTCCCCATCCTCAATGTGCCATCCACTACCAATGGGTGAGGGTGCACACATCATACCTTTCAGACAATGTCTCATTATTGCTGCTTGGTAGTTTGCTCTTTTGCAGTGTTGGTGTAGAGCGTCACATGTTGGAGGCATGGATAGTTCTGGCAAAGCTGAAGATGCCATGCAGAATGCTTTCTATCTTGCATCGTTCACATTTTGAGCAGATGACTGGCCACTGTAGGTGGCACACATATTTGCAAAGTACTTCAAAGGTGGACTGGTTCTGGTTAAAACTTCTACCCAGATTTGTAAATGAAGTGAGGTATTCCTCTTTCTCATAAGCAACAGAAAATGTCTTTTTTCCCCCTTGCCATGAAAGGCACTTGTGGAGTCACAACCTGAGAAGGTATGAATCCCAATAAGTGCTGAACACACACAGGTGCCAGAGCTGAGGTCACCTCGGCTAAGTCAATGATCCTAGTTCTGTTGGCAACTAGTGTGTGAAAGTACAAACTACATGGCAGATATTTCTCCAGACTTTAAGCAATGACTGCCACATCAGTATCAGGGCTCTTAGTGACTACAGTGAGATGTTCCTGTACAGCATGTTGTGCATGTAAAAACACCAGATTGACAGATTGACAAGAAACATCGCATCTATAGACAATATATCAAAATATGTGCAGTCTGAGCAAATTATTACATTGACCACATAATATCATGTCTCACGTTTGTTCTTTTGTGGTCCCAGTAACTGTTGCAGTGGACTTGGTGAAGAACCTGGTGTACTGACTGTAACAGATACAAGTATCCTTTATGAAAACAAGTACAACCTAGTTTACTGAATTGAATTCAAAATCATCACAACCCTAAACAAAATAGAATAAACTTACATACTTATTTACTTACTCATCGTGTTTGTGTGTGGCTGTAAGTGAGAGTGACAGACAGATTTTTTTTACACACCTGCTGATAATGTCTGTGCCAGTGAAAGATGATCCATTGAGCGTTTGCCAGACGTGATGATGTATTTATCTACTTTCTTACATATGACACACAAGGCAGACAGAGTAGGACCAGAGGAAACAGGTAGACGCATCCTTGACCAGTCCATCACCTGTTAGCACAGACTCGCCCTCCTGTGTTTCATTAACATCTGAAGGCTCTCTTTTATGCTTCTCCACAGAATCCAAGCGCTTTCTATCAATGAATTGTCCGTAGCATGTTGCATAAAACCCAGTGTCTTCTGGAGCATTGTCAAAGTCAATACTGATACAGTGTTTATAAGTTTCAGCTAGCCATCGTTCGACACAGTTTCTACACGTTTCCCATCGTTTTGCTGAAAAATCCTATATTTGTTCTTTTTTACAGATACCAGGTGGTTATAGCATGTTTTTNGGCTGGAGGTGTGGTCTGCAGGTGTTGGGGCCCCCTCTCCTTTCTCACACGTTTCTCATCTCACATAATGACTGGCAGCTTAAGTACCCCTCTCTTTCACCTGCAAGCTGCCAGATTGTCCCTCTGTTTTCTAGTGCTCTGTGGTTCTTGTGTTCCCTGTCTTTCTCCCTGTTTTCCAGTGCTTCCTGCTTCCTGTTTCCAGTGTTTCCTTTTCCTCTAGTGTTGCAGTGTTTCTAGTGTTCTGTCTTTTCATCTTCACCTACATGTCTCCAGCCTGCAGCCTCAGCACCCACCACCCAGCCTTCAGCCACTCTGGTCACTGTTTTCTTGGCACAACATTTTGCATTATCTTGCACATCACCTCTACCTCACAGGACCAGTTCTTTTTTAGATACGTGTTTGTTATTGTATTGTATTTTGTTTTGTTGCACTGTATGTTGGTGTTTGCACTCTATGTATGTCTATGTCTCAACGGTATCTGCTACAACAAAAGAATTCCCCAGTGTGGGACAAATAAATTACATCTATCAAATATCTACAATTTATGAATAGTGGGATAATAAATAAAGTGGTTGCTCATTAGAAATAAGATTGCAGGTTAATTATACTTGTTCCTTTGTTCCGTAATTGAGTTTTCTTCTATTGCTGTATTTGTTACATCCACATCCCTGCAACAACTCCTAGGAGGCACGAATCAACCTATTCTCTTCAGAGTCATCCCATTGCAAATATTAATTTGTCAGCATTTCACATCTTCCAGAGTCATATCACTCAAGTTACCTGCAGACTTGAGGATGCATCAGTCACCTTTCAGCGAGTAACAGATGCCATCTAAATACTTTGCTCACAGCATTCAGGAGTCGTTTTATGACTGCCTATGATTTACTGATTCATTTTTTGGATAGACTATAGTGTATATCAAAGAGTTTGAGAGGCCTGGCCTGTGCTTATGTGAGTTACATCCATGTTGTGGCAATTCTAGAGCCAATAATGCAAATTAGCTAAATTCTGCCAAAATAACTTTTTTTGTTTATCATATATACTTTCTTCATGTAAAAGGAAATAAAGACTGACTGAACTTGGCAGCGTGATATAAAAATCCAGAATGCGGCACTGGCACTTTATCTACCGGATAGAATGGGAGAGTGAGGGCTATAGAGTAATTAACATGTTCTAAATCCTGAGAGCTTACTACTAGGATAACACATTTAGGGAATGGGCAATGTCATGATTAGCTCTGCCAAGAATGTTATGTGTTTGGTCTAGGTTGGCTGGTACCATTGAAATAAAATTTAATGCAAAATGTAACCATGGACCAAGTAGGAAGTAATGAGTTTTGGTGTTTGTAGCAGTGACATGTGGCATTAATACACCACATAATAAATAATACTTGACCTTAACTCCTGAACAGTGAGACATACTGAGAATCTGCATCAGATGTGAGGCACAACTGAGGCATCTATCTGTTCAATCCACTCTGAGTCTGACCTATGTTCAGCCATCACTGTCGTCAATATGTAGCAATAATATTTCAGGAAAAAAAATGACAGGAAATGACAATGGTCTTTTTGCAAGATGTAAACTACATGCATTCACATTTCAAGAACCAACAGAGCTACTTTTCTGCAACTGCACTGTCAATGATTTTTTCCAACCTGGTGGGTCAAAATAAAAAAGTCATTTTCAACTTCAGCAAACTTCATGCAGCAGCTTAGCTAGAAGACAAGCCGTTTTGAGTAACGTTTGCTGTAACTTTCTTTGTCAACAACCCCAAGCCATATAAAACATCCTCTCAGTTTGACATGAATTTGTTTGGACACAGTCAAAGGATAAAACACAAGAAAAATACTTACTGGTTGATCAGCATGTTGGCTTGTACTCACTGTGTCCCCCGGATAAATGGATGCAACAGCTTCAGGCTTCAGGATTCAAGTTTTCAAGTTTTGTAACTAAACAGTGCTCTGTAAAAAAGCTAATGCAAGCCTGAGTTTTCTCTAGAAGTTTGGCACTGGTAATACATGTGGGCTCACCATTTCTTATTTTGTGTCTTTGCAACTGAAAAAAGAACTCTGTCATCGTTACATTACTCATGATATGTGTTTTCGCGTATATAAAAAAAAACATGAGCACATTTTAACCAGGTAAAAAATCTTGATTTTCAACCATATTGTAGTTATCATGAACAGATCTTCTAAAGGTAAAAAAATTTTTTTAGAACATTGGTATATAATATTTAAATTCAAAGCACTGGCGTTTTTGGAAGGGCAGGATTGTATGGATGCCTTTGATCTTTGCATTCATTCAGTTTTACCTTACCTGCCAACAGCACTTTGAAACACACATGGTAATAGCAATAATACAATACAATACAATCAAAATCTTTTTAAATTTATTAGTAATTTATATTCAAATAGCACCAGCACAAATTTGAAATGATTCTGAATTTTCAGTTGGACAAGCACAGCTCCACCTCTTGCCTGCCTGTATGAAACCGTAAAAGCCAGAGTCTAATTCAGTACAGCTGCACGTGTGTCTTTACAAGTAATGTCCAAAATGATAAACACAGATTCCTGCCAATGTCTTCTTTCCTTTGCCACACAGCACATTAACTAAACACTTTTGGACTGGAGTGCTTATCCTAATTTAACCAAGCTCTCAGAAAAGCCAAGTGCCAGATGTTAAGTTGCCACTTGATTTATCTTAATATCAATTAGTGATTAAGCTGGAGAGAAAACATTTCTGGATAAAGACTTTGTGTGTTATTCATTAACAGAAGGGTAGCAGCTGAGGAACCATTTCTGAGATACACATGTAGGTAAGTAAATTAAAAGCAGGTTGTATAACAAAAAAAATGTATCTTTGGATATAAGTTGAAGAAATCTCAAGACTCATCAAATATTGTATTATGTAAATCAGGAATCTCACAAATTACTATGAGGGCAGATTCTTTAATGTGAGCATGTTTAGTGACAATCCTGTGCCATGTGTAATACTTGAGAACAGACTGCAAAATGATCAGCTAAATGATTCAAATTGCTGTACCAGCACTACACAAAAAACATCATTTAAGCAATGAGCTGTGAATATTTGAAAACACTTACATAGAGATTGTCATAATATTTTGTACATAGATTTATTCATACATTTATGTTCCCTTATTGCACCACTATCACAGTTCTCAGTAAACTTCAGCTTGCTCATGTGCACATGCTTCAGACACTCCATCTCTCCAGTTCTACACGACCTCCACAGGCTCCCAGTCAAACTCTCAATCAACTATAAAATCCTCCTTGGTATTAACAAGGCCCTCACCCTCTTACGTGTCTTACTGATCTCCAATAGTCCACCCCACTCCAGTGATGATAAGACTCTTACAGATCCCAGGACCAATGCCAAACCTGGACTGATGTGGGCTTTTTCACATGTTCCTCTCTCTTGATGCTTGTCAAGTTTGGTCACATTTTGCAAAGGATTATTTTCTGCATTCCATCGTGGGACAACATAAGTGCCTTATGTGGATGCTGTTATATTTTTAGCGATAAAAGTTCAAAACCTCATAGTGAGTCCATCACCCTCTAAAGGTTGTTACACAGCACGAATATGCGACGCAAAATTGCGAAATATTCGGAGGTGAATTTTGACACACCTGACTATATATATCAAGTGCGATATGATTTTGTGACTTTCCGAGGGGGAAAAGAGACGCATCCCGGGAGGAAGCGAGAGGACGAAAATGGAATCTACTTCAACCTCAAGTGATGGCGAATTGGTGCTCCTTTTGCTTTCTAAAAAGAAAAATGTTTTATCTGAACAGGTTAGCTTACGAGCTAAAGTTACTTAGCATAGATGAAAGTTAAAACAAAGACATTTAACAAACTGTTTATGCACACACACACACCATCATCATATGCAAGATCCGACGCTATGACTTGCAAGTTGTTATACAATTTTTATGTTTTTTATTAAAAAGCACTCTGTTCTTCGACACGTAAACAATTAGCCGGTCGGCCATGTTGGATAAACCAGTGAATGTGACGGCTCAACAACACACAATCTGATTGGTCAGAAGTGGACACACAGGATGCGAAACTTCGGAAAATTCGACCTTGATGTGAAAAAATAAAGGCTGCAATATTGCTGGATGAGAAAACGGCGCTCATGTGAACGCTTGTATTGACAGGATACAAGTTTGAAAAAAAAAAATTGACGTCCAAATTAATCGCACAAAAAAAACCGCTCCCGCTGTGTAAGGACCTTAAGTCCCACATATGTTGCAACCTGCCTTTTACCTTGTCAAGTTCCGGTAATATGGTGCAAAAAGCACGTGATAAACATTGAAGTACTTGAGTTTGTACTGAATTTTTACCGGTGAATATCTATCCTGGATTTTCTCAGTGAGGTAATGAGGTCATGAGGTAATGCACTGCATATGATTTCTTAGAGAGGAGCGAGAGAAGTGGAGAAGTGTTTCCCCAGTCATTTCACAAGGGGATTAGTTGTGAGGAGTTACATTTTCATGTGGGGAGTTTCTGTTCTCTGCTTTGACTCAGCTGCTCAAACCACTCAGAGCCCTGTGAGGATTTACACCTGCGAACACCAACACTCAGGGGACGCAGCGCTTGTGGGCTTTTCTCTGTTTGGTCCAGTCACAGCTGAGATTCTGATAGTTGTAATTCTTTTAATCGCTTCATCTTTTTCTTTTTTTGTCTAAAAAAAGAATCAAAAATGTCTTTAACTGTTTCATATCCAAAAGGTCTTGACATCTCTGTAATGATTGCTTAGGCTGATTACCAGTGGCTCGACTTTCAGAAATCTGCAGGCTTGAATCCATGCTGGAGCAAAAGCTTTGATCCCCCGACTAATAGCTTTAATGGACACTAATAGGGCTCAATATCAACAGTCGATTACACAGTGGCTGCTTACAGTTTGCTCTCACAGCAAAATGTTCCCCTTTCAATATGCATGTACATATACACTCAGCATCCACTTAGGTACACCTTACTAGTACTGGGTCAGACCCCTTTTGCATTCAGAACTGCCTTATTTCTAGGGATGAGCGAGTACACCACTATCTGTATCTGTATCCGTATTCGGAGTGGGCGGGGCCTAAACCGGAAGTGAGTGCAGAAATGGGTGAGGCTTAAAACTGTACATTATTTTAAGTCTGAAATTGATATGGATTGATCAGAAGTCGCTAATCTACTGCATTCAAAGCCTATATACAGTATATCTCCATAATATTTATAATATTATTTTCATGAACTGCAGAGAGAAAGTGTCAGATACTACATGCAGCCACATACAATAAAAATATTAATATAGGCTACTTTGTATGTTCAGCTACAGCTATATGTGTGTATGTGTGTAAATGGTCTGTGAGACTGTTTATTTTTTAATGATCTGTGTGAACTTCATGATTCATGCAAACATCCAGTGATGGCAAACAGTACGAGCAAAGTTTTTCAATTGACTTCATATCACCAGCCAAACTAAGAGCAAGCAGACGGTTAAAAAAAAAAAATCGGACCGGAGCGGAGGCAGTGACCGACATGACGCGAGCCGTTTTCAGCTCTGTCTTGTCAAATGAACCGCGTGTATGTTGTGAGAGACGTGCAGAGACCACACAGTCTATGGCAGAGACATGTCTGTGTAGGGAGGGGCGGGCGCTGTGTGTGACTGGCCAATCACAGAGCGCGAAGACAGTCAGTTCCACAATGAGGATTTTCCTTCAGTACGAACACAGATATTGACGGATTTTACTCGTATCATAATCGTATTCGTCAAACATGCTTTATCCGTAACGGATACTCGTCTGAAACGAGTATCCGGCTCATCCCTACTTATTTCTTTGTGGCATAGCTTCAACAAGGTGTTGGAAACATTCCTCAGAGATCTTGGTCCATATTGACAGGATAGCATCAGGAAGTTGCTGCAGATTTGTGGGCTGCACTTCCATAATGCGACTCTCCTGTTCCACCAAAGGTACTCTATTAGATTGAGGTCTGGTGACTGTGGAGGCCGTTGGAGTACAGTGAACTCATTGCCATGTTTAAGAAACCAGTCTGAGATGATTTGAGATTTGTGACATGGAGTGTTATCCTGCTGGAAGTGGCCATCAGAGGATGGCTACACTGTGGTCATAAAGGGGTGGACATGGCAACAATACTCAGGTAGGCTGTGGCAAACAATGCTCAAGTGGTACTAAGGGGCCCAAAGTCTGACATGAAAATATCCCACACACCATTACACCACCAGCAGCCTGAACCATTGATACAAGGCAGGATGGAGCCATGCTTCAATGTTGCTCATGCCAAATTCTGACCCTACCATCTGAATGTCACAGCACAAATTGAAAATCATCAGACCAGGCAACATAGTGAGCCAGTGAGAATTGTAGCCTTTGTTTCCTGTTCTTAGCTGACAGGAGTGGCACCCGGTGTGGTCTTCTGCTGCTGCAGTCCATCTGCTTCAAGGTTCAACATGTTGTGTGTTCAGAGGTGATCTTCTGCATTCCTTGGTTGCAACAAGTGGTTATTTGAGTCACTGTTGCCTTTCTATCATCTCAAACCAGTCTGGCCATTCCCCTCTGACCTCTGACATCAACAAGGCATTTTCGCCCATGAGAACTGCTGCTCACTGGATATTTTCTTTTTTTTTTGGACAATTCTCTGTACACTAGAGATGGTTGGTTGAAACTCCCAGTAGATCAGCAGTTTCTGAAGTACACAGACCAGCCACGCTCAAAGCCACTTAAATCACCTTTCTTCTCCATTGTGATGCTCGGCTTGAACTTCAGCAGGTCATCTTGACCATGTCTACATTCCTGAAAGCAATTGAGTCACTGCGGTGTGCTGTGATTGGCTGATTAGATATATGCAATAACAAGCAGTTGAACAGGCGTACCTAAAAAAGTGGCCGGTGAGTGTATATCTGTTTTGTTAGAGGACTATTTTTGACTTGTGTTCAGTCATTAAAACTGCAAGGATGTTATGGGATATTTTAGTTATTTATCAGTGGCAGACTCTTTTTCCTGACTTGTGAAACTTTGTGAAACTTATTCTACAAAGGTGCTATTAAAATAAACTTCCTTTACACACATTGCACAATGGTAGAGTCAGGGCAAAAAACTAATGAGGCAGCATCATCACAGAATGAAGAACATCGAAAGTGAGAGGTCGTTTCTTTCTCTTATTCTTTCTCTGCCTACTCCAGCTTCAGGGTCAACTTCTAATTAGTGAGTGAGGAATGCATGAGAGTGGGTTTTCGTCCACAGGACTGTACAGATATTCTGTACAATTGCTCTTTCTTTATCAGTGCAGCCTTAAGAGCCAATAAAAACAGACAGGTATTGATTTATCATTTATTAGACCAATGGTGCTGTTGGGAATCAACTTAATGGGCAGTTTGGCTATCAATAAGAATTAATAATTATCAGTAATAATTATTAATTATATTTAATAATAGGATCTGATATACATCGGATCACCTCGCGGCAACACCCTCAACAGTACACTGTCGTACACAGGGCACCGTTATATGATAATGATAGTCGCTTCGTTGTTACAGTTTCATAAATGAAGGTTTTCGGAATTCTTGGCGGAGCAGAGGTTGGTATCATTCACTTTTGTACAATATTAAAGACACAACATGGATATTCACAAGTATTTATTAACAGATAATAAAAGCGAAACACATACTAATCTAACATGTACTGTATACAATTGTGTGTGTGTGTGTGTGAGTGAGTGAGTGAGTAAAACAAAATGGCTGGTTCAGGAGGTCTCAGGCCGTATGGTCAAGACAAAAGGCAGGCTACGCACAAGATGGCCGACCCCAAGGACGCTGCTGGGGGAGGGAGAGTGTGCTTTGGTGAAGCCTGTGTGTCTAAGTGTGAAGTGTGTTAGCTTGGGATCCTGTGGTTGTGGAAGATCCGAGCTAAGAAGGTTGCAGTCTTTGGTTGTCCTGGTCAGATGAAGCTGGTTGCTCTTTGGTTACAGTTAGCAGCTCTGTGCCAACTGGCTGTTGTTCCTTTGTTGAAGTCGGCAAGCAGGCTCGTGTTGCAGCGTCTGGTGGGAGAACCTTCCTTGTAGGTTCTTTTCTTGTTTAGGTGTGACTGCCGTGAGCAGGCCACACTGAGAGCTGGCCTCTGCTCCCTTGTTGGAGCTTCGAGGACAAGCTACTGCCTCCTTGGCAGAGCTGGAGAGAAGAGCCGGGAGCTCCTGCTTCCTTGCAGGGCCGAAGAGAAAGAGGTCTTGCCTCTTTGGCAGACCGAAGAGAAAGAGTGGGCAGCTCCTGCCTCCTTGCAGGGCTGAGGAGAAAGAGAACTGAGTTGAGGAGGGGGCTTGGAGATGGGTCCTAGCTGGAGTTAACACCTAGTTGTTAACAGGAAGACTGTCGGAGCTGGGCTCCTTTGCCCCCCACATGAAACATGAGACAGACCCTGAACTGGAATGTCTTATCTCATCTGGTGTTTTACGTCACACAATGAACGACCTCATCTGTGGACTTTCAGTGGTCCCAACAGTGCTTATATAAAAAGACTGATCAAACAAATGTCTTGATCAACTTATGACAGCCTTGTGTATTTTCATCAAATATATAGTTGACAGCAGACATATTCACCTGCACCTAATCACCCACCCCCTGCTATTTAAGACTAGCTCAGACATCCACTCAGCCACGTCTCCACTCCTGCAGAATGTAGACCCTGCTTACCACCCTCTGACCAGACTCCTGCCTCAGCTCCCTCCTGCTACAGCACTTCGGTCAAACAATCTCCACTGGTCTCCACACACATCCATTATTTTTGTTAAATTTTAGGTAGAGTAAAAGACTTCCTTTCAGGGACGCTAGTTTTGCTTTCAGAGGAATGGCAGCCTCTATTTAAGCTCCCTCACCAGCAGCCCCTACGGTTGTCATTGTTTTTCCTTCTGTTTAGTTGAATCTGTACATAAACCTGAGTTGATCTTGATTTTGGTTTGTGTTTTGTTAGGCTGTAAGGTGAAAGCCGTATTGTTTCATCCCGTTCCGACATATGGGGCACTACAATCTTTTTACATAGAGATATATTGGTCCTGAACTACATGTCAAAAGTTCTCCGTCTGTCATCCTGCAGATTTTATAATATCAGTGTTTGAAGTCGTTACTACTTACTTTACTCACATTATGATATTGTTGTCATGCGTGCTGCTGTTTGAGTCACGTGTAACCTGCTGGTCCAATAAGAGAGCACAAAACAACCAAGATGGCTGCGACCAGGATACAATATTCTAGCAGTTCAGGGGAGGAAAACACGACGAAAACGTTTAAAAAGCCATCAAAAACATATGAAGGTATTTCAGGTGCAAAATGTTTGAGCACCTGTAACATTGAATTTGTATGTGTATTAGCAAATTTGTATTCCCACACTCTATGAGTTGTGTACTTGTAAAATAATTTCTTGTATGTGCCGATTTTTTTTCTTCCCACAAATACAACACAAAAATACATATTCACAAAATTGTAATTTCAGGTGCACAAATCATATTTACAGGTGCACAAATCATATTTACAGGTGCACAAATCATATTCACAGGTGCACAAATCCTTTTCTACAAGTCACACATTTCAACACTGACACGCTCACATTTTGCACCTATTGTTGCAGCGCACTAGGTGCAAAACATACTTGTGCACCTGTATCGTATGAAGTGAAGCTGCAGTGAGAATTTGAATATGTGCAAATCTGAATGTGAACTTGTGCAATAACTATGTGAAATAATTTACCAAAAAAATAGCTGTGTCATTTAACACACAAACACAAATAGCAATTTACAACCACTGGAATCCTCCCCACGAGTCACACATTCTCTGTTTTCTACAAGTGCGAATCAGAAATCGTACTTCCGGTTCTGCTGAGATATTTGGTGCAAAACTACAGAACGAAGCTACAAAACTACAAAACGAAGCTTTGTCCGCACAGCCAATCAGAGGTTTTCATTCAATCCGAGGTTGGTCGTTTTTGTCCCACAGCCAATTGGAAGGAGGGACGCTACCCACGAAGCCAGGTCGAAGGGAAAGGCTACGAGCGACCCTGCTAGCGGTAAATGCGGCGGCGAAGTTGAGTTTTTAAGACATATAAATTACAAAACCTCATCGGGAAGCCACAGAAATTAGTGGGCGGACAAAGCTTCTCTCTGACTGGCCGAAAAGTCTGTCAATCTCAGAGCGGGCCCACATTTTGCTCATAGAATTTATGAACAGATCGTTTTGTAGTTTAAAACAGCGCCCGCCCCTTCCTACACAGACACGTCTCTCATAACGTACGCGGTGCATTTGACAAGACAGAGCTGAAAGCGGCTCGTGTTGCGTCGGTCACTGCCTTCAGTCCGGTCTTTTTTTTTTTGTTTGTTTGTTTTTTTACAGTCTGCTTGCTCTTAGTTTGGATGGTGATATAAATCAGTAGGAAAACTTTGCTCGTACTGAACGCGGTGCTTTTGAGAAGAATAGAGTGAACAAGGCTGACATATTATTTCCTTGTTTGCCATCACTGGATGTTTGCATGAATCACCAAGTTCACACAGATCATTGAAAATAAACAGTCTTACAGACCACTTACACACATACACACATATAGCTGAACACACAAAGTAGCCTATATTCATATTTTTATTGTATGTGGCTGCATGCAGTATCTGAAACTCACTGCAGTTCATAAAAATAAATATAAATATTACAAATTAAGCTTTATATACTGTATAAAGGCTTTGAATACAGTAGATTAGCAACTGCTGATCAATCCATATCAATTTCCGACTTAAAATAATGTACAGTATTTAAGCCCCACCCATTTCCGCTTCCACTTTCGGTCCAGGTCCTGCCCACTCCGAGTACAGATACAGATACAGATAATATAGATGGTTGAACAGATACAGATACAGATAGTGGTGTACTCGCTCATCCCTAGTTGTAACCCAGATTGTCCGGCCGGCCAGTGTCAGCTTTTTTGTCACGTTTTTACTCGGCAGTTCATAATGAACAGATTTCGTTTTAGTTTTTGTTGTCAGTTCTTATTACGTTTCCATTCTCGTCACAAATTAGTCACGGAATAAAGGGTCATCAATGAAAAGTTTTCATTTAAGTTTTCGTTGACAAAATTAACACTGCCTTGTGCATTAGAAACAGATGCTACAGGGCCCTGACCAAGCGTCAGTTTTTGACGTGCTGGGAGTGAGACTGTGTTGCTCAAACAGAAAAGTGAAATATGCTCCTTCACCTCTTCAGCAAATAGCAAGTGTTGTGTCTCTAGAGAAATCTTTTCTTTGATAACAGAAGATGTGAAGATCCAATTGGGTCAATAAACTTTCTTGCTGGGTAATTTTGTCTTCAGTCTTTCAAAAGTTCAACAGTTGATGTCAAAATATTGGCAGAGTTACTTGACTTTAGAAAACATTATTTTGGTTCTTGCACTTGCACAAGCTTTCTTTCTGCAGCAACTGGCCACAATAAGAATCTGAAGCATGAACTGTTTCTTCAGCCCTTTTTTAATTCCCAAGATGCACATTTATCTTCTGTGCAAAGACCTGTCTCTCCAGCCATTGTGATCCCTTTTGGAAACACACACACACACCTGTCTTCTGAAAGACAGGGTTGGTCTTACCTAACCAGCTCCAGTGTGTAATCGTAGATGTGTGTGTGGGGGTGTGCGCACGCACATGTGCACAGCAGGGGGGCTCTCACTCGTGGAACAGAGTAAAGTGCTGCTCAGCAAGCAGTTTCTATTGGACCTCTTGTCCATCACTCCCTCTTCTTGGTTTCACAAAAATGCTCTGTGGTCACTGTAGTTCCTAAAAATCTGTGTTAGACGATACAGGCCGTTAGCAGGAAAATTCACTGCAGCCACTGGGACATCCATCTATCTGTCACAGCTGCAAAATGAGCACAGTGGGTACAGAGACACTTAAAAATAGACTCTATATTAGGGTTGGATATAAGAAGAAAAATACATTTTTATTATTAATATATGGGCAACATATATGGTTTATGCACTTTTTAAATAAATTGTGAGACAGATGCTACAGACATTTATCATGTAATTTGTCTTTCCACTTGAGTCTTTATACATTTTATTGAGCTAAGAAATTTGATAATGTAATTAATCACAGATGAAAGACTAATTGAATGAATACAGTAAGTGACCTTTAGAATTATTTGCATGATGCTGAAGTTTCTGTTTATTCAATGAATATGTAAAATGTCAATAACTGCATAATGGTGTGTGCAATAAAGGAAATTTATTTGTCTTTACAACTGAATTGTGTTAGGTCAAGTTTATTTGAATTGCTGCTCACATAACTGTTTGTTTGTTTTTTTTCAAGCAATTTAAATAGTGAAATGAAGTAAAACTATTATTGGCATTTCAGTCGGACTGCCAGGATAAAGCCTTACAGGCATATTACATCTACAGCTCCAAGCCCAATATCACTAAGAAGACAAAGGAAGACAAAAAAGGAAGTTGTAACATGTCAACAGTGGCGACAACACAGCATCTCACCTGAATCAACTTTTGAAGTGTTGGCCCACAGATGATTTCATCAGGAGCAGCATGTATTCATTGTTGGCTTGTGTGATTCCACAGATGCATCGGTGAATATGACAATAACAAAAAAGTCATTATTTTATTTGTTTTTTTTTTATTTGTACTGCTATTTGCCTTTTGTTTTTTGTCAGGTTTTAGTTAATTGTAATGGCAGTCTATGGTTTCAGTTTTTGGAAAGACACTTTACTTTGTGATATTTTACTGAAACTAAATTCATATTTACACCATCCAACTGAATATTCTCAGTCGTTTTTGGTATTTGTCATGATAACGTTGGAAGAATGTACGAAGGATGGGGAGGAAGGGGTTGAAGAGGAAGAGATGAGGGGATGAGGTGAGGGATGAATGGAAGGGGTGAGGGTATGAGAGTATGGAAAAAGAGGTGTGGTCAGATGGAGAGGAGCTAGGGGAGTCAGGACTCTGGGTGGGGGAACCATCTCTTCAAATTCCCCCAAAAAACGCTTCAAGCTGACAGATGTTACAGATGTGCATGTACATTTCTGATGTCATTCAGGTTGTTGCAGAAGAAGTAGGCTCTGGACAACCAGTGACCAAGAATTTTGATGATATGGTCTGGGATTCCCTGCCTAGACGCAGCGGAGGTGACTGGAATTCGGAAAGGAATGCCCAGAGAAGAGGTCAGGAAAATTCCAGTTGTGTGGTGATGGAGCCAGAATTCGCGAGAACTCTTAGCCTGCCACTTGAATGAACGCAGGGTCTTGGGGGAAGCTTAGCTGACTAGTCTTGAGTTTATGTATTCACGGATGGGATTGTGTGGACTTGATTTGAGTTAACAGATGTCGATGGGTTGGGGTAAATAAGCATATCAGAAGGGTTGAAAGAAATGTTGGACAATGATGTGTGTCGAGATGGATGGTAGTGAGGGAGGTTGAATCGGTGAGCTCTGAGCAGCATGGGAAGCCAAACAATGCAGAATGAAGAAGCATGGACTCTAAAACCTTGTCTGTAAATGGAGAACGATAGCCTGAACGGAGGGTTCTGATGCAGTGTCTGAGGTGGTCTGAAGTCAGGGGTAAACGTTTGGGCAAGTCTCACCACCAACTGCATAATGTCTCATGGGACTGTGGATGGTAATGATTGTCTTAGACCATTCATGCTCCCAAAGGATGAGTACTATGACTACTGAGTCCATTTCACAGATGGCAGCAGAAGGGTTGGGAGATGTGAATTCTAGTGGTCGGCTGGTTGAGAACCGTTGGCCACTGTAGTAGTCACCAATGCTGATGGATGGGTTCAGCATCTGTGAACAGTTGTATGTCTTCTTGCTAAGTGAAGTGATTGTTGTAAAAGACAGGAAGAGAGGAACTGGTGGCACAATTTTAGCTCCAAATTTGCATGTATCATCATGTGTAAGGTGGTCGTGGAGAGACGGGATGGAGGCTGCGATGGACAGAAGGTGAGGCAAGGATCAACTTTGTGGGATGATGTGGATGGCATAGTTGGTGTGGCCTAGCAAAGACAGAGGTTGCCATTAAGTGCATCTTTGGGCCACAAGGAAAATTGAAATGAGCAGTGGAATCCTTTGGATGTTCTATGTAGGTAGAGATGCTTGGGGAGACATGGAGTCGAGGATGGTACTGAGGAATACCAGTGATTTGCTGGGACCGGATTTTTTCTGCCGACAGAGCAGAACTCCAAGTTTGTGGTATGTGGAAGGTGTTAAAGCTGTATGACGGGGGAGAGGAAGGTGGCATGATTATGAGAAAATGATCTAGGTGGTGGATGACATATGGGAGTTTGTAGTTGTTTATCAATATCCTGTCATGTCAAGAAGAATTTGTTAAGTTAGATTTTGTTATGTTGTGTGTTGTCTTGTGATTTCCTGTGTTGTCTTATTTTGAAAATCTAACTCTCCCTCTCGTTTCAGATTACTTGCCCTTCCTAGTGTGTTTCCCGCCAGTGTGATTGTCTGCCCCACCCTGATTGTTTCCACCTGTTCACCCACTTCCTCATGTATATATTGTCTGCGTCTCCCTTTGTCCTGTGCCAGTTTGTCTCGTCTCGTTTGAGCAGCTTACCACGCCATCCATGTATCGCTTGTTTCCATGTCAGGTTATTGTTTCATTTGTTACTTTGTCTCGCCATTGTTTTCCAAGTATTTTTCCTCAAGTGAGTGATTTTCTGTTTATACTTTGTTCTGGTTTTTCTCTCATTTTTTGCTACCTCAAAAGAGTGAATTTTAGTTGCTACTTTTCTGCATATCTTGTCACAGAGTTTTTCCTCCTCAGAGTGATTTTCAGTTTGCCAATTTTCATTAAAGACTTTTATTTTGAACTTTTGGTCTTGGAGTCGTGCATTTGGGTTCAGTTCACAGACCGGTCTTGTCATATCCAGCACAATGCTTGACATAGAAAGTCAAATATTTTCGAGCTGCTTTTGCACCTAAAGGTTGCGCACACTGTGAGGTAGTACGTGCCTTTCCAGAGGACACAGAAGAGGTGCCCGTAGTCGCGCGGATTGGAAGGACTTTGAAGACACTGGTGATGTCTGCCTTGGAGGGCCATGCTTTTAGACCTGCAAGGTGGATGAGAGAGATGGTGTGGTCAATATAGCATGGAGAAGTCTGGCTGGGGATTTGGCTGTTGATGGTCGGTACTGTGGAGCCAAGAGGGGATGACAGGTCTATTATGAGTGTCTTTTTCCCTACAATTCTGCAATTTCATTTAGCCGATGCTTTTATCCAAAGTGACATCTGAGAGTTGATACAACACAAGCAAGGATCTCGTCAGGAGAGACAACCTGGATAAGAGCCATAAAACAAAGTTCAAGTGGGGTAGGACCTTGGTGCCTAGAGGCAGTGCAGGAAGGATAGGGAACTATTTATTTATTTATTTACTGTAGTCAATGGAAAGGTGTTCAGTAAAGAACTGGGTCTTTAGCCTTTTCTTAAAGGCTGAGAGGGACACTGCCGAGCGAACAGAGCTTAGTAATGTAGAAGAGAAGATTCCAGCTATCGACCCCTGCCCTTTTGTGATGGTTGTCTCAGGTGCCTTTCGTTGGCTGAGTGTAGTGAACGGGAGGCAGTGTAGACCTGAATGAGTACAGGTAGGAGGGAACTGTTTTTAGTGTAGTTTTGTTGGCAAGTGTCAGAGTTTTGAATTGAATTTGAATCCTGAATACTTCCTAGAGAGAGAGAGAGCGAGAGAGAGAGGGAGAGAGGGAGAGAGAGAGAGGGAGAAAGCATGGAAACATAGACAAGAGTGGTGATGTGATATAAATCCTTTCTTTGATCAAGAAGCCAAATGTTACTCTTCAATTCTGTGTCAGTAAAGTGTATGAAGAACATGTCCAGACTTGAGTCTCTGTTAACTGTGGCAAACAGACAAATGTGTGTTACATATTTTTGTCACGTCTGTACCCTTAATACGCTGCAATATTATAAAATATGATGGACTGGTTGTGGGTCATATCTCCGACTGTCTCTTCCTCTTCACCTCTTTGCAGTTCTCATGCATTAGTTCAGGTTTGTTGACTGTTGTTGCTTTGACCCAATATGTTGTTGTTCAAGTTTGTTGTGTGCTGTCGTGTAAAACATTCTCAAAAAGAAAAGAAACAAAACTGCTCAATATAAGTTGTCCTGGTCATTCAAGTTAATATAAAAACATGATTTTGGCTCAACATTTACATGAGAATTGGAAGCTGTATATTTTAGCTGTGATGGATGATGTGGGCATTCCACAACTGTTCAACTTGCTGTAGCTCTTTCTGTAGAAGAAAACACCACTGGGAACAAAGATCAATGCAACACTTCCTATTTTGAGTGAATATGATACAAGCAGACGTATGGATAAAGGGGCTGAGTGGGTGGTGTGGAAGGGGCCTTTTTTGTCCCACAGGCAAAATGTTGAAATCAGGCACAAAAATAGCTCTGCGTTCAGCAAAATGCTGCCAAAATCATTTATATGGAGTTAGGCAGCCAAAAGGCAAAAGAGGTTTGTAGGCAAAACTCTTGACTGAAATATTAATAATGGTGTCTGTGATGACACTGTGCCAACATTGTATTGTGAGAAATAAGTTGCAGGACTGTTTACATTATTAAGAACAATAGTGATATCGCCTCCCAGAATAAGCTCACAGGAACGAAATTCAGTCATGAGATCACAATTAGCTAGAGGCAATTATGCCAAATGTGTAACTAAGGCTGTAAAAACAAACAATAAATCAATGACAATCTCTCCATGATTTAGATAAAATCTGCATGCTTCTATTGAGTCAGGTAAACAAAACCAACATGTGCATGATCCAGTTCAGGTTTTAGAGTGAACCAAGTTTTGTTGGCTGTAGTAAAGACATTGGGTGAATTCTCCATAATATCTGGCTCTACATACATATTTAATGCAAATATTGGCTGTAAAAAATGTGATAATGCAATCAAAGACTTTAGCTGCTCTTTCTCTCATCTGTCTCTCACACAATACATACAGGCACAAAGTAAGAGAAGCAGGATCATAGAACTCAATGATGTTCAGACAGAAACACCTCTCAACAGACTGCGTAACAGTGATTGGTTAACACTGCCAACCGAAGAAAATAGATGGGGGGTGGAAAATTTTACATCCAAGAAATGTTGCCAAATTGGGCAATTTGACTGAGTTATGAGTTATGACGTCCCATTGAATGATGTATAATTTGAATATGTAAAAGGCAGTAGCGCCACCCTGTGGAAAAGTCACATCAGGCCACTGCTCCTAATATTCACATATCAGTAATGGATGGACATAAACATTAATTTGTATTTTTTTTTTTTGCCAACTTGTCGCTTGAGTTTTGTACTCAATTTGGATGAAAACTTTATCTCCATGACAACCGAAACTTTCTTACCCTTTGGTGGCTTGATGTTACTTAACAAAACAAATTATTCTTAAATCACTGTTCTGCATTTGTCAAATGAGTCATTGTGAAAAGTTGTTTATGTTAGTCCAGTATCCACACTGATTTTTTTTAATATGCTTCTTCTTAAACTTCCTGGCAGTTGTTGCTTCTTGCATTTCAGTAGATTTTATCTGATTTCATGTGGGCAGTACTTAGTCCTTCAGGCTTGCTTTCGAGGTAAAGAACTGACAGAGATGGAGTGAGTAAGAGAGATGCCTGGAAGTACAATATTGCGGATTTAATTAAATTAATTATGAAAAGATAGATGAAACAGGAGGAATAAGGATGACATTTAGGAGCCCAGTATTAAAGGCATATTTACATACTGATGACTGATTACAGCTTTGGTGACAGGAAGTCTAAAGAATATTGAGTGAGGATGTTCCCGAGCCAATTCACAAGATCATTATGCAGGCTCTTTTTGATTGATCAGCATCGGTTACATAATAAATCATATGACTATACAATGCATTTGTAATCTGAGTATACTTTGGTTTAATCCATTGAGCTCCAGGGACTCCAGCTTTCAAAGATTACCGTTTGTTCTCAGTGGAACCATTTACGTATGCACCTCATGCTGATGCACACTGTGAGCAAAGGTGCTTTGTACTTAAAGAACCAATGTCTTCTTTCCTTTGCCACAGCTGTAATAGAGACTATTACAGCTACACAATTCATCAGTAATAGTAAAAGTGTATTTGAACATCAGTATTCTTTTCATTGGTTGCCAAAATCCTATCTCAGCCATCCTGATGCAATATTACCATACCTCTCTCTACAGATAGTATACTGTCACACTATGAACAGTGGAGAGGAATTGATAACTTTTATTTAAATGAAAGGAGTCAAAAATACAGCATTCGAGTGAAAAACACAATATTGAATCATCCGTTTGAAATGACTTAAATGTAGTCAAATGCAGCTGTCCTGTAACATTAGCTTGTCACTGAAGTGGGACAGTGAAGGCATCATGATGAACAGAACATGGTCGCGTGATGTTGCGTGGGGGGCAAACAAAACAGGCAGCAAGGCAAGCAGGCTGACAACAGTGTTCCACAAGTTTGAAAATGATATAACCAAAGGTTCTATTTGTGAGATTTTGAACATTAATATAGCAGTAGATGACTATTTGCCATGTAAAGTAATAGTGGTGTAATGGCATCCTGAGCTTCTCTGGTCTTTGTTTGGGTTGCCAGTTTGGCTGTGTCCCTCCCTGTGAAACTGGCGAGTAATAGCAGGCAGGCAGGTATGTGTGTGTTTCTGTGTGTCTATGTATAGTTCAGCCTCAGACTGAACTCAGCATTCACTAGAATCTCTGGTTCTTTATGCTTTTTCCTGTCAGTCTCTCTTCTTTTTCTCCCCTCCAATCAGCAGTCAACATGGACAGAGACACTTATTAAAATCTACCAATTGTGTGAGAAATAAATCTGCTTTTTAATCCCAACAGTTAAATATACACAGTACTGTGACAAAGTTTTAGGCAGGGGTGGAAAAATACTAAAGTAAGAATGTTTTTAAAATATAAATAATTGTTTATTTTTTATCAATTTACTAAATGATAAGTGAGTGAACAAAAGAAAAATCTAAATCATATCAATATTCTGTGTAACTACCCTTTGCTTTCAAACCAGCATCAATTCTTAAAGGTCCACTTGCACAAAGTCAGGGGTTTTGTAGGATTATAGTCAGGTGTGTGACCAACCAGTTATAACAAACAAATGCTAATGATCATCAATTTCACATGTAGGTTGAAACTCAGTCATTAACTGAAACAGAAACAGCTGTGTAGGAGGCTTAAAACTGGGTGAGGAACAGGGAAACTCTGCTACCAAGGTGAGGCTGTGGAAGTTTCATGTCACAGGTCACATACCATGGCGAGACTGACCCCAAACGTCACAAAAATTTGAATATATTGAAAAAGTTCAATATTTTTTGTCACTCATATCAGAAAGTAAAACCCATATATTATATAGACTCATTACACCTAGAGTGAAATATTTCAAGCCTTTATTTCTTGAAATGTTGATGATTATGACTTACAGATAAAGAAAACCCAAAACTCACTGTCTCTGAAAATTAGAATATTGTAAAAAGTTCAATATTGGAAAGTCATGCGATCACACCCTAATCAGCTAATTAACGCAAAACACCTGCAAAGGTTTCCTGATCCTTTAAATGGTCTCTCAGTCTGGGTCAGTGGGATAAAAAATAATGGTGAAGACTGCTGACTTGACAGATGTCCAGAAGACAGTCATTGCTTCAGTGGCTGGAGGTGTGGTCTGCAGGTGTTGGGGCCCCCTCTCCTTTCTCACACGTTTCTCATCTCACATAATGACTGGCAGCTTAAGTACCCCTCTCTTTCACCTGCAAGCTGCCAGATTGTCCCTCTGTTTTCTAGTGCTCTGTGGTTCTTGTGTTCCCTGTCTTTCTCCCTGTTTTCCAGTGCTTCCTGCTTCCTGTTTCCAGTGTTTCCTTTTCCTCTAGTGTTGCAGTGTTTCTAGTGTTCTGTCTTTTCATCTTCACCTACATGTCTCCAGCCTGCAGCCTCAGCACCCACCACCCAGCCTTCAGCCACTCTGGTCACTGTTTTCTTGGCACAACATTTTGCATTATCTTGCACATCACCTCTACCTCACAGGACCAGTTCTTTTTTAGATACGTGTTTGTTATTGTATTGTATTTTGTTTTGTTGCACTGTATGTTGGTGTTTGCACTCTATGTATGTCTATGTCTCAACGGTATCTGCTACAACAAAAGAATTCCCCAGTGTGGGACAAATAAATTACATCTATCAAATATCTACAATTTATGAATAGTGGGATAATAAATAAACTGGTTGCTCATTAGAAATAAGATTGCAGGTTAATTATACTTGTTCCTTTGTTCCGTAATTGAGTTTTCTTCTATTGCTGTATTTGTTACATCCACATCCCTGCAACAACTCCTAGGAGGCACGAATCAACCTATTCTCTTCAGAGTCATCCCATTGCAAATATTAATTTGTCAGCATTTCACATCTTCCAGAGTCATATCACTCAAGTTACCTGCAGACTTGAGGATGCATCAGTCACCTTTCAGCGAGTAACAGATGCCATCTAAATACTTTGCTCACAGCATTCAGGAGTCGTTTTATGACTGCCTATGATTTACTGATTCATTTTTTGGATAGACTATAGTGTATATCAAAGAGTTTGAGAGGCCTGGCCTGTGCTTATGTGAGTTACATCCATGTTGTGGCAATTCTAGAGCCAATAATGCAAATTAGCTAAATTCTGCCAAAATAACTTTTTTTGTTTATCAGATATACTTTCTTCATGTAAAAGGAAATAAAGACTGACTGAACTTGGCAGCGTGATATAAAAATCCAGAATGCGGCACTGGCACTTTATCTACCGGATAGGATGGGAGAGTGAGGGCTATAGAGTAATTAACATGTTCTAAATCCTGAGAGCTTACTACTAGGATAACACATTTAGGGAATGGGCAATGTCATGATTAGCTCTGCCAAGAATGTTATGTGTTTGGTCTAGGTTGGCTGGTACCATTGAAATAAAATTTAATGCAAAATGTAACCATGGACCAAGTAGGAAGTAATGAGTTTTGGTGTTTGTAGCAGTGACATGTGGCATTAATACACCACATAATAAATAATACTTGACCTTAACTCCTGAACAGTGAGACATACTGAGAATCTGCATCAGATGTGAGGCACAACTGAGGCATCTATCTGTTCAATCCACTCTGAGTCTGACCTATGTTCAGCCATCACTGTCGTCAATATGTAGCAATAATATTTCAGGAAAAAAAATGACAGGAAATGACAATGGTCTTTTTGCAAGATGTAAACTACATGCATTCACATTTCAAGAACCAACAGAGCTACTTTTCTGCAACTGCACTGTCAATGATTTTTTCCAACCTGGTGGGTCAAAATAAAAAAGTCATTTTCAACTTCAGCAAACTTCATGCAGCAGCTTAGCTAGAAGACAAGCCGTTTTGAGTAACGTTTGCTGTAACTTTCTTTGTCAACAACCCCAAGCCATATAAAACATCCTCTCAGTTTGACATGAATTTGTTTGGACACAGTCAAAGGATAAAACACAAGAAAAATACTTACTGGTTGATCAGCATGTTGGCTTGTACTCACTGTGTCCCCCGGATAAATGGATGCAACAGCTTCAGGCTTCAGGATTCAAGTTTTCAAGTTTTGTAACTAAACAGTGCTCTGTAAAAAAGCTAATGCAAGCCTGAGTTTTCTCTAGAAGTTTGGCACTGGTAATACATGTGGGTGTTAGGGCTGAGTTGTGATCTTGACCAATGAGGCAGAGACTGGAGCGGAGAGGTGCTCTTAACGAGTCTTTATTCAGGTTCAAAAAACAAAACAGGTGAAGAGACGCAGGTGATGGTGACAGGCGGCGGGCTGGAGGATGACGGAGGAGGTGGAGAACGGCACAGGAGGACAGCTGGCAGTGAGGCACGCTGACGGGAGTCTGGAGGTGATCTGGAGATGAAACACG
>JBBMOC010000068.1:1029040-1299364 GCA_037975185.1 Centropyge bicolor
TGATTTGTGCACCTGTAAATATGATTTGTGCACCTGAAATTACAATTTTGTGAATATGTATTTTTGTGTTGTATTTGTGGGAAGAAAAAAAATCGGCACATACAAGAAATTATTTTACAAGTACACAACTCATAGAGTGTGGGAATACAAATTTGCTAATACACATACAAATTCAATGTTACAGGTGCTCAAACATTTTGCACCTGAAATACCTTCATACAAAAGTGACCACACCATTTGAAGATCAATGTTCAAGCTTAGTTCACTGAGAGACAGAGAAGCAACTTCACCACAGATGCAGACTTTGTTAAATAAAGAATGCGAGACTCCGATCAGCAAAAGTACCATCAAAAGGAGGCTGGCTGTAGTGGTCTCAGAGGATGAGCAGCAGCTTCTAAACCTCTTCTCTGGAAGGGAAAACAAGGCCAAACACTTGGGCTGGGCTAAGAAATACCTGCAAATACCTGCATTTCACAGTGGACGAATGGAAAAAAAGAAGTATTTACTGATGAATCCAAGTTTGGATCATTGTCAAAAGATAATTAATTTTAGGAATTATTGTCATTTTAATGGTAGCTAATCTGCCCATAATAGATGGTTCATTCAATGGTTGAGGTCATCAATTATTCTTTTGAGATTGAGATTAATTATGATAAAACCTCCTTCAGGATCTGTGATAGTGATGTTACAGATAAATGAGATTTTTTTTGTTCAATAAAATTCATGTCCCTCTTTGTTTTGGGTCCCAGTGATGAACTGATCATTTTAATGTATCATAGTCTGAATCTGAAAGTTGCATTGCTTGTAATAAGATAAGATAAACCTTTATTTGTCCCACAGTGGGGAAATTCACCAATAATAAATAAGTAAATAAATGAATGAATGAATGAATGAATGAATAATAATAATAATAATAATAATGAGCTTCTATCTGCTAGTAGATATTCCAGGTTACAAAATTGACTGATGATAACTTAAATGGGTTATTATGGGCTTGACATTAATTAATATGTGTCTGTGCGTGTGTACATGGCACCTGGTCTTTGTGTGTAATGTTGGAATTTTGTGTCAGTTGTCCTGGTCAGTTGTTGGTATTCTTTTGATTCCTGGACTGATTTTTTGGAGTTATCAGATGTTTGTTCACGAATGCCGCTGAAAACAAGATCATCTCTCCTCTTGCGTGCTTGTAGCTCCAGAATGGTGTCTTTCATGACTTTGTTGTCGACAGTGCCGGGTTGAGGTGGGCGGTAATGGTATTAACAGATTTGTTTTAGTGGGTTGTTTTTATTAGTGAAATTGTCTATTTGATCCTGACTGAATTCCAGGTTGTGGCACAGTGCCTGGATTTCCCTGTGCAGTACTTTGATGAGTGCACTTCTAGAGTCAAGTCCAGTAAGTTTATTTTTGATTGAAATTCATATGTTGCCTGTGTGCAGCATGGCGGTTTTAAAGATGTGGCTGGTGTTGTACCTGAGCCGGTGAGTGAATCCAGATGTCTCTTGTTGCTTGGCGTGACCTTGGCTTTCTCCATTTCCTCGACGTCTGTATTGTCCTTGTTTATGATGCAGATCCTGTTGAGGTGCTCATCAATGTATTCTTCCAGATGGTCCAGGTTACGTCATGTTGTAGTCTAGGTTTTAAATGGTAAAAGGAAACAAAAGATCAGGAGAAAATAGAGAAGAAATCATGTTTTCTGCTGAGGAGAGATGTTTGTTTTTATAAGTCATCTAACACCAGCTTGGGTCTCACGCCATCCTGTGAGATTTGCATTCACTGTGGCATCACTTAGAAACTTAATGATACTGTAGTTGGTTTTACTGTATGTTAATACACACATAAACTCAGACATGTGCCTTAATTTATACTGCACCTTTGTTACCTATACTGATATTTGTTCTTGTTTTGACTAATGATTTTCATCCAGACAACCATTAAAAAAATCAAATATTTAGTCTGGATAATTATAGGTTGGTTCAGCCATTTGGTCATGAATATTCCACATTTGTCTTATTTTACCAAACCTTACCGAGGTCTGCTAAAGAGCTGCACATTCCAGGTAGCAGTGAGCATTTATTTAAACACAGGAATGTGAGAAAGCAAAAATAACAGACTGCCTCGCCTGTGGGCCAGCTGCTGAAAAATGCATCTACATTATTGAGTCAGTCGGGGCTCAGTGTGTTTGGCAGAGTGCAGCACATGGTTTGGTAGATGTAAGTGCTGTAATTCATCTGGTAATGATTTATCATTCTCATTTACTTCTTAACTGGCTTGACTACCTCCTCAAGCTAAAAATAGATTTGAATTTCAAAGAAACTCTTAAGCTGAATGAATTGAAATGTGGTCATTCCTTATCCCCACCATGTCTCCTTAATTCCCTGCTCCAGGAATTATGGGATGGCAGGTACATGGCAGCGAGCCAGCTACCCCTTAAAGTTTCCCGAAAGACGCTTCTTAGGCCGGCTCATCAAGCTGTGTGTGCTGGCTTATCGATCTTTCCCAGGCTTTGAGGAAGAAAGAGAAAAGAAGACGAAGCGGAAGATTCAAGCTGTGCTGCCGCAGCAGCGGGATGAGCAGTCATGAGAGAGGAGAGGAAGCCCAAAACCTTAAGACAAAGAGACAGGAAGAGTGAAAGGAGACAAAACACAGAGGCGCTCACACAAACACAGGCCAGCCTTTTCATCACTGTCTCCTTTGTTGTGCCCTCCGACTAACTAAAGTCTGATTGTACAGCGATACTGTACACTAACATGAATGAAGAATCTCAGAAAACAGGCCTTGACTCTAGTGGTTGAGTAATGGAGTAAGAGTGAACAACAGGCAGTAATAGTTTGACTGACTGTGCTTACAGGAAGTATTATACAAGCTAAGAATATTTTCACATGCCTTGTAAACACCCAGTAAAAACCTCATTCTTGAGCTTACACGGTGAACCAAAAGTCCACTCAACTTCAGTGCTGAGGTCAAAAATACAATCTTGCTGAGTTGATAGGCCAGGTGAGACTGTCAAGACCTACTCCCCCCTCCCAACACACACACACACACACACACACACACACACACACACACACACACACACACTTTAATACACAACAGTGACTCTAAGTCAGTTTCCAGATGTGGATCCCACTAGAGCTTCTTTTGATGTGAGATGGATCCGGGATCTTCAAAGTGTAAAATTTCCACTGAATGATCTGCAAGAAGTGCACAAGTCAGCATGTTCCAGGGCCTTTTTGAAAAGTTTTCAACCCCATGCTGAATTTTAGAAATTCCTTACAAAAGAGGAAGCTCACAGTGCAGTCAGAGGGTTCAAACCGATGGTCAGAATTGACTGTTCCTCTTGGCAACAACCATACAAGAGATAAGGCAAAGTACCAAAAAAATAGTTAAACAATCATCACACTGTGAACCTCCTGTTTACCAAAAGCTGATTTGGTTTGATATTGAAAAAGTAAACACTAAAGCACATGACACAATTTTTTTATATTTACCTGAAACCACAAACTTTCTATAAACTGTTCAACATTTTCGAAAATTTTGATCATGCTTTAAGAGACTATGGTAAGCTTTATAGACATTTCCTTTACTGTGATATGTTTTCCAAAACCTATTTGACCAAACACTTAAAGCACATAATTTGTTAATGTCACAGTAAGGTAATACATTTTTGCAGTAATGAGTAGCATGCAAACATTAAAATAACATTATAATGAGAGCAGTGTGTTAAAACAGTCAATATATATCAAATCTTAAATTACATGTAGATTTTACCCAGTACTTCCCAGGGGAAAAACTAAAGGTAAAAAAAAACAAAAAACAATCGCAGGTAAATTATTGAAAGTCAAAGCGTCGTCTCTCACATCATCTGTAGATTTCTTTTTGTAAAGTTGTTGGGAAACGCCAAGTGCTGATGGGGGCTGATTGGTTTCTTCATGTTTCTTCCATATGTAAAAGGAAACATCTGCACACATCCAGACACAAAAAAATGCCCACAAACCAGACACACAAATGCATGTGCACAATGAACATATGGCTAAATAGAGACAAACAAAGTGGACACACACACACACACACACACACACACACACACACACACACACACACACACACACACACACACAATATGAATATAATTTTGTTCCCTTGGGCCCATGTTTCATCTAAATTTGCAGACATATGTACATGCAGTTAAGGGCACACATGTACTTGTACATGCACACTGATACTAGTCATTGATGTCTCAGATGTTTGCATTCACTCTGGTCCCATTTACACTTGTTGTTTCAAGGAATAAAATCCAAATGCATTTTAATGGACCGCAATTTTCATGTCGATTTTCGGTTTTCCTTGGCAACATGCAAATCAAGGTCAGTCATACTCCACTTAAGCTTTTTAGTAACTGCCAAAAACACCAGAGAAATAACTTTTGCACTTTAGCAGTTTAGATACTAAAATAACAGTTTTGCCAACTTGCCACTGACTATCCATAAACACACAGATGCACGGATAAATTTGCATGAATGGATGGAGCAGGTCTCAGGCTGCTCTAACACTTGTACTGATCAGAAAAAATGCAACAATAGCAGGTTACAATGTATGAGTGTAGGTGTTGAGATCACTGAAGCCACTTTGCTGCTTTAATAACACAAGACAAGGCAAGAAGGATGGTTGATATCAGATCATTTCTGTCACTTCAGTTTCCTAGAATACATCTCAAACCACCTCCTGAGACATGTCATGTTTTGATATCATGTGCAATATTACTCTTCTTATTATGTACAATTATGTTCAACAGTCTTTAGTTAGTTGAGTTCTATGTGAATTAATAAGCTTTGTTCTCAACTAGATTTACAAAAATGCAGATGTTTAAGTTTGAAATTAAGGTTGAGGAATATATAAAATCTGCTGTTTACAGGGCTGTAGATCAGTCTATTGGTTGGTTTGATCTCTGGTTCAACCTTTCACAATTTGAAGAAGAGTATTTGAGAGAAACCTCAAATTCCTCCTGATGTGTGACTAAATGAAAATGTACTTTAGACAAAAACTTCTGCAAAATTATTTTCATTTTTTTCCTGAAATATCATAACCCAGTATAATGAAATCAAAGCATATTATAAGTTTAAAAGTTTTGACAGTGTTCACTTGACGGTTTTATTTAATGGGCACATAGTAGTCATGATGATAGTACTGTTGGAGCCCTGAAGCTGCAGCTCTTCTGCCTTTCACTGCGACTTTACCAAAGAAGTTGAAAGAAAAGTTTGCAGCAATTATTTGTCCGTGTCATAGCGGCTGCCCTCATCTCTGCCTCCAGTTATAGACAGAGCTAACCGAAGCACCGGCTACTGCTCGCTGCTGAAACGTCTGATTTAGATGTTGAGACACAGAAGAGACACGGGGCAGGGATGGGAAACAGAGAGAGACAAATAGACAAAAATGGACCGAACTCAGTCAAAGAGGGGGAAGAAAAAAGATGCCTTAAGAAGTTTCCTCTCTCCTCTAACTAGTGTGAAGAAGATAATGCAAATGAAAAAGTGGCCTGCTGAATGATGATAGAAGCTTAAAACCGGTTTGCGGCGTATCTGGTCTCCACTGACTGCGCTGTTTCTGCTTTGCTTGTGAAATTAAGGAGGAGTTCTTATAATCTGGCTATTCAACACCTTCGTGTTTTAATAAGCTTACAGTTGCCTTTATTCTCTTCCTTCCTAAACCCCCTTACTGACAGCTCAATGCTCCCATCATACGCGAGGAGACGAGAGCAAACATGTTTTTTTCTTCCTTGTTTTCTATTTAATTTCTCTGTTGGCCTATTAGAACACACATCCCTGCATGCTGTTGTGACAGATGCAGGCACAGTTACTTGTTTAAAATTCATTTTACAACAATTTTCTGCTCTGATTGGTGCAAAGTGGAGAGGAATTGTTAGGAATCAGGGGGTGGATTATGTGACAGTCTGTTATGAAGACCACATCAATAACAATGTGTCTGTGAGGGAGAGACGCAGTTTAATCGTTGTGATAATTCAGCCAGTTTTTAGGAACCCTTCAATAAATAAATAATATGCACAAAGGACGCTTCACAAATCAGTTTCATGCTCCTGTGGTGTGTAACCTTTGACCTTGCAGCACAGTTTAACTTCTGCAGATTCAGCCTGCAGAAGTTAAACTGTTGTTTAACTGACTCAGGAGCTGACCTGCCCATCCAGCAAACAAAGACCCGGTTAAAAAGATTCAGTGGGGGTGGAATTAACAGCTCACAATATCAATTCAGAATAATAACCTAAATCCTAAATCCATGAGTACAACAACAGAGTCATGCCATACTCTCCATTCTGTTGCTTTAAGGATCACCTGTTTAGGCCATCAGAGATATTATTCATCATTATTTTTTGTTGTTTTGTTTAAAGCAATACAACTCAACCACTCCTTTAGATTTTTCACATTTAAAATCCACCAGGAAATGTGGGGATTATGTGCTTTGAGCCTCTGGAAGGCTTTTAATTTGAAACTCTTGGAGTATTGAATTTTATTTTGACGGTAGCTTTACAGTAAAACAAACAAAACTGGTATTAATTAATTAGTGAGACCACCCATTATTAACAAGACTGACAGTCTACAGTCAGCCTCGTAGCTCTGTACAACAGTGCTTTGAGCTAAATGCTAACATTAACATGCTAACATATGCTAATCACACTAAACAGAGTACATCTGAGCATGATGGGAATGGCATTAGTTTTGCGGGTTTAGTGATAAACTAAATCACAAATGTTGGCCTGATAATGGCGGTAGATGAGAAATTAAGGGATCATCAAAGTTATGTGAATTCATCCTGAGAGGAACATGAATGTCATGGCGGAAAGTCAGGGAGTCACTAAAATCCTGAGGAGAATTCTCTGGAGAACATGAATCCATCTATCAGTTGTTGAAAGATTTCAGTCTGGGCCGAAGTGTTGCACTGACTGACCATCTAACAGACAGACCTGCATTGCCATTCCATAGAGCACTGTTGCCAGCTTGGTTAAAAAGAGAAAGAACAACAGAGTGTTGAGTATGATGTGATTATGCTGCACTGATTGACTTTTTGTGTCATAGAAATGTGTAGAATCCTGACTATTTCAAGACAGCAAGAAAGAGTTTGCAGCAATTTAATAGCATCAATAACAAATCCAGTGCAAACAAATGAGAGACCTGTCTTGCTACAATATGATTGCACAAATGGGGGAAATAATAATAATGGCCCATCTCTCATAAAAGTATCTTTCCAATAAGGTCCAGTTTCCAGCCCCTGGCAGCATTTGAGAATTCACAGCAACTGAAAAAAGGGTGGCTATGTTTCCCTCTTTTTTGATTGGCTGGTTTTGACCCTTGAAGCCTGCTTACATATTAAAGTGAATGCTTGCTTCCACTGAGGAAATGTTGCTGTCTCCCTCAGGTTATGTGAGGGAAAGAGATCCTATGACCAGCATTTTAATTTAGCAAAACTGAAAAGGCCAACTCATGCATGGTTTTGCAGAGATAACATTGTCAGCCAGTTAGACGGAGAAAATGAATTTCAGTGTGGTCTTTCCTGGGGTTCAAATGCCCTTTGGGGCTGGGAATAGCCTTTTACAGTGTTGGCTATTTAGAATACAAAAGATTCAACCTCTTATAAAATATTTTAAAGGAAGTGAAGATAGGTAGAAAACAGTGGAGAAGAGCTACAGATAGTTAGAATTAATGTGCAGCAGAATTACCTCAAATCTAAGTTGGCAACTTTTAAGAAAGTAGTCTCGGAAAAAACAGACTGCTTTTTATAAAGATCTGCCTAAGTTTGCCAAAGTATTATTTAGTCTGGAGAAAAGTGGCACTCTTAAGGGACTGAGAGGCTTACTTTCATCTAGATATAGATGGAGATGCTTGGAGCACACAAGCATCATCTGGCATCAAATTCAGTCAGCAAAGAGGCAAAGAAGAGACTTGCATTCATAGATTAAGAGGGAGTATTTTAGGACATTCAGATATGTTTCAAAACTGTGGAGTTTACAGCATGGCAGCAATGGAGATAAGCATCATGACAGGATGCAAAATTTCACCATTATTTTTTTATTACCAATTCGATGGGGGTTATTAGTAAGGCATCTTAAGTGTGGTCTAGGGGGAGAGAGGCTTCTGGAAGGACTATGCTTATAACCCAAAAGGGCACATGGATGACATGTCAAATCACACTGTTGAGCCTTGTCTGAGTCAACTTAGCCAAAGATTAGCTATTGAGAGGGTGCCCACCTGATCAACCAGTAAGCTTTCCTGGCCACTTACATTTGCACACAAATTCACATTGATGCAGTTTTTTCTTTTCTTTTTTTCTTTTTTTTTTTTTTAATGGACAGGTCATGACAGGGACATGATATCATGAAATGATGATCGTCTGACAGCCCTGAAAGTTTAACCTGAGCGGATACAATGTTGATATAAAGCCAGGTCAAGCTGCTCTTTGGTTGGGTGAGAGTAGGATTTAAAGGCAGCTTAAAGGTACATCAGGTCAGGGCCAGCAAATAGTGTTGCCTGTCAGAGGACTCAGTATATTTATGACAGCACAGCTGGGCACTCACTCAGGGCTTTAGTGGTAAACTAAAAAAAAAAAAAAGGTGGGGAAACTAAAATTGTCTGCACCAGCTGTCTCTTGCCATTAAAAAAAAATCGACAAACTATAAACTTCAGTTGTCCACATACAAATCCATACAAGACCACTGTTATTATTACAATACATTATGGCTCAGTACAACAATTCATATACTACAGCTGATCAGTTGTAGTTCATTTACTGTGTTTCATATGCTGTCTGTCAAAACTACGTACAAAACAATGTTGTACTGTTCTGAATTGTTCACAGACCTCTGTCCTTACTGATCACTGCCTGCCTCTCTCTCTGCACACAAAGTGCATTCATTGTGAAAATGGGCCAGTTAATATCAAGCGAGCATCAGAGGAAATGGAGTTCAAAATGTAGACGTTTGCTCAGATCAATGCCTAATAAGTTTAGCCAGCTAACGATATCTTGCAAATGACCTACTGTCTGATTGAGCTCATCAAGCTTCACTCTCGATAATAAAAAGCGCTGGACATATGTGTGTGTTAATCTTACTAACTGATAAACAAGTAAACACTATTTACCATTTACAACCTCTAGCTGTGTTTTTATGGAGGATGTCTGAAAAAACTGATGGATGTCCATGCTGGCATGTGTGCATGCATGCCGCGGCATTTGGTTTTATTAGCACCGAGGACAAGCTGTCCACTAAGGGGAGTGGGGAGAGAGGAGGGAGAGAGAAGGGGGTGTGTTTCAGGGAACACCAGAAGAGAGGGTAAGGTTGTATTGTGAACTGTCATTTAATGCTCAGTAAACAACAGAATTAAATTTCACTCAACCCTTTAAAAATCATGCTCTGGGAAGTGAGTAAACCATCATAAAAAGGTATGTAAACAGTATTCACGAGTACTTATACCCCACCTCAGCCATGTACCCACTACGGGACCTAGTGCTAGGTTACTACAGGGCATCAGCTGGGATGCTCGCCCAACTTTTAGTCATACCTTCATCATATCAGAAACAATATTTTCTTGCTCAAAGACTGAATAAAGTCTCCTCTCTTCTTTAAAATACATTATTTCTGCCACCATTGCATATGTCTTTGTTCTATCTTTGAACAGGCTTTGTGCTTTGCCTACAGTACACCAAAGATTTAATAAACACACTGGGTATTCTGTGAAGTGTGTGTTATAGATGCTGACAACATCCCCATTAATCATTTTGAAATTCTACCACTTATTAGCTAAAAGTACATTTTTTTAGTCTGAAGGTGAACACAGCTACAACTCTAACTCCATCCTCCAATTAATGCCCCAAAGTAAATATTAGAAGCGCATGCATATAACTTTGAATGTTGCACTGCAGGAACATTGTTTGGAGTAATATATGTGCTGCAGTGGTGATTAACACGAAAGAATATAGTTGAAGCTCCAGCTAATTTACACCAAAGGAACTGGGAAAACACTCTGAGCCACTTTATTCCCGAGTTACTTTTTACACAGGCAATGAAAAATCTGTGTAGAATATTAAATACACACGGAAGAAAAAAACAAAATACAAAGCAACAGCTGCTCTGCATTGTCTTAAGTGTTTACATCAATTTACATTGTAGGTGATTAAAGAGTTTCACAGTATAGCATAGGCAGTGGGGTTAGATATCTCACTTTCAAAGCTGTTTGCTTTATTTTCTTCAACTGCATATTGAGTGAATAGAATTAAAACAGATGGAAGAATCAGAAGCGTGAGAGAGTTGGCCTGGGTTGGAGAGGGTATATATTTTCCTAACCTAACTCTCTATATGTTAAACTAGAAAAGCACTCGGAGAGCACAGACCTCCGCCAAGCAGCACAGTTCCCCCAGCTTATTGTGACTTACACCCCAAAATATTAGTCCTACCTTTGATTTATCTATTTCATTCCTGGACCAAAAAAACATACCTTTAGCAATTGGAATCGCATTGATATCATTTTTAGTTTAATAGTTATACCCGCAAATCGACATTTCCGTAATGGTGGTTTTCTGGATCACCTCCAAAATTCTGTCCTTAACTTTTTGAGTTATGTTGCAAACAAACAAACAAACAGACAAACACACAAACAAACCAATGGCGGCAAAAACATCTGGACCGGAGGTTTGCCATGTCTGTCCGCAAAGCTGAAGGTCTGCTTGGATGTCTTCAACCACAGGACTCGTCACATGACCTACTGGCGAATTGGGAGGGAAATTAACTAACAGTTATTCCACTATCAGTTAGCCTTTTTATATTGTCACAGTTCCAGCCATGATTCTCCTGGTTCCTTATCCCCTGCTGAATACACACACCTTGCTTCCCTCAGACCTCATCACCCTGCAGTACATCTACACTGATTCTTCACCCACTCATTACCGGATCGTTGTTTCAGCCACAGTGGTCGCCAACGCTTCAGGTCTCCCCTCATGTTCTAGTGATTCTTGTAATTGTTTTCTCCAAGCCAATCGTTGTCTCTTTGCCTGTGCTCCAGGATCATTACTCACCTGCCTGCCTGCTGCTCGCCTGCTCTCCAACCTACTAACCACCTGCTACCTCCAGCAGGACCGTTCCATTCTTCACCATTTATCCTCCTTGCTCTGGCTGGCCCCAACTCTTCCTCTCTACCCTTTTGGCCTCTTCCTCATTCCACCTCCATTCCCCACTGCACCTTCCAATAAACCTACTTAATTCATCATGTTCCTGAATCTGTGTCTGGGCCCATATTACAAAATCATAACACCATTTAATAGGAGTTTCCTCAAGCTCATTGCAGATTCATCTGGCTGCATTTGCTTTTTTCTACCACTGAAAAGGCCAGTAAGTGGTTCATTGGACCATTTCACCGAAGTCCTATAATATGCCACAAATGCATATTTGTACATATTTGGAAAGTGGTGACCCGTCAATATCAATCTGCCATCTAAATTGTTTAAAGAGGTTTAACGAGGTGCTGTCAAGATTCAGCTGTCCAAATGGCTCACGGGTTCATCTGAAAATTCAGCTTCAGCAGACTCTGAAACTTCTCCCTCTGCCCATTCTGTGTCATTATCTGTGTGAAGGCCATTGGAATTGTCATCTTTCACCTGTGGAGAGACTCTAGAGACGGGCATTGTTGCTTTGCTATCACTGTCACTGGTGTTGTGACAGGGGTCTGCGCTGTTAACTACTGTCTGCTCTGATGTTGACTGACAGTGTTCAGCAGTGTCATTGGGGCATTTCTTTAGTGAAAAGCGAGCCCTCTGCCTGACTCTGAAGCTTGTTAATGGTGTCTAAAAAAGATGACCTGTGACAAAATAAATAGAATCAACAATGGCATCCTCAGTTGTTTTCATTTGGAAAGCATGCCATAGCACCGCAGCTTTTGTAAATGAACAAATATGTATTGATGACATGGATGGTTAATGAATTATATAATGCATTAATTCCTATAATGGTCCAATCACATTTCATTTCTAACGCAGAATCTAAAAAAAAAAACACATCAAGATGTCATGCACAATCAGAGTAATCTAATTGCTAATTTTTTGAATTTTAATATTCGTGTATCAGAAGCATTCATTGAGTGTTAATTATGCTGAAAGCATGTGCTCTCCCTCATCTTCTCAGGTTGGGTTTGTGAAATGGCCTCACTGCTGCTGCTGGTCCACGTCCTGCCACCACCACCATGTGACAAGAAGGGAGCTGTGAAGATCAGTATCTGAGAAGCTGTGGACCATGGAGTCAAGCTGCATAAGGTCACTGTGTCCTGATTTCAGGTAACAGTCCACATTCCAAAATCAAACATACATTTCTGTATATGTATGTATATGTATATGTAGCTTATATGTTCTGTCCATAGTGTATATACTGGTCATATATTTCATATGCTCATGTCAATTTGTACATAATCTTCTTTTTTTTTTCAACTTTATCTGCTTCTATCCTCTTTGCTTTTGTGCAATGTATATTTTCCCACTGTGGGATGAATAAAGATATATCTCATCTTATCTTATCTTATCTTATCTTATATTTGGTTTTGTATTATGCCTTCCACTCCAAACAAAAAAACTATAAAGGTAGATTGTCTTACAAGTAGAGAGTCACATGATGAGGCCATAAGACTGTTACACATATTGAATGAAGACTGCATTTCAATGAGAAAGTATCTCAAATTAAACCAATAATTAAGCAGATTTTGTTCATCTGTTCATCCAGATCTATATCATCTAGACCAGCGGTTTTCAAAGTGTGAGGCGCGCCTCCCCTGGGGGGCGCCAGAGGGCTTCAGGGGAGGCGCAGCGAGTGAAAAAATAAACCTGAAAAGAAAAAAAAGTGTAAATATCTGACAAGAGACAAGATGGATCGATTTATAGTATCTCAAGTGAAAGTGAGAGAGGGCACAGAGTCTGGGGCGAGCAGAAAACGGAGGAAGTATGACTCTGATTATTTAAAGTTTGGCTATTCATGTATTGGTCCTGATGATGCTCCGCTGTCAGAGTGTTGTCTGCAAAGAGGTGCTAGCTAACGACATTATGCGACCATGTAAACTCCGGCGTCATATTGAAACCAAGCACCAAAGTTTAACGACCAAGCCGCTATGATAAAAAAAAAAATCTGTGACTGACATTGATCTGTTTATTATCTGATTTGAGGAATTGCACAAAGAGGCCTTAAATTTAATGTATTCAAAAAGATACTAAAAACTGTGTTAAAATATGTTAAAAACAGATGTTAAAATGTGTTTAAAAATATTAAAAACATACAGATGTTAAAAATGTGTTATAAAAAGATGTTAAAAACATACAGATGTTAAAATGTGTTAAAAAAAAAAAAAGATATTTATCCACACACACACAGATAAAGATGATTAAAGTGTTTTAAAAATATGTTTAAGAACATACAAACATGTTGAAGATGTTTACAAAAATAAAGATGTGTATAGCATTTATTGTTTAAATCCTTTTAAAAGTCTGTGTGGAACATGCACAGCTACAACAATAACAGTAATAACAGTAATAATAATTAGGGGGGGTGGCATGCTTTTGAGTTCTCTTTCGGGAGGCTCGCTATCCCACACTTTGAAAACCCCTGATCTAGACAATGTAATGTCCAAATGGAAATACAAATACCAATAAATATGAATAAGAGATACAAGAAATAATAAACAAACTAACATGTAAGCACAATGGTCATTTTCCCACTACTTCTTATGAATGAATAAAGAATGATAATAAATGATATAATAAATCTGTCTTGATTTGCAGTGCAGCAGTTTCTTTTCAAGGTCACCTCCACATCAAGGCCTTGTGATTCTTTGGATACCACAAAATTGGTTGGTACTTGATGTTTAGCCCCTAAAAGTGCATATTGGAGAATGTGGTTCACCTCTTCTAACTGCAGTCTTGTGTTCAGTTATTCTTGTTTTCAGTTGTCTATTTGTCTAGACATTGCATTGGACTTTGCAAGGACATGCAATAAGGTAGAGAACATTGATGGCCTCTCTGTTTTACTCTCTATGTGTGACCATGTTAGAAAAACAGCATGTATTATTGAACAGATCCCGCATGGAAAAAAGCCAACTGTGCCATGACAGGTTTGTGTGAGAATGTGACTTATCCATCAAAATGTGATGAACAGTGTAGTTATATTTTTGTTTACTGTTATCTAACAGTCATATTGCAGCCTACAGGAGCACTCTGGTCCAGACCAGCAGGGGCAGCTCTACATGCTTTACTGGCAGCTGGGATGACAAGAAACAGCCTCCATAAGTGCTGTGAAGGAATTTTCCCTCTTTAAGTCTAAAGGTCAGATGACACAGTGTTTCCCCAGGAAACTTTCAGGTCACTTGCAAACCAGAGAACAGCAGCAGGTTATGGCTATGTTCTGAGCAATACTTCAGCTCTCTGTCTCCTCGGGATGACTGGTGCAGTTCAGCTGATAGAGCTGGGCTGTCTCTGTCTCTGATGAGACCAGTGTTAAGAGATATGCTTAACTCTGCCTCCGACTCAACAGACTGTCAGTGTCTGGCTTTCTCCTCTTGAGATGATATAATGAATGTATCCAGAGTGTCATACAACATGACAAAGGTAAACATAGTTTCTTGTTTATGATCCAGTAGCCAATATAATCCTAACACATGGATAAGTGTGCATTTCTGAATTTCCCAATTGTGGGATGAATAAAGGAATATCTTATTTTACAATTACCTTATTTAGACATGTAGAAGATGTCATGGGGGAGTTCAGTACATCCAACAAAGAAGTAAGCCTCAGAATTGGGAGACATTACACAGTGATTCGATGTACTTTTCATCTGTATTCTTCTCAGTTGAGCTGCAATAAATGGCTCTGCATGATACATTAGGGTCTCCTGAACTTTCTTTACTCACAAGTTAATACATACATTCACAAAATTTACTTCACAAGTACTACATCATGTTGGATGGCAAACTCCAGTCTACCCTGTCAGCCTTTGACCACCATCTACAACATTACTGGAGGTCTTTTTCACAAAGAAAGGGATAAGCTCCTCAACCAAAAAACTTGTGATGTTTAGATGCTTTGTTTGCAAAGGATTGGTTCTAGTTTCTACTGATTAGATAGAGTTATCAAAATACTGTAAAGTAAGAAACATAAATCAATTAAACAAAATATTGTTGAGAATAAAACTTGTGTCAGTGACTGAGTGTTAATGATTCACCCCAAATGAGTTGGGTTTGCACCAGAAAAAAATGACAATGACTGGGGTGATTGTTGTGTGTTGCATGGCGAATGTTGGAAAGTGTTGAAACAGTGTCACAAATTACCTGTCATGGAGTACATTTTCAATCTCAAAGTGTTCAATAACAAGCTCTGCAAAGTGCTGCAAAATACTTAGAGCACATTTTTTACTCACTGAGGGCTTTAGGTTTACACTGCAGGTGTTGGAAAGCACTAAACCAGTGTCAGAAGTGCCAGTTATAGGGTACATTTGTACTCTCAAAGCGTTTAAAAGAAGTATATTATTTTCACTTTTCACAGTGTTCAGTGAAAGCTGACCTCTTGGACATGTATTTACACAGAAACCAGTGTTAAATGTTCACTTGTTGAGTACAATAAACAATGTTTTGTTGCCATTCATGTTTTTCAGCTAATTCTAATTACTACAGTTAATCCATTATATCCTTTATCATTTCTCATATATATATTAAATATGGTTCAAAGGTCAGGCTACCTTCTCATATATAGCTTCAGCAACATTTTAGAGAAATAATCCGACAAGAGGAGACATTGGGCACACAATGATATCATAGAATCTCATCACACATTTTTCTCTTTAACCAAGACATGAGTGAGATCAGGTGGATACAATGATGAGATCTCATCTGTTTATCCTACTTTTTAAATATTGCTAAAATGATTATCTCCACTCAACTAAATTTGTCTTAAAGATGTTTACCAGTTCATTTCTTATGGGAACCTTAGGAAAATGCAAATCATCACAGAATGATTCAAATCAAGAAGCTCCAGCTAGTCTCAAGAGATCAGAATAAACAACAGCAACAAAACCACAAAATGTTCCACTGGGTTTTGTCTTAAAATATTTATAGTAACTCCAAGACTGCATTACAGTTTTTTTCAGAAAGACTGATCAGGGGAGCAGAGGCTAAGCCAGAGCTGAGATCCGGACTTTGGCTTTCTATGTTGGCAAGCTTCACGAATGGGAGCTAGTGAGCCTAGCTTTTATCTTTAGTTTTCAAGTGGAATACGAAAATAACAGCAAGTTAAAGTACATTACATTAGTTAGACATATGTCAGCAGGCCTCCTTGTACAGGCAGCCCACCAGATGTCCATCAAAGGCTGCAATGAAAAAACGTCAGCCTACCCAGAGGCTAGTGCTTAAATACTGTTTCTACAAATCTTTTCAGTTCAGTTTCATTCTTTTTTGAAAAAGGCAGATTGTCTTACAGAAAAAGAGAAGTTTTTATTTTTTTCTTATCTTAGGTGGACTTCAGAGCTGTAATTCAATATAATTACAAGCTTCAAGGCACAGTTTTCCAAAAGTGCCATAAATTGGTAGTGGCAACATGCATTGTACAATTTACAAGTGATTACAACATAATATGTGTCAGGCTGCTCAACCTTTGCTTGTTACAGTGACTTCCTCGTCTGTGCTATATGGTTAGTATACATGCAGTGAAAAAGCAGAAAGGAAAAAAAAAGTCTGCTAAATATTCTATTCACAGCCTGTGTAATTCATTATCATTATCATTACCGTGCACACAAGCCAATCTCTCATCCAGATTAAACAGTGTCATACAAAGTATAAGAAAAGTTTAAAGGTGACTGCGTAGAGGCCTGATGGGTAGGTGGATACATTGAGACATACAGCAACGGGCAGACACCAAGTCAAACTGACCGTGTGCTGACAGTCCTGCGTTTCTTCCAGACAGTCCTCTGTGAGTAGACTGGGCCCAATTTACTATCCATTTGCTGTGCACTGTTATTTTTCTGAGCTCTCACACACAAGAAAGCTTTCATTTTCTTATCTCTCTCTCTCTCGGATACACATACAGCAAAGTCCACATAACCACTTGTATGTATGGCTGAGAGTGACCTTGACACGTCCAACAAGCTTTGCTTTCACTGTTCATTTTGATTAGCCTCTCCCAACTTGCCACGAGCCTTTACCCAGAGCAACCCTCCTCACCATCCAAGGCCAGTAAAGTGTTTTGAAGAGAAGATGGAGACTGTTTCTCTGCCTGTACTCTCCATTCTGCTCTCAAGTCTTTTACATCACACTGCTGTGCGTGTACAATATGACCAACTATATATGGGTTTATATATATATATGTCTTTTGTTTTCCTTTTCTGTCTTCAACCATGCCAAGTGCTTAGAAATTATGACGACATGATTAGAGATTTAACTGCTATAAATGACAACAAAGCCATCTGCGGGTTGGGTGGGGATTTGGGGGCGAATTGTTTACAAGCCAATATTAAAAATGACATTCCATTCACCTTTACTGTATTTGAGTGGAAGCGGAAAATCGGGAAAGCTCAGAGGTCAACTGAAAAAAAAATAGATGGTTGAAACTAAAAAGGGATTGGGCTGGACTGCAAAAACCTATTTGTGCCCAAACACGAAGAAAAACATTTGACTTAGTATCTTACAATTTACATGTATTACTTTCTTTTTTCTATACATATAATATATCTCAGAGACTGATACTCTATCAAACCCAATTCTGGTAAAACAAAAAATATGTTCATGTTCAGCTACAACCAAAAATTCAAAATATATATATTTTAATTTTTTTATTTGGGTGTCAACAAGTCTTTAAAGCAGCTGCACAGAGTTTAAATTGGTTATGAAATAGTCTCAGTTAATTACTGGTGCCTCTATATGACCTACATGAGCAAATATGGAACATGTCTATTTTACTCACTGGCTTACAACGTAACATTTTATGTTGATCTTGCTAAGCTATACTGAAGCCATATCTTGTTGTTGTCTAATTATTATCATGAGTAACATTACTGAGAAATGTTGATAACTTTGGCTTGATCAATCAAATTACTATTATTGAGTAACTGAAGCTGACATGTAACCTCAGTGTACAGTCCTTAAACAAACCTTATTTGGTTTCACCATCATCATAATACAGTTATCAATCTTACCCAGCTACAAATAGATACATTACATCATCGCTGCACATCCTGCAAACAGCTGAGTTTAAAAAGAAGAAAAATTGTATCAAAATTTTCTTTTTTTCTTTCTTTCACTCGCTTCCAAAACAAATGCATGTTTTTTAAGATTAAGATCTTTGCAACACAAGGTGGTGGTGCTCGTGGAAAATGCAGTTTTCTTTCTGCACACACTACTGCGTTTGTCCACTGGGGACGCCAAAATCAAAACATATTTCCATGTAGCTGCTTTAAACTAAGGGCAACAGCCACAGATTTAATGTGCTTTTCAGGAGAGCTTATTATGTGTGCAGGACTACAGTTTGCTGTCACCTTCAGCCTTTCTCACTCTTTCGATCTGAATCCATTTCTTTTATTCTGTCTCCATCCCTCCTAATACTCTCACGCACTCTCCTTGCCCGCAGTCCATATCACATTGTCTCTGTTTACTTGGCTCTCAGAGCTCTTAGATTGCTTCGCCTATTTGCTCCTCTGGATGAGCTCAGTTTGGAGACCGCGGTCTTTGATAGGCGGATGGGCAGCAGCAGCCTGTCGTTGGGGAGCTAGTTAACCTGCAGCGCCCCAGCGTCTGCTCTTGTTTTGCTTCAACCCAACCTTTATCTGTCTCTGCTTGTACGACTTTCACTCGGCTCACTCAACTGTTTCTCAAAGACCGCGCAAATGAGAAAATACCAATTGTCAGCAAATATCAATTTACTTTCCCCATTCTGCACAATTCTCAGAGGAAATTTACACCAGAATAATTGACTGTGGTTTATGGGTGTCAGAGCACAGGAGCAGAACGGAGCTGTGCAGAATATATTGGCTGAAACTATGACAATAAGACCCGGCCTGTGAGAAAAAGAAGACTCGTTTCCTTTTTAACTGACATCTAAATAGCGCAGCAACCTAAAGATATTAAAAGTAACAATAGTCGGTGAAGAATATCAGCAGCAGGTGGAAGTGAGTCATCTGAGACATTGCTGGCTCCTGGTAGACTCATCTCTCCTCTCTTCTATTATTGTCTCTTCCCTTGTCTCCTTATACAGGCCTATGGCTTGGGTTATAAAATTCGACTACTGCAAATCTTTCCACCCAATGTACTGTCAGCACTTGATAGAAGGGAGTGATGCATCCCGCTCTCTGAAAGGGTGCGATCTTGTGAAATGTCTGCTTTCAGTTGGCCTCCGAGGTCAGACCTGACTGGGGAGCGCAGTACATCAACCACTAATACAGACGCATTGCAATAAAATGCTTGGTGGGTGTACTTCCATTCCAGTGGAGCATTTGTTATTTTTACTTTGTGGCTTTGTCACTGTGTATGTCACAGTGACCTTTAGGTCTGACGAAATGCGAGCGTTCACTCTTTGAAAAACACACAGAATCTTTCATCTCAAAAAGGCCCAGGCTTTCTTTGTAACTTCTGATGTTGTTTGATTTATTTCTTCTGTCCAGACTCGTCATTGTTTGACCTCGGTGTGACTCGGCACAGAGGGCACCGATATTTCATAAAGTGCTGTCCTGCAGGTGTCAGAAGAAATAAGGCTGATATACACTGCTGTCAAAATTGAGATTGTGGAGGCAAATTAGCAGCATGGTCTTATGACAGCTTACCAGCTCAGGATACCACATAGTCTCTCTTTTTAGCTGCAAGTAATCATAATCCTGCATGACCTTATTTAAAACAGATATGAAACAGTTGTCCTCAACTGCCAGACCAAGTCCAGTGTTACAGATGTTACAGATTAAGCCAGTAGTGTTGGCTACAAGCGGCCCTGGATTTAAAATATATCATGAGGACATGTACTTAAGATGATCAAAGACAAATGCAGCATTTAGGAAGAGGAAGTTAAAGTTTTAAAACAACAGTCTTAAAACTTTCATGTTGTGTGAATTTGTGCTTTGTTGCACATATGAATAAAAACAAGGATTTTACTGCTGCAGTTTCTGTGGCATTTGAGTTGTTTTGTTGATCTGAGTGGGACTTGACATGAATAATTGCATTGCTTAAGACAGCTAGGAACAATACCGACAAGGCTTATGAATCAACCCACACAGCAAATTCTGACTGCTTGTTTTCTCATGCCTATAGGGTTCTGCTGTTGTACTTGCAGGTGCATTAGGTGAGAGCCTGTATAAAGGGATGAATTTATCAACCCTATCAACGTGACTGAAATTAGGTCAGTTAGAGAGTCATGTCGAATGCGAGTCCGTTTCAATGACTTGCCCAGAACTAACATCTAGTGAAGACATATTTTCACACAGAATGGGTTAGTCCAACAGTGCAACCAGGAGCAATATAGATGTTCCTGAATTCATAAGGAATTTAAGGCCTAATCCCTTAAATTTTGGAGACAAAATAATAAGATCTAAATCCCACAGGCATTTATCGAGGGAGACCTCAAAATACTGACCAAGTGGAGGATTGATCACTGAGGCCATGGTCTGAAAAAGTTCCCCGGGATTAGAGTGAAAAAGTAGAAATTTCTATAGCACACTCTCATAGGAAGTCATTAGGTTTTGACAGTTTCAAGAGATTTGTTATATGTTTTATGATTTGTTATATGTATGTTTTATGGATCGCTTGCTTTTCTGTAAGAGGTGCAATGGGATCTAAAAAGAATGTGTTAAGTGTTGGTGAACAGATGAGGGAGGACACAAGTGTGAGGACAAGTGGCTGAAGTAGCTGAATAGATCTGCTGAAAATGCCTGAAAACCTGCCTTTGAAAAAATCTATGTCAAGTGGTGAAATGGTTTCTGTGTTGAAAGGTAAGTTCCTTGTGCTTCTGAGAATAGTTCTTGCCTAAGTCATTTAATGTGATTTAATTAAATAAAGTTCACAGACGGAGTTTTGGTTTCACTGTAACAAAGGAAACTCTCTTCAGGCCCCTTGTGCTATAACCCCACACAGAGTGACCTTGTGTGTATCATTTACAATTCTAAAAGTTGTCAAAAAATGAAAAGGAAGAAGGTCTCTGACTTCAAGGACCTCATCACAAAAAAAAAAAAAAAAAAAAAAAAATTGGGTTAAAAATACCAACCCAGATCGTGTGTGGGACGCCTTGACAAGAACTGGGGAACACACTTTCTACTCCAAGAGACCACGATATGTCCCTTCCGTGTTCATCCACGGGGAACAGTCTGCACACTCAGCCAACACTTCAGAGTTGGCAGTGTGTGTGTGTGTACGTGTGTGTGCGCAAAAGGGGAAACGCGTTGTGTCCAATGTTGACACATTTAAAAATATTCAGGGGAAGTCAAGTTATTCAGGAGATGTGCAGTGGCTGGGGTATTTCAAGAACATACTTTACATTTGCACATACACAAACAGCAAAAAAATCCAGACACATGTACAAAACTACATACATTAAATACCACTGGGTTTTTTCAGGACTGCATGCATCCTTACAGACTGAGGTAGACAAATGTATAAAATGCCTGGGGCCTTCTCATGAGTGGAGCAATAGGTCAATATCATGCATGATGGCTGTGAGGTCTCGCCCAGATGGACTCAGAATGTCAGATTTCACACTTTTCTCTTGTCTGTCTGTGGTCCCAGCAGGGACTTTACAATCCAGTGGACATGCTTGTGAGGTTTTGTTTGTGAGGCTGTATTTTTGCATCTTATGAAATCCATTTTGGCTTTTGCCATGAATATGAGTATATGTCTTTTTTTACAGATCCAGATACGTACAGATTCATTTCTTTTTTTATTACTACTACTTAGCATTAGCAGATATGTTTTGTAGGAAGTGTAATGCTGTTGGGATTTTTTTCAATACAGTAAGAAACATGTGCAGTGCATTGAACATAACCTCTCCCCTACCAAAGACAACTAGTATGTATGTAAGTATGAACTATATTTTTAATCATATTTAAACTTGGTTAACATTAGAGAAGAATTGCAATCATCATCAGATATTGAAAAAGTAGGGGAGGACTTGAAGCAGGAGATGGCTGTGGCTTTTTACAATATTTCCCCAATCCATGATCTTTCCATAACCAAGTATCTGAGTTGCCTTTTCTTGACCATACCCCAACTTTTTTTTTTTTAAACTTTTTCTTTATGTTTTTAAAGGAACATTTACAGCACAAGGAATAGGGGAAGCATCTTCTCAACATCAGCAAGATTAATAATGACAAGTAAGAGAATTAAGGTAAATAAAATAATAACACTAGTAATAATACATTAAAAAGAAAAGTAAAAATAAATAGTAATAAATTAAAATATAAAGACTGAGGGGGATGTAGGAATAAATTGCAAATCTGAGCATCACAGTGACAAGGTATCACTATATCAATGGTAGTTAATGTTTGTCCATTTCTGTTGCTAAATTCACACACCATTTTCTCCATCGTTTTTCTCCTTAATCTTTTTGGAGTCTACTATACCCCAACTTTAACCTAGTGTTTTTGTTGCCCAACCATACCCTAGCCACAAGCCACAACAGCAGTATTGAAGAAAGCAAGAATTTCAATGATGTCACTGGATGTCATCCAGAGTTTTGGCTTCGGGTCCTTGTGATATTTTTTTTGGAAATTGAGATACTATAGCCCACTACTACTTAATAACCAAAGACCAGGTATGGCATCCTGCACCCAGCATGTTGGTTCAGACTAGTGAAACACTAAAGGTTAGGAAAAGATTGCAGTTACGGTTCAAAGCGTTAATTCCAGCTCTGTGACAGGAGGCAAAATCTAGTCCCTTGGATGAAAGTCTGAGGCACTAGACACCTATACACCAGTCCAACCTTCACACCCATTCTGCTTTGCTGGAAAAAGGCCACAGTTTGTCCTGCATTGGCACTGAATGCTGGAAGTGGATGTGTGATGGTAGTGAGGTGCCAAATCATCCAGTATGGACCAAAGAATATTGGACATCAATTTTGTTCTCAGGCAGGGTTCACTGAGAGACACATGCATAGCAGAGTTGTGGAACAATTTTGTTCAGGCACTGTTGGACTGAGAGAGAGCATGCAAGGGATAGTCCATTTTCGTTTTTATTAAGGTTTACTAAGCTGACTAGCTCCACTTTGTGTTTTTAGGATTCTGTATTTTTTTATTATTTTGACAAGCAACCAAACACGACATCAAAATTCTGATGTAAAGTTGAGTTGACTCGAAGTGAGCCCCAAACAACATACAGCCAGTTGTCAAGTTCTCTCATTTGCCCAACAACCAACATTGTGATGTCATATTTCATGACTTATTCCTTTGCCTTGTTGCCTGTTCTTTTATGAGTGTGAAAGTGCAGCCATTCATCTGAGTTTACATTGGAGGACAGGGTGCCACAGGTGTCAGTATTCTGGAATATGGACGTTTGAAGAGCGGAGTCTCGGGCCGTGACACCGCCACAGTAGGTTTGGGGGAACAGGGCCCCAAGGGCAACGCGAGCACGCTGTGCTTTGATATAGTGTGCTGATCAATTGGTGAAGAGGTCTTTGATGTCACAGCAGGTATGTGTGCGTATGTTTGTGTTGGTCAGGTGTCAGCGCAGTAAAGAAGTGTACAGATGACACTACCATGCCGTGATACACAGGATCAAAGGACAGACAGAAGAAGTGAACACAACTGTTTGTCTTTTCATAGAGATATACATGATCACATACAGCAGGGTCAAAGTTGACGTGCCCCTAACATTACTCCGAAAGGAAACACTGCAGAAATGTTGCTGAGAAGAGCTCTGTCAGGAAGACAAGAAAGTGATGAAGATGCTTTTTTGATTACTCTTTTCAATGCTGAAATACTGAGTGACATTTATGTAATCTTGCATTTGTAGGAGTTAAAACACCTTTACTCAGGCTCTTTGGATGAACAGCTCATCTGTAGTGCAGAGAAAAGAGTCTCGTAACCTTGAATTCAATATTGCAGGAAACAAAACTCCAGCTTCACGATGGCGTCTTCCAGGCCTGATTCTGTATCTATAATTCAACATTAAGAAATACTAGACAGACCTCTTTTGTCAACATTACTGATGAAACCTCAATGCCTGCTTTTTTCTACTATTGCCGGGTTGGCTGGCAATAGTGTATAATTTAGTGCCAACATATCCCATAAAAAAAGAAATCCAACAGTGCCTATCTTTTTGACTTTCACACCCTGTCTATGGGCACTCAGTCAAAAACTACTACTCCTACTGAAAATACTCTTTAAAAATATGTTTTTGAGCAAACATTGCTCAGAGAATAGGAAACATTATTATGTTTGTTGGAGACTATTTTCAGCTGTGAATTAGAATAACTCGAAGCTAGAACACTGAACCTCTGATGGCACCCTCTTCACAGTCGAGTGTGGTTAGGTTTGGTATTCAAGACAAAAAAGTCATCAATAATTGGAAGTGCAAGCAGGATTGTTTTCCTGTGTTACTCTTTAATGGCACCATGTATGAGTTTTTTGACCACAAGGGGCAGTGTAGTGATTTCTTGAGCAGGCCTGCTAGTTGTATCACATGCTCCACCACCAGGTCCACAAGGACACATGTGCACTAAGAACATTCCTGATAATCAGACTGAATTGCATTTCACTTCATTATTCATTCTGCCATTGCATTCATGTTAGTTGTTTTCTGTTTGTCTCAAGGTTGTTACTGAGTCCTAACCTATTCATAGCAAACTATTATTCCCATTGTTGTAATCTTCTTTCTAAATGGACAGTACAGCAGCTGCTTGAAGCATTTTTTTGCAAGAAACATTTTCAGTCCTTGTAAGTGCACTTATAACATACAGCTGTGTCAGTATAATCAGTTACTGACTGTCTCTTTCATTTTTCACTGTCTAATGTCCACATTCTAAATCCTGTTCACAAAGCTCCAACCTGAGGAAACCACTGTCATTGAGCACAACATCAGACCTTTTGAATCTCTGAAAAAAAACTGAAGATGTAAGCAGCGATTCAGAATTCAGGAAGCCGACTAACTAGAAGCAGGATGGAAGGTGTCCTCCAGCAGAGGAGGGTGGTTACAGCAGGGGCAATAATCTCCCTTGTTTTTAAGGCCACGCACCTTTATTATTTCTATTCTGTTCCATTGAGTTGCACAGAGGGAAGTAGATTGTGAAACAGAAGGGGAGAAGAGAAGGGGAGACCTGAGAAGGAAAGCTCTCGTGTGATTGATCTAGAGCCAGCAGGGAGACTCAAGGATCCAGAGCCAGTCAGCTATTTCAGGGCACTCAAGCTGACATGTTAAATATTGTCTCCAACGAGGAGAGGGGGGATTTTGTTTGGGCATGAGCCATCTCATTGTAATTGCTAACAAGCACATGGACAAAATCAACTTGAGTGACTGCACTGATTGCTCTTTGAACCTCTGTTCATGCCACACACGAGCATGTAGTGGTTTAAAAAAGCCTGTCTGCACCACAGGATGTACATGAAATATGTAGTGAGGAGCATCACAGAGCTGTGAAAAACACAATAGGAACATTGTGCAATAAAGATTAAAAAAAGAACAAAATGTGCATTATTAATATAATAGACGTAAATGTGCAATGATTTGCATAAAATTTCATCAGATTTGGAAAGCACTGGGTGTTTTTTGCCACTAGTATTTTTGGTACTACAAGCAGGAATTCATCCCACAAGAAGAAGGTTGTGTGTGAGGAAATATTCGCTAAGGAGCCTGATGAGCTATGACTGACTGCTTCAGTCATGTTGCATTAGTCTGGACCTGCTGTGAGCCATTAAAAGTGAGGATAAGCACACAGTCAAGCTGGAGGCCACAGAAGGAAACAGAAAGATAAAATTTGTGGAAAATAACATGTTGCTTTGCTTCTTTTTTGCCTTGTGTTGTGCAGCAGAGCAGTGAGCTCCACTAAAGTCACGTTGTAATGCATCTTTTAATTTGCGTTTCTCTCTCACTCTTGCTCTGCTTCTCTCTGGCTGTCTCTCTTCCACCATGTGTGTCTGATAGAACAGTGCTGCAGATTGTAACTGTGCGTTTCCCGCACATTAAATTTCAGCCTCAGTTTTGTCTGAAGTATTCAGTATGTTTTGCACCTCTGAAAGGAAAAATTATTTCTTTATGAAGAAAACTTATTGCATTAGACCAAATGTGGAATTTTCAAAATTTCACTGTCTAGTGTCTATAAAAGAGCCTCCAGCCCTGAGTAATTATCCCTGTTATAGTCCTTGTTTTGAGGCAGTGGAGATACTTGCTAAAATGCATGTACACCTCCTTTACTCCAGGTATCAACATGCAATCTGTATCTGGATATTGATGGACGGAAACATAGTGCCAAGTGTAAATACACATAGAGCAGAGCCATGAAGTTTGATCGTTATGTTTCTTCACTGTATTGCTCTATCTGAACACTATACTGTATATATATTTAACGCCACATGTTTTGTATTTTGCATAAAGATGTTAAAAAGTTAAATAATGCAGTCTTTTCACTCACTATCATAATTGTATAGATTCTACGTACATATTATTTTTCATCATCAGCCTGTATATATGATGTATCCTAGGCATGCACAGTCTCTGAGTCCTGAGTGTTTGACTGTGGTGCATGGTGAATTTGGGAGCCCTGCAGCCCACAATCTATCTCTTCAGTATGTTTACAAAATTCTGATCTGGTCTCACCCTGGTTTCCACATTTAAATCAGTGAAAGGTCTGTGGTTATTAAAAGTTGAATATTATTTTCAACATCAACGAAAACTATATTCACATTTTGTGGCAATGAATAACAAGTCTCCTACATGAACAACAATGGACAATGGATGTGTATGCTATTACACTGGAACTGGTGATATGGCCCTGAGTCAGTTGTCACGTCAAGAAAACTATATTAAGTTAGAGTCAGTCATGTCATGTGTTCATTTTGTCTCGTGACTTCCTGTTTTATTTTGAAATCTAACTTTTCCTCTCGTTTCAGGTAACTTGCCCTTCCTTGTGTGTTTCCCATCAGTGTGATTGTCTGCCTCGCCCTGATTGTTTCCACCTGTTCCCCATTACTTCATGTATATAATGTCTGCGTCTCCCTTTGTCCTGTGCCAGTTTGTCTTGTCACGTCTGTACAGTCAACCATGCCTTCTCATGTCAAGATCCCATCTTTGCCAAGTTTCAGGTTATTTTGCTACTTTGTCTTGTTCTTGTCTGTGACAAAGTGGTTGTGAGCACACCATTTGTCCCCTTTCTTTCATCAGTACCATCTCACACTGAGTTTGCTTGCTTTTTGTTTGCTTTAGCTATGTTTCCACCATCCATCTATGACCAGCAAATACAGGCTATCCCGGATTTGTTTGTGTTTGCATTTAGTTTAGTTAAAATTTCAGATACATCAACATTTTTGTTTAAAGTAAAACACAAACGCAGGTCATTGTTAAGTTTAGTCATTGTTTATTGATTGAGTTTTGTATTACTTCAGTTAAATTATTTAGATTGTTGTTTCTGTGTGACTTACCTTACTCACCTGTGTGCCAGGAACAAAAGGAGGTTGGAGGTCATGACTCCCTCTATTTGTACCCTGGGTTAAGCTAGTGACATCACCAGTGACATCACTGGTGATGTCACTAGCTTAAACCATGTATGAGGGGTGGGAGGTAAGTTTAGTTTACATAGATTAGGGAGGTTAAAGATTCTTTTTGGATGTAGTGTTATTCAAGCATATTAGTTAGTCTTATAAAAGTGTTTGAGAATGGATTGTATGTTGGAAAAAAAATGTTTTGTCTTACCTGCATTCAGGGGAAGGATGTGGCGTTACCGGTGGTAATGAGACGGCTGAGACTGACTTCTGCTTGTCAGGAGTCTATATAAGCAGTAGGCTTTTGACTGCAGGGGGGTTAGGACAGCAGTGCAGTTGTGTGCACTTGTTGCTGTATTATTTTCAGTTCATTTGAGTTGAGTTATGTTCAGTTAAGAAGAGTTAACTGTTTACTTTTATTCTTTTGTTTGTTTGTACATATTCTTTCAATTACACTTATAGCACAGTGCCACCTTTTATGTAAATAAACACTTCTGTATTGGGATCATGTCTCCTTCGCCTGCCTTCGTATCCGGCCTTCGTATCCGGCTCATCCCTACTTAGGGACTCGTTTCAGACGAGTATCCGTTACGGATAAAGCATGTTTGACGAATACGATTATGATACGAGTAAAATATGTTAATATCTGTGTTCGTGCTGAAGGAAAATCCTCATTGTGGAACAGACTGTCTTCGCGCTCTGTGATTGGCCAGTCACACACAGCGCCCGCCCCTCCCTACACAGACATGTCTCTGCCATAGACTGTGTGGTCTCTGCACGTCTCTCACAACATACACGCGGTGCATTTGACAAGACAGAGCTGAAAACGGCTCGCGTCGCGTCGGTAAATGCCTCCGCTCCGATTTTTTTTTTTTTTTTAACCGTCTGCTTGCTCTTAGTTTGGCTGGTGATATGAAGTCAATTGAAAAACTTTGCTCGTACTTGAACGCGGCGCTTTTGAGAAGAAGTGAACAAGGCTGACATATTATTTCCCTGTTTGCCATCACTGGATGTTTGCATGAATCATGAAGTTCACACAGATCATTAAAAAATAAACAGTCTCACAGACCATTTACACACATACACACATATAGCTGAACATACAAAGTAGCCTATATTAATATTTTTATTGTATGTGGCTGCATGCAGTATCTGACACTTTCTCTCTGTATATACTGTATATAGGCTTTGAATACAGTAGATTAGCAACTTCTGATCAATCCATATCAATTTCAGACTTAAAATAATGTACAGTTTTAAGCCTCACCCATTTCTGCACTCACTTCCGGTTTAGGCCCCGCCCATTCCGAATACAGATACAGATAATGTAGATGGTTAAACAGATACGAATACAGATACAGATAGTGGTGTACTCGCTCATCCCTAATATAAAGTAACAATAAAGCCATAGTGACAGCTGCAATCCCATCTAATTATTACTCAGAAACTCTGGTTCAGGTTTGAAAGACTCCACTCCAATTGAGAATAAGTCACGTAAACCTTGACTTTTTAGTATTAACAGCATGAAAAAGTCTTTCTGCATGTACAAGTGTGTTTTTTAATACTGTATACTTTAAAATTGAAAAAACTCAATTCCACTCCGACCCTGCCTCCATCGCTCCTGCTGACAAGCAGCACCAAAAGTGGATTACATTTCCAGACCCTGGACTGTAATCAGAGACGACACTGCCAATAGAGCCGAGGCTGTCCAATTGACCAACAGGCAGTGGCCTTTTTCATCATCCATTTAAAGATCAATATGAGGAACCTCAAGCTCATCAGCTCAACTTTACTGAAGACAGGATGAAATAAAATTGAATCGCTGTGGCTCCAAAAGAATGAAACAGTAGCAAGGGTTAGAAAAAAAACCCTGATAATAATAAAGGTTTTTTCTCTCTCTTGGGTCAGGTACAAGGAGAGAACAGATTGGAGTGCTTCCAGTGAGCAGCGGAGATTTTATTAGGAATCTCAGGAGAACCAAAGGAAGAAGAAAGTCCTTACCTTAAAGGAGAAAACAAAGAGAGTTGAATGGCGAAGGGGAAAAAAATGAGAAAAGATCCAGATCTACAGAGAGGAGAGGAGAGGAAATGCTGATGGCTAGAAGAATAAACCTTGGCAGTAGTTATGTAGGATCCAGATGTTGATGTGATGAGCTGATTGAAAACCCCTGTAAATAAAGTACAATAATAAAACTGGAAACATTTGCACTTGCATGTTTTTCTTGTATTTCTGTTCTCAAAAAAGTAAAGTTTCTGGTAAAAGTTATTTGCATTATGCAGACCATTACATCAGCATGGATAACATTAATCAGTTCATCTCTTTAATTTCGACTGACTGGCAAATTTGTCTGTCTGAGCATTTGTTTGTCTAATTGGGTGAGCCAATCCTTTAACTTGATCCCCTTTATTAAAACACCTGCTCTTTGTTAGTTGAGTAATAGAGACACAAGTCTCCAAGGATTTGACCTTAAGTGTTCTTCAGACTGTTCTCATCATTTTTTTTTCAAGGCACAATATAGACGTTTCCACAATGGATGTATTCACTTAAAGGAGGCTTTTGTTCTGAGAAGGACTGAAAGGATAAAACTTTTCGCAGCTTTTTTTTCTCTTCAGGACAGATTGACCTGACATTTCATGCATTCTAGGGAGACTATTAAATGTGGACTGGCGGAACACTAAAACATTAAGAAGGGTACTGACCTCCTCATGGATGATAGAGAAGTGCAGGGATTTAAGTGAGGACGAAAACCTGCTCTCCTTTTAGCTCTCCCTCAGTCTACATAGAGATTAATTTCAACTCCATATTAGGTACTGAACTCATTCCATCTTCTCATTATTATGTTGATACAGATGCTATTTTTTTCTCATACTTTGTCGGGATTAAAATATTTTCACATGAAAGACTAAAATACACCTTCGGAGCTGGATGATGAATACCAGAGAGGCTCTGCAGGGGTGTTTCTTTTCCTTTGTTGAGGTGATAGTGGAATGGGATCTGAGCTGTATTCAAGCTCTGTTCCTGACATGTTCCTTCCCTTTAACTCCCCGATGAAACCCTTTATCTACCGGCATGACTGCAAGGAAACGCTGCTCTCTTCAAACAGCCACAGATATGAAGGGAAGGTGAATGAAATTAGAGGGGGGAAAAATTCAAAATTCTTTCAAGTCATGCAAAGTCGTCCTCTGTGAGTAAAGTTTTATTCTTTATGTATTAAACTCTGACCAAAGCTTTTACCTTAACCAAATAGTTCCATCGCCTGGCCTTGAACCTGGAGATCTGCGGGTAAGGGAACAAGCATAAAGCCAACGTACTCAGGCACTGATTGGTATTTATTGTCAGTGATGAAATAAATACTGGATACAGAATTAAAAACACCATGTTCTGCTCATTGAGCTACAAAATGTAACTACAAGCCACAAGTGAATCTTTTCAATAAAGAATTTTTAGTGGAAGTCAGCACTTAAGAAAATGTCCAAAAGATTTGGTTCTGTTTGTTCAGCTTGGAACATATGGATGTCAATATGGGAAGACATGCTGTTACTAGCATTTACTAGGTCGTAAATTCTATTGTACATTTCCATTGCTTTAATTCCATAAGAAAACCTACAAGTGTCTCACTAATCTGATGCTTGATTTTTTTTTAACAGAGGTTCTTTACTTAATCCCTGTTATCATGGTTTTGGTTCTCTTGTATTTTGCTGGTTTATTTTCAGTGCTTTCAGTCTATTATTCCAGTGTTTTTGGTTTTATCTTTTTGTTCAGGCTTTGCTTCAGTGGCTGGAGGTGTGGCCTTCAGGTGCTGGGGTCCCCTCTCCCTTCTCTCAGCTGTCCCTCATTCCCCCTAACCGGCAACTTTATAAGCTCTCGGGTTCCACCTGCAAGCTGCCGGATCGTCCCCTCACTTTCTTCCCTCTACGCTACGTATGTTTCCCACTGATTTCTTATGCTCAGTGTTTTATGTCGTTCCCCAGTGTCTCCTTTGATCTCCTGTGCTCAGTCCTCACCTTCACGTCTCCACCAGCCAGCCTCAGTACCCACCTTCCAGCCTTCAGCCACTGAAGCAGGTCCCCACCTCTTGAACTTCCCTTAGTTGGTCACCTTTTTGTTTTTTTTCTCTGTAAGTCCTGGAGTTTTTTTGTTAAATAAATCCTTTTTTCTCAGTCCCCCTCATCTGTGTGTTGCTCTTGGGTCCAGCAAAAAACTGAACACGTGACACCTGAATAAGTGAAGCATGTCTAATGGTGGTGGTAGCAGTGTGTGTGTGTGTGTGTGTGTGTGTGTGTGTGTGTGTGTGTGTGTGTGTGTGTGCGTGCGTGTTTGTGTTTGACTGCCAGCGAGAGAGTAAATGAACCTGTCTGCACATCCCTGAGAGATGAAAGTGTTTGTATCTGACATGTGTCGTGGTGCAAGGCGTTCATCCTGCAGACAGAGGAATATTGGAAACCAATGGCAGATTGATCGGCGGGCTGACCCCAACATCTGCAAGAGCGGCAGCCAAGGTGACGGTGCTCTTGCAAATAGCAGTAACTCTTGTAAACATGGTCAGGTTTTCAGCCGATTTTAATCAAAATATGATATCAATACTAAGATGGTTTGCAGGGGGATGCAGTGAGCAAGAATGTGGTAACAATCTCTCTGGGTCATCCTGCACAGGTGTAGTGTCCTTGGGCAAGACCCTAACATATTTTTATTTTTTTAGGATATGATATGAGGCCACATTGTAGCTCTTCTCCTTCTTACTGGGTGTGGAACAGTTCAAATATCCACTGTACCAGTTCAGAATGCATGTAATTTTCAATCCCAGTAGAGTAAGTAAAAATCATTCCCTTATTATCACAATGCCTGTGTAATGACATCAGGGAAAACGTGTCAGGATCAGCAGCTCATCTAAGCTTGGGTAATTAGCTGATTAGCTTTACAACCTGTATCAATACACGATGCTCACATACAGGATGAGGGCATAGGCTGTAATGTCACTAGCTAAATGCAGTGTTCAATTCCACTTAGTCCTCCTCAGCACAGGAAGGAACACTGAAGTTTAGGGATATTTTGAAGTATATGTGTATAGATTCAAGGACTGTTAGTTTTCCACTATCTTTATTAAACAACCATTTTTATATGAATAATGGTTCAATGACAAGTTGCTTGAAATGCATTTTAACATCTTTCAGCTTGTTGTTTTGAACATTAGAAGAAACTGTAGAAGTTGATGAACACAGTTGAGCATGTAGCAGCTAAAGACGCCGAATATTTTTTGTTTTTCAGGAGTTGGTGTATGGAGCGAAAAGGAGAGAGAATAATGGGTTTCCATTTACAAAGGTTGGTCAGAAACATGACTTAGAGTGAATGTGGTTGAGTGGTACCCCAAGTGGCCAAAAAAAAAAAAAATCAATCGTACACAAAAGTCACGGTTGCGTTCATGCCCCAGTTTAGCAGTCACGGTTCAGCATGACTTTGGTGCAGAGGGAAAAAGGATGTGGTCAGCTTCTTCTCATTTATTTTATAACAGACAGGCATGCAGGTGTTGAAACAAACACAGTCATCTTGCTGGGGACTGAGGTCGCATTTTGCCCACTGGCAACTTAGGTATAGTATTTTAATCATAAGGAATATGTCAAACATTTCTCTATTACATTATACAACATTTTTAGCAAAAAGCAAAAATGTGTTAACTAATGTTAGTTCCTGCAGGAGAAGAATGAGGGGATTAGTGAAGGCAGGCAGGCTGAACAGATGAAGCTGATGGCAAAGTGGAGCTGGGCCGGGGCGCTGACAACAGGCAGGATGTAGTGGGATCCTGAAGCACTGGAGACGCAAGGTTAGTATAGGCTGACAAATCACTGGAATCAAGGTAACGGCCATGGTCTCCTCACCACACTGATAGACTGAACAAGCGAGTGACAAGCGACTGGAGAACTGGGTTTAAATATTGCACACTAATGGTTTGATGAAGAGCAGACATGCTGGTTGATGCATTCAGGGAGGTGTTGAGTGAAAAGGTAAGGCCCACAGTGAAATGTCATACCAAGACATAAACAACAGCACACACACACACTGGAGAGAGAAGGGAAGGGAACATTCACTAACAAAGACCACGCCGAAGGAGATATGGATTCGTAACAGTGTAACAGTTTAATACATGTTTATCATGATAACTTTGGAATAATGGATGAGGGATTGGGGCGGTGGGGGGGATGACAGAGCTGAGTCAAAGGACGAGGAAACAGATATGGTCTGCTTAAGTACTTGCCGTACGGAAATTGGATAAGTTTGAGGCTTGGTCTTTGTTCCTGAATCTAGCTGTAAAACTTCATAAGGAGAAACGCTGGGGGGAAAGGGGAAAACTTGGAGCCTAGGTTGGAACCATGGCAAGTTCCAGGTTTTAGTGAATTAGTTTGACCCGGACTTTATTCAAGGATCCAAACGTTTATGTATTGCCCTACTACACTGGAGCAAAGACTGTCCTGGCCCTCTCTTCACTTTCTCGATGCAGCTGATTTAAAGATGCAAGTGGGTCTGCCAGCTGCGCAACAAACCCCATACCATGGCGATTTGGCATGAATACACAAACTATTATTGCCTTAAGAAACAATAATGGAGATTTTAGTAGATGTCCCAGTTTGTGGTTTTGTTTTGAAAATTAGTTCAATAAACTGGAAAAAGAGATATATAGTACACAAGCTTGCAGAAACAAATGAGACAGTTTTGCCAAATCTGAAAGTGATTAATAGCCTTTAAATTTGACTTAGTCTGAGCTTTTAAACTTCTTGAGCCCTGCTAAAATGCAGTAATCTCAAACTGCAAATAAACATTATTGATTAAATGTATGAAAGGTTGTGCAAGAGATTTTGAATATATCCATTTCATCAACGGTACACACATAAAAATGATTCCCGCAATATAAACATGATAAAGCTTATAAAAATCATTTCCCCTTCTTTTTCTGCAAGTCTAAGAAAAGAAAAAAAGACAAGGTTCCGGGAGTTAAGAAGTCGAAGTGCACAGTATCAGCCAACTTTAGATTGCACTCTCAAATCAGAAGCCAATTTAAGTCTCAAACTTCGTGGCAAATATTAAATTAAACATTGATTGGATTTTTTGAATTCTCACTAAATAACAATATACAACAGACAAAACTATTCTAATGAGAGAATTACAAGACAAAAAAAGGATCATTTTTTATTTTCAACTCAAAGTGAAAATCCAACTGACAGAACAGACAGCGGTCCATTTTGCACCATGTACATGAAGAGAAAGTCATGGAATTAACTGCCAGTCTTGAAATGTTCAGTTAGGTGAGTGTGTTGGCAGCAGTTTTGTCCATTCAGCCTTGCTATCTGGCTATCTGTTAGCACCAGGTTTAACTCCCATCTCCACGTCCTTATACATTTGTCAGCTGCATACCTGCTGCCAGCTCTTCGCTCTTCAATCAATCAGCATTTGGCACTCAATAGAGCAGGGAACTATAGTCTTTCTCTCTGCAGTTATAGACTGAGGTTGCACTCTGCAGATGAAGAAAGGGCTGGAAAGATTGAGAGAGGGTAGGAGAGGAGAACAAGAGTAAAAGGAGAGGATGGAAGGAAAAGGGAGGATTTCTATAGATCCTAGTCATTTGAATGTCTGTTATACATAAGACAAATATGGATACATTATTCACATTATGAAAAGATAACACACTCTGAATATATCTGAATCCAGATTTTTGCAGTATTTTTTTCTTCTTCTTCACTAACCTGTAACCTGAATGGCACAATCAGCCACTAAACACCCCACTTATTCCCATAGTTATAAGTCAGTCAATTCACACACGGACATCACACACACTGGTATACTCAGCTGAACTCACTTCCTGAAGTCAATCAAAGGAAAAAAAAACATCTCCTTATTCAGATCCTGACTCATGACCATCAGACTCTTTCATCTTCGTCATCATCTTGTGCACATCTTCCTACTGCATGCACAACCTCTTTTTTTTAAATGTATGTGTGCCTCACATCAGGGAAAACTCCATTGCAATTCTGGATTGTATTTTGCCACTGTATAATAGTTCAATGTTTTGGAAAATGTACTTTGTTTTCTGGCAGAGACTTAGATGAGAAGATGACTGTAAGTTAACCCTGTAAAGCCTGAACCATGAAATAATTGACAGAAAATTCCAATTCTTTGAAACTGGAGCTTTTAATGGTCATTCTGAACAAACAAACAAACAAAATTTCAAATATCAATTTCCATATATGAGTTTGAATTTTTTTTAATCAAATTTGAGACATCATCATCATTTGAGACTCAAAGTTTCACTTAATTTCATTCAACCAAAACATTAAAACACAAAAATATGTAACAAATTGGTCATTCTAGTTGCAAACAAGAAGATATTTGTATTTTTATTCCACTATTTATTATTGTTATTAGTCTGTATAAGCTACAATCTGCTATCATGCAGCAATGAGAAATCCACCAATGGAGCTGGCAGATGGAAGAGGAACACTTCATTTATTTTGGCTCATTTTGTGCTTCACAACCTTTTTATTTTGCACACTGATGATGTAGGAGCCTCCAAAACTCATGTATCACATATGATGCGTTCTGTGATAGAGGGTTAAATATATAGCTAACACCAGCTGCTTGAAATAGCCGGGACACAACTGCTGAGACAATAATGAATATGGTCTGGATGACTGATGGGATTTGACCAGTCTCCAGTCTTGGTCAGTTTGTGTCAGCAGATAAACTCACATAGTGTCTGGTATGGAAAGATTCTATCCTGCAGTCTTCAGATCCAGTCACTGCCAGTCGTTCTCATAAAGATTTTTTAAAACATGTTTGATATTTGTGACTGACATCAACAACCAATGATGTCTGGGTCACCTGAGGGAAACATAGAGGTAGATGACAGCTGACGTGATGTCCACTCACCTCCAGTTCCCTGCATCCTACCTCTCCAGGGAAGACGTCAATCAAACTCTGCACTTTTTTCTTCCTTTTCTGGTATTTTCAGTGCAAATGTCACTGCATATAAACAGTGCAAGCTGCTGGTTGCCGTCCATGTTTGTTTTGGTGCAAGCAGATGCAACAGTTGGGTATCTCGCCGGATTTGCACTTGTGATTCTTGTGTCAAATACTAAAATGTCTGTGTAGTTTGGTGGAAGCAACCTCTATATCTGGTTTTTCCAGTCTTTGTTGTTTTCAGATTTGTCTCAAGCTTCAGCTGAGCTAAGCACAAGGACTGTAAAGAGTCAGAAACACCTTGCTTGGCTCTGTCTAAAGGTCACAAAATCCCTCTCAATCTCTCTTTCAAACTTTAATCTGTACAAAAACACAAGTGAAAAAATAAAAATTTGCCATTATACAGCTGGTTATGTGTCGGAAAGTGGATGAGTGTATTTCCTAAAATGTTCATATTTTTCTTGTGGACCATTAACAGTTACATCTTTTTTTTATCTAGACTCAGTTTAGAAATCCTATTTTACCTTTTATGGTAAGGTTCAAATGCAAATCATTATTAGTTTTTTCATTAATTTAGCTACATGGCAAAAACACATTACTTTGTATATTTTGCAAGCAACTTAAATGTACACATATATGCATGAGGAGTATAAATAGCAGTAAAAAAAAATGAAACAGCTAGACAATTTCCAACAGCTTCCCATATATATATATATATATATGTGTGTGTGTGTGTGTGTGTGTGTATATATATATATATATATGATGTGGAATACTGCATGTCCAGTATTCCACATCACATTTAAACCAGAAGGCATTTAGTTTCATGCAGAAGGCATTTAGTTTCATGCTTCAAGGTGAGCTTATTTTTGGGTGGGAGGAGGGTCAAACAGAACATAAAGAGGATGTGCAGCTTTTCAATCTACATGGATTAAGACGTGGCTATTTATCACAGTGTGCAACAGGGATTCAGAGTGTGTGATGAATTGTCTGAAAATGAGGCACGAGGCATCTAAGAGGCTTAGATCCCTTGGAGTAGATATTAAGGGGGATGCATCCATGTAGGCAAGCAGGTGTGTGTACATATGAATGGAAAATTAAATATTTTTGCCACTGACTTGCATTCTACAGTAGGTTGAGTAGGACCACTTCAACTCCAAATGCATAATACCATCATAGCACTATTACCCATCTCCACATTTATTTTGACCCCGCAAGCCCAAACCTTGTAAACTTCCCTTTAACTCAACTCAGGTTTTGTATTGTATCATGATGAGCTCTTATTGTAGCTGCCATGGTATTATCCTCAGTATCTAAAAATGTACTACCCCATCTGTCCCATCTTAAGTGAGAGCGATAGACGTGGGCTGAAGTGTGATGGGATCCGTCCTCTCTGCTCACTGTTCTTCACTGTAACTATGCTCAGAACATCCTATTATGAATGTATACAACTCGTACATTCACCGCTCGACCACTTTCCTCTGCTCAAGTGTCCTTAAGCAACATATTAAACTGTGGCATCAGCTGCTGCTCCTCTTATGTAACTGACCAGGGGCCTCATTTATAAAACATTGTGTTGGATCCACACTAAAAGCATGCGCACGCCCAAACGCTGAAAATGACGTCCACCAAAAATATAAAAAACCTGATTTATAAAACCGTGCGTCCACACACCAGCACGCCATTTTCCCTTTATAAATCACAATCCGCCTGGAAGATTGCGCAGTTGGATTCAACTCACATCCCACCCTCTACACGCCCACATTTTACCATGAATGGTCAATGAAAAGCATCTCATGAATGTTTTTGCATATAAATACACCATGGCATTTTACGCTACATCATGGCAGAGAAAACTAGAAAAATAAATTTTAGAGAGACAGAGATAGAGGTGCTTGTGGGTCCAGGTGGAGGCCAGAAAAGGTATTTTGTTTGGTGGTCACAGTAGTGGCGTGACTGTATGCCAATGTCTGATGATCCCTGGTTGGATGATAATAATCAACAGAGCTTTGGAGAATGTTGTCTGCAAATGGAAATCTTTGCCATGATCTTCTAAACTGGTGGCAGACAGCAAACAGGTTGTGAAATATTCAAAAGCTGAGTAGTGTTTATTTTCTGTGACTTTTGACCTGGACAGCAGTTTCCTGTATCATGTCCCAGAAGTTAACTCTGTGATGTTGCACTGTTACATGTTTTTATTGTTTTGGTGTTTTAGTGTCTTTGTATTGTGATTTTTTACATAAATCCTGATGAAGAGAATTGAATTGAACCAGTGTGTGTGAGAGAGAGAGAGACAGGGAGAAAAAGAACATATTTGAAATTTTCATCAGTGTAACAGGACAATAAAACAAGTAGACGAGACACATTAAATTGTCATAAAGTCATTCTGGATATTTATTTATTTATTGCATTTAATCTGTGTTATAGTTTTTTTTTTTTTTTTAAAAACTTATTTCCACAGTCCAGCAGCCGCCTCAAACAACTGAGAGCTGTGGCTTTATAGGCTGTTTCACATGGAGCTGCAACCATTAGCTGATTGGTCGATCAACAGGAAATAAATGGACAGGTATTTTGATAACAGGACTTGACAGTTGTTTAAATCATTTTTTAAGCAAAAAAGTCAAATGTAAAAATTTTCTGGGTCTTCTACTATAAAACATTTCATATTTTGCCTTCTGGGCTGTTGCTCTCAACAACATATTTCATAAATCTTTTCTGTGTTTTCTGATATTCTATAGACAGAATGATTAATCGATTGATTGAGAAATAATCTGCAGATTAATGGGTGTAAAAATAATTACCCACCAACAACTGAATCCGATAAAACTGAAGAATATATATAGATCTTTCTGTGTGGCTCAGTTTCCCCCTGACACAAGTTTCTGCCACATCATCAACATGTTTGTATCTCATAATCAATCTTAAACCAAATCTCTGATGATATTGTTGTGAATCTCTGTTGCTGCTTCAATTTTTGATCATTTCAACAATGTGGTTTGTCAGAGTTTGTTTATTCCTGAAGGAAAACAGTGTGAATGTGGTTAAAAAACATTAGACTGGCTGCATTTTATGTGTATGAAAGTATGTCTTTGATATCCAGACTTCCTGTTTCCCAGAAACTACTGATACCGTTACTGTTTCTGATTATCCTGTTTATCCCGGTATGTTGACGTGTGACAACCCAAAACTTAACGGTAGCTCAAAGAGACGAGGTCAGACAGGAATCATCACTAAGATGTTATTACATTTGTGTGTTGACATTTATGCCATGTGGATGTATTTGCCAAAAAATGAGAGGTACATCAAAATGAAGAGGCGCTGAGCAATAATTCAATATTATCATTTATTATCATGAATCTGCGACAGTTCTGTTTGTAGGATGAAAGAAATGCTGGCAGTGTAAATGTTCACCTGAAGGTCCTTTCTCTATAATTCAGCCACTTAATTTTACGCACAGCACAGTAACATGTAATTCAGCACACATCAATAGCTTCGATACCAGTACTCATTATTTGCATTATCCTCCTGTTTTTCAAATACACAAAAAAGTTAGACGTTAAAAGACAGCTGGTGTTCAACAGCACAAACTGCTCAGAATTAATTAGGTCATCAAAAGAAAATCAATCGCCATCTATTTCAATAATTCATTAATCATCTTTCAATCCAAACTGTCGAACATTTGCTGGTTCCAGCCTCTTAAATATCAGGAGGCTTTTCTTTGTCATTTATGATCATAAAGGATTTGGAAGAAGTGTTATGGGTGTCTTTTGGACCGAGTAACAGAGGCAGAGAAACAGGCGAAGTTTAACAGGCATTAATGTAAAAATGAAAAAATGGTCAAAGGCTCGGGGTGGAGAGAGCTGAGACCAGCCACGCCTACAGCCACAGGTACTAGACAAAAAAGGAAAAAGAGGAAAACACAAAACAAAACCCCACAACACAAAACCCCAGACCATGACAAGAAGTTGAAGTTGTCACTTTTTTTTTTGCCATTATTAAGACTAAACAATCATGAAAGTAATGGACAGATCAATCAATAATGAAAATAAATATTAGTTGCAGCTCTACTTGTAATTACAAAACCTTCAGATCATGATGCATTTCCTTGCTATAAATGTTGGTGTCATTTAAGAACACAACCATGTAAAATGTATGTAATGTATTGCCACTGTGGGAAAAACAGTCATTAAGACACAGTCACAGATCCTGTTACTAAAGAACGTTGTATGTGAAGTTGTTCCATGTTGACACCTGGTCTTCTGCCTCTGACTGTACTGGAATGATGTGTCACAAATTACTGACTGAGTGAAATTAGCTCTGTTTAATCCAAATTAGCATGACTATAAAGATGAAGGGAGAAAAGAGGGAACAGATCACAGGTAACAGAGTACCTGGACAGCGTGATGGCGGTGTTGAGCACCAGAACATATGTTCCGCATGACAGCCTCTATTTACAAAGAGCTGTGGACTGGTTTCAGTCTCTATACAAAAGTATTGGAGCTCAATGTTCCAGCATGTTGAAGAATGAAGCTCCCTGTCTTGGTCTTTGTCCATATTGAAATCATCCTTGCTCTCTTCTTGGTCTTTGTTGTATTCGCCTTGGTCTCATCTTGGTCTATATCAGAATCGGTCTCTGCCTTGTCTTGTTCTGTATTATTTGCATTTTTGTCTTTTCCTGGGTTTTGCTCCTGACTGTTGATCTCGTTCTATTCTTGGTCTCTTTCCAAGAGTATCAGTGCTGTTCTGGCTTTGTTGGTGTCAGTGACGGCATCATTCTCATCTCGGTCTCTTTTTGTGTTCGTCTCAGCGTTGTCCTGGTTGGAACTGTTGTTGTTGTGACCTAGACTCCTACCCTAGAAGTCAGTAGGTGGATTCTAGAGGAATCTCTCTTGTTTGTCCACTCGAGCCATGCACTCTGCTTTTTGTCACACGGCCATCAGGGATTGAATTCGTTTCTTCCAGCCTGACTTGGCCTCAGATTTCTCTCCCTCAATAATCATGTCAATGTATTCTGGAGTGGAGAGAGGATTCAGCTTCAGTGCGATCTCCTCAAGTCTGTTTAAATACTTGGCAGATTTTTCTATCAATTTCTTTTTTTTTTATTACAGCCGTCTCTTTTATCTCCTCGAGCTTGGCTGACCCAAGTTTAACCTGCTTCTGCAAATTTTTCTCAACTTGCTGTCTCTCTCTGAGGACCTCCTTCGTCAGTGTCAATCTTTTGGTGTGTTTCTGATTCAAAGCATCAAAGCCTCCCTCTTCATCATCCCCACTCTCGCTCTCTGCTGCAGGACATTTGTTGTTTGAAAACAATGCGAATTATTGAACTTGGAGTGAACTGGAAGTCTGGCTGTAGTTTTCGGACACTGGACACCTGAGGCTTTGATTGCCTCGAGAACCGGCGGCGCCTGGCCATCAGCAAATGTCACCAGAACACAGATGTTTTCTGCCACATCTTTGCCAAAGATTGAGAGCACAGAAGTAACCACATACTTCTGTGATGGTGTGAGTCGTGATAAAATCGTCTAAAATTTTTTGAAAGACTTTTATCCCTGAAACAACACAGCCGAAACAAGATGTTGTGATGACGAACAAAAACCACACCCAGCACGTGCATGTCTGGATAGGGGCCAACATGTCTGCGGTGTGGACGTATTTCAGTATATCTGAGAAAGACCCACGGATAGCTATTTGCAAAACATGTAACGCTGAAATTTCAAGAGGGGGTGAATCTGCAAAGAGTTTCTCCAAGTTGGGTTTGATTTATCACCTGAAATCCAAACATCCCAATTGCCATTCTGAATATGAGAAGAAGGCAGCACAGAAAAGGAAAATCCCTCCGAGCACGCCCACTCCATCTGTGGCAGACTTATTTAAAAAGGCAAAGGGCATTACACACAAAAAAAATATTTTTGTAATGCAGTGTTGTACCCGAACGCGTTCAAAGAACGTTCGTTCATGAACTAACTCATATTTTGGGTGAACGTGAACGTCCCGTTCATTTTTGCTTGATGAACGTTAAATTGTGAATGCACTCATTCTGCTGTTTCTTGAACGGCACTCTGATTTCGTTCAGATTACATTCGTGCCAGATTTCAAGAGCCCTCGGCGAAAAACCAAGCTAAAACAGTAAAAACACATGGTAAACGACCATTAAAATGTCGCGGATAACCACCCGATCTGGCAACCGCAAGTCCTGCCTGTCGCTCTACCAACTTCGTCATCAGCGGTCGTCAGTCTCGTCACAATTCACGTGTGTGCAAGGAAGGAGGATGCGTTTACTGAGAAACTAATTCCCATACAGTCGGGAATTAGCTCGTAGCTCATGGCAACGTAAAAAAAAAAAAAAAAAAAAAAAAAAAAAAAAGAACCAAAAAAGAACGAAATAGTTCATTTTGGGGAAGCATGAACTTTAGTTCACAATTTTGAATTATGAACGATGAACTGAACTAGTTCATTTTAAAAGGTTTGAACTGAACTTTGAACTAGTTCATATAGAAAGTGAACTTTCCCAACACTGTTGTAATGTCAGTGTCTAATAAATATTTTCATAATTTTGTAATTGATTTATTCTTTGCAGCATTAATATTAATTTATGCAATTGCAATGCCTTGATTTTAGTGAGTCATAGCCATGAATGCAATGGTACTAATAATTGGCATAATGATTTATTTCGGTGTTTTGGTTTTCGGCCTTGGTTTCTTCATTTTCGATTTTCGGTTTCGGCTAAGAATTTTCATTTCGGTGCATCCCTATCGTATGCAGTAATGCAGAGAGATGTAATCTGCCCCAGATGATGTCCTCAGGCAACCCTCGACTTCACTGGCTGGCCCAACACCTACTGAGGTCACTGGTCTGCATCGGAACATATACTCTTTGCTAGGTGTCAGATTTGTCACTTTGAGTTCATAACCTCCTGATGTTTTCTTTTGTTGCCATTCATCTTCTCCACTGACACAATACTCAACAGAGTAGGAGGTGATCTCCTCTGTTCCAAACTGTGGCTCAGAAATCACCAGTCTCCCTGCTTCCCATACTGCCTCAGGCTTTGAAGGTGGCTCAAAGTCCTCAGTGACAAGACTGTCGTCTGTGTAAAGGTAGATGCTTGAACCTTTCTGTTTCTCATTTGTTAATCACACTGTCAAGAACTTAACATGTGTGTTTCCCTGGTTTGCCTCTGCAAAGTCACTGAAGAGCTTTGTTTTACTCCTCAGTGCATCTCGTACTCCTTCTGAAAGGTACCATTGTTCCTTCTCTACATCATGAGTGTGTGGATCTTGAGGTTTGGGATTTTGTTTTACGCAGTTGGATAAAGCAGAGAGGTACGGTTCATCACTTCCCAGTGAGGTGAAAACAAAACACACAGCATGCTCTGAACTAAGACGTTCCTTGTACAGGTCTGTTTGAGATGAGATGATCTTGGTGTTCTTCATCTTGTCAGTAAAATGCTTTAAAGTGTACATTTCGTTCTCTTTACAGTCAATCCACCTTTTCAGGTCTTCTCTGTTGAAAGGAGAAGATTGTATCTTGTTCAGGACCTCTGCAACGCAGCCTCCTCTTCTTCACCTTCTCTGATTGATGGAAGTTTCTTTGCCAAGGTTTGTTTAAACTCCAGCTTGAACTCAGAGCACATCTCTTGAAAGGTTTTAATTTTTTCGCCGGAACTGTTGTGCCATGGTGGTTTTCAGTGCATCATTGCACTTCATTTCCAGCTCATTGAAGTCCTCCAGGGCACGCTGTGATTTTTGAACTAATCCTATACTTATCTGATGGACAAGTTTAGCAGCTGAAGAATCTAAACATATCAGTGGCAACAGCCAGACTTTAATTGACATGGCATTCTCTCCGTTGGCTCCCAGCAAGGTTGGCAGGCTTTGGTAGACTTGTACTGCATCCTGGAAGGATGTTGGATTTTTCTGAAGGGAAAAATCTCCAAAGAAACTGCAGGACAATTTCTCAACTTTTGCTCTGTCCTGTTCTTCCATTTTCAGTGAACCTTCCCCAAAAGAAGGAATCTTCTTGATCATCACTTTCAAGTTTCCCTCAATGTCTCGATGATCTTCCTTCAGACACATCACAGTCAAAGACAAAAAAGGCTTGTTCCCCATAAAGGATACCTGTGACTACATGTGTTGCTAATCCTTCATCAAAGACATCTTTATGCTTCGCCTTTCCTTTTCCAAGATGATCCATTGCCAGTTCCTGTGCTAGTTTTGTATTTCAGTGTTACTCTGGCCTGGTTTTTGGATGTCTTCATTCAGCCTTCATTCGTATTTGGCTGATCCTTCAACTTCTACCAGTCCACATAAGAAACTTGCTTTCAGAGAAGCTTCAACCTTTAGCGCTGAAGATTTATGCTCAGATGCAACTATCTCAATTTCAGTATTAGGTTTTGGCATTTTTCTTGTGGGGTGTTCCAGTTTATCATGATCCCACAGTGTCATGCCTGCCAAAAGGAAGAGTTGGACATTTAACTAACATTTATCATGTGACAATATGTCTTGGTAAAAGTATTTTAAGTATTAGATAAGAGAAACACTGACACTCACACAGCATCTGCTGAGTTTATTTGTATGAAGCAAGGCACTGAGTTCATGAGCTACGTTGTTGCGAAACTGAACCAAAATGTATTCAGTAATGACCAAAAAAACAACAAAAAAAAACAACTTCAGGTACTTATCAAATACAAAATCCAAATCAAATCCAAAAGTGAAATATCATCAGCTGCTGAATGCTTTTTCAGGTTTCTACTGAGCATCAGTGTCGACTATCTGTGACCTGGTTTTTGGGGAGTGTGAAGGAAAATATGATGATGATCAGATATCTGATAATTAAGTTGATCCCAGCCAGTGTTGTAACATGTTATGGCCTTACCAGGGACAAGTGAATCGCCGCGACAGTCGTACAGCATCCCGAGGCTGAATGGCCGGCTGAGCGCTGCCATCGCTATCTTTTTTTTGCTGGCTTTAGCATCCATCTCTTTGTCTAGAAAAAACAAAGTATGTGTGCTCGCTGCTGTGACTCTCCTGCTGTCCAAACCTCATCATACCAATCTAAATAATTAGTGTTAGTGTTAGTATATATATATATATATAACACCGATTATTTGTGGATAAAGACACTTCTAACACTGGTAAACTAAAAAAAACAATTGTCCTTTTATGTTTTATGAAAGGTGACTTTTATTGACATTATTGTTTAATTCAATGCTCCAGTGAGTCATACGACCAATTAAGAGATTTCTAATCAACTGTGTTCATTTCAGAATGAGCTGAACTGATTACTTCATTTGGTATGAATCAGTTTTCCTGCAAAAAGTATGAACATGCGATGAGAGAAGGAAACATACATGATCAATTTATGTAGTGTGAAACAGACAGTGAAAAAATGAACAGTCTTGACTTGTTCTTTTGCCAAAGTAGAATAAAAAGTAATCGATCAAAGAATTAGAAAAGAGAACAGATTGAAAAATACAATGTCTATAAAAAGTCTTCAGCCCCTTGGATGTTTCACTTTTTGTTGCTTTTATACATGAAATCATAGTCAACATAATTTGGCATTTTGACAAGAATCTGCAAAAAACTCTTTATTATCAAAGTGAGAACAGATTTTTACAAACGAATGGCAATTAATTAAAGTATTGTGTGAAATAAGTGTTTGCATAAATATTCACGTGTAAAGTGGCCTGATTGAACAGAAGTCCAGCCAGTTGATGCCAGCAGGGCCACAATGAGTGAAACGGAGATCACCTGAATGCAGCTGATGTGTGTCAAGTGATTGGAGGATAAAAACACCTGTGTCTGGGAGCTCCAGTCTCTGGTTCATCAGTGTCCTGCTGCAACTGCAAATGAAGACAAAGGAACACTCAGAGCAACTCAGAGAAAAGATCATTGAAAAGCAAAAGTCAGGAGACAGCTACAAAAGATTTCCAAATCTATGGACATTCCTGACATTCTGCCTGGAGCTGGTCCTCACACACTGAGTGACTGGGCCAGAAGAGGAGTGGTGAGGGAGGCCACCAACACACCTACGACCACTCTGAAGGAGTTCAAAGCTTCAGTGGCTCAGACGGAAGCAACTGTACATACAACCACTGCTACTCGGGTTCAACTTGAACTGTTTTACAAGGAAGGCTGGAGAAGAACTTCATTGTCCAGATGTGGCAGCTTGACTGAGACATTTCCACAGACTCAAGGTCCTTACACACCGGGAACGACGTGAATATACGACGCGAAATTGCGAAATATTCGAAGGTGAATTTTGACGCGCCTGACTATACATATTAAGTGCAATGTGATTTTGCAACTTTCCAAGGGGGAAAAAGACGCGTCCTGGGAGGAAGCGAGAGGATGAACATGGAGTCTACTTCAACCTCAAGTGATGGCGAATGTGACAGCAACGCAATTGAGTTTGAGACAGTGAAAATACAAATAGTATGTTTTATCTGAACAGGTTAGCTTACGAGCTAAAGTTACTTAGCATAGATGAAAGTTAAAACAAAAAAGTTTAAACTGTTTAAGCACACACACCATCGTCATATGTGAGATCAGACGCTATGACTCTCCACAAGTTGTCCTTCAGGTCGTTGTCCTTGTAATTTGTTGTATGTTACAACCATAGACTGTATAAAATATGGACGTAGTGTCCGTGACGTCACCCATAGGTTTCTGAAGAGCAGAAATGAAGCAAATCGTAGTGCGTAGCCATCTTGGTAGCCTACCTCCGGTTACTCCAAATATGGACAAAGAGGTGGAGCGAGGGCGGAGCTGAGGCGGGTCGAATGAACGCTATTGGCTGAAAAAAAAGCCGCTGAAAAAGGCCGCTTTATTCGAAATAATCAAACTAGCTACGGCTAACCAGCTAGGTTAAATGCTAAATAGCGTTGCTAGCCGGCTAACCCCGCGACGATCTCTTTCCGAAACTCAGTGACTAGAATTAGCCGGGGTGTCGCCCTTTAGACCGTCAGTTCATAGCTGTCAATCAAAGTGGCGCCACTTAGATTGACAGCTATGAACTGTGCATAATGATGTATGCTGTATATTTTAAACGAACGCCTTATAAAAAAATTCGCCCCCCCCAGAGTTGTCATGGAGTAGAAAAACAGCTTATGAGACTAGAGCCATGTTTTGAACCAGGCTGTAAATATGTTTTTTTCTGTCGTAAAGTCGGACATTTTAACATGGGGCTCAGATCGGCTCAGATGTAATTGACTCCCTTCTGCAGCCTGCTCTAGCGGTTATTCGAGGAACTGCAGCTTTTTTGCACTTCCGCATTGGCTTCATTTTTCAGTGCCGGAGGTTGCCGCTTGGTTACAACATGTAACATAAAAATTACATGTAAACAAGCTGGTCGGCCATGTTGGATTCACACGCAATCTGATTGGTCAGAAGTGGACACACAGGAGGCGAAACTTCAGAAAATTCGACCTTGATGCGAAAAAATAAATGCCGCAATATCGCCGGATGAGAAAACGTCACGTATATGAATGCTTGTATTGACAGGATACAAGTTCGAAAAAAAAAAAAGACATCCAAATTAATCGCACGGTGTGTAAGGACCTTCCGAGCTGTGACTGCAGCCCAAAGTGCATCTACTAAATACTGAGCTGAAGGGGAGAGTATTTATGCAGTCATTTACTTTACACTGTATTTTTTTAATTGACATTAGTTTGTAAAAAATCTATTTTCCATGTTGATATCAAAGAGTTGGGTTGTTTTTGCAAATTCTTATCAAAAAAGCCAAATTATATTGACCATGATTTCATGTACAAAAGCAGCAGAAGGGTGAGACACCCAGGGGGGTGAGGACTTTTTATAGATATTGTATTGACCAACTCATCAGCTGCTGCTGTGCAGAAGACTGTAACTTCAAGTGTGGACCAACATACACTTTCTCCTGAAAACATTCATTACACTGTCATGGTTAACTCTCAATGTCTCATTTTCAACTTTGCCTTTTTCAAAATAAAACATTCCCATTATAAGGAGTTGCAGTGAGTAATAATTCTATTAAACACTTTTCTTTCTTTTCTTTTTAGCAGAACAGGCTGAATCAAAACCTCGACATTATGACCTTATGAAGATGTTTTGGGCTTATTAATTATCCAGCTGATCGAGAACATGATCATCCTGCTGAAGAGTTGGTGACAAATCTGATCACCAGCCATTTGACCAAATGTTAACATAAAAATACTTTATTTGTGCAGCTTTAAATACACAACCTATATCAAAGTTTTTTTCTTCTACTTTAACATCATCTCATCTTTAAGTCCAACTTTGTTTCAAACTTCAACTTCATTTGTGTACACGAGAAACACTACAGCTGTGCAGGCTGAACTCATTTTCCAATGTCACTACTATATATTACCACAGTGACAACGCGAATGATGTTTAGCAGCTAACATTTAGCATTTTTATCATCACAGCTAACATCACATTAACATGCTGACATTTGCAATCACACAAAGTCCAGCTGAGGCTGATGGAAATGTCACTAATTGTGGAAATATCATCAACCAAAGAATTGACACATTAACATGCTGACTTGATGACGGTAGATGAAGAATCCGAGCCAACGTTATTTCAGTTCATCCTGAGAGGAACATGAATATCTGACGCAGCAGGAGCACAGTTCTATAAATGTAGATTGTCTAAGCAGACGTTTTGATCCCAGATTGGATTTTTGTCAGGTCAAAAAAACAAAAACTGGGATTGAATTTTTTTGCTATTTAAATAAACTTGTGGTACAGTTAAACACGAGGGTCTGAACTACAATCAGGCAACATGACGGACTGTCTCTAGATCAACACTCATGAGGCTACACATGCAGCCTTATCTTACTTCTGACCTCATCATTCTTATCATTCCTGTATTTTTATTCAGTGATTTATGACATGTTCAGTTACAGTATTCATGATATTTAAACACATCGGCAGTGTCAATGCAGGAAATTTACCGGACCTACTTACTTCAGAACCCCTGAACACACACAACCAATTTCTTCATTTCACAACTTTATCTTGTATCTCGACATAGCTGTAGTGTCTGGTCCTCTACTTTTCTCTGGAATGTGATGTTTAATTGTTTTATGGATTGTAAGCGTATGTTTGTCCCTAGGTTAAAGATTGGGGGTCATCAGTCAAATGGGGTTTTATGACTTAGATGTTGTTTTCTATAGCTTTAGCAGATGTCTGACTGACCATCTGTATGTAGAAGTTGGGACAAGAAACCACATATAAGGATAGCAGTTTGGGCTGAAAGAGAGATCTCACAATTGGCACCAGAGGCTCTCAGATTCGGCAGGTTTTTGACACTGTTCTTGTTTTGTAATAAAGACCTTTTTATATACAAGTGAAGACGTGTCAGCGGTGGTCACTTCTTCACTTCAAACTGCAGGACTCTGATCACACACAGAAAAACACAGCAGAAATGACACATGCAGCTGCACATTAACCAACAGAGCATTCAGGCACTTACAGAACCGGGATGTCCGACCCTCTGAGGCAGAGCTGCAGTCTCACACATTATATGGTCTCTGGGAGGGAAACACCTTCTGACCTTTAGTCAGCACCAGGAGGCGGCACTGAGGAGAATCAGACCGACTTCTCTGAACTCACATGACCTGCAGAACAACCTACAACCTTTGCACAACCTCGTGGTAATGATCAAAATCACAGGACACAATAAAAAGCTGATAATATGACAGGACGGGATCACTGTGAAAACAGAGTCGTTCAAAGCTTAACATGAAAAACATGAAAAACGTTAACATGACATGAAAACAGTCATCTTAACATGAAAACAGAGTCGTTCAAAGCCTAACATGACAATAAGTTAATAAACAGGATTTTGCAGCGATGCACTGGATCAAAGACAGATATTCATAACCTCACAAGCCTGATTTGATTCTATGCAAAACCTTTAAACCACAAACACTTGAGTCACGTTTTCAAGCTGCGTTTCAGTAACAGAATGTGGCCTCTGGCAGCTGATATTACACTCACATTTTAAGAATATCAACAGAAGACTTAGAGCCCCACAGGCTGTGACACTGTTTTGTTCCTCACCTGTCAAACTGATCAATCACAGTTCTCACCATCTCGAGCCCTAAACCCTGGAAGCCAAAGGGACAAGTGATTTCTAATGGCTGATGTGATAGTATTTCTCTTGTTGTCTCGTCAAATGTTGAGTTTTGTTATTTATGTGAAACGGTGTAGGTTTTAGGTTGCAAGACAAATTCCAGAAGAATATTCTGATATTAAAGTGAAATCAATCAGTAAATCAGCTGGAACTTGTCAAAACTCTGTCATGATAAAGTGGATGAGCTGCTGTGAGAGAACAACAGGTTTGAAGTGACTGAGGGCATTTCTTAGAAACGTTGACAGGAAGTCATCAACCTGGTTTCTGTTCTAACGTCAACCATCGTCTTCTCTCTCAGAGAATAAGAGTGAGAGCAGTGTGTGTGTGTGTGTGTGTGTGTGTGTGTGTGTTTTGCTCTGAACATATAAATAAATGACAGAGTAAAGTGAAACCGAACCCACCCGTCCTTCCTCCTGAAGGAAATGTATCAGTCTTATTCAACTGGCTCTGTTTTGTGTCTCAACATCAAAATCTGGGAGAAAAACATTTATTTAAAACCAAAAATTAACTGTTTGTGTTTGGAGAGTACAAAGTGATGTTTGATTTAGAGCAACTTCCACCTTCTCCAGATCGACAGTGTAACTGCTCGTCTGTGTACTAGTTTTCAAGACTCATAATTAGTCCTTGTTTGTTTCCTTGATTTGGTTGATTGGAATAGCTGTGAATGGTACACTACACTACTTCTTAATGTGCTTAATAGAAACAAAGAGCCCAAAAGACTTCAGAAATGTCATTGACATACTTTATTATTCATGTTTGGGTCATGTACAAAATGTATAAAAACTTGGCTTGCACAAATAGGACAAAATGAAAACAAAACTTCCAAGTGCCAGATGTAGGGATGGTGTCCAGTCTAGGTCAGCCTCCATCATTTCATATGCTGGTTGACCTGCAATCACATTAGGTTTTATTTAGAAAGCTAGTTAATCTTTTTCATATATAGCTGTTAGCTTATAGCTGATAGCATTATCATTTCACAATCGTAACCACTTAATCAGACATGCTACCAGTTAACCATCAGATCTCTCAGATCTAGATCAAGAGGAAATCTCACGCATTGATAAATATTTCTGTGATCCATTTTTGCTGTTTACCTTTATCTTTAAAATCATTTACTTTTTAATATTTTGATATACGATGATGAAATAAAGGGTGGCTCAGTGGTTAGCACTGCCGCCTCACAGCAAGAAGATCGCCGGTTCGCGTCCCGGTCAGGGCGCTTGGGATCTTTCTGTGTGGAGTTTGCATGTTCTCCCTGTGCAGCGTGGGTTCTCACCGGGTCCTCCGGCTTCCTCCCACAGTCCAAAAAACATGCTGAGGTTAATTGACTAATCTATATTGCCCGTAGGTGTGAATGTGAGTGTGCGTGGTTGTTTGTGTATATGTGGCGACCTGTCCAGGGTGTCCCCTGCCTTTGCCCGAAGTCGGCTGAGATAGGCCGCCCCGCGACCCTGCAAAGGAGTAAGTGGTAGATAATGGATGATGAAATAAAATAAACACTGATTAATCATGAACAGATTAACCCATTTCTACTGCGCTGCCTCTTTGCCTGTAGTTTATGAGTGAGACTAGCTAGCAAGTTAGCTAAGGTTAGCCAATGGTGTGACTTTAGAAAGCAAAACACAGCATATTCAGTAACATTACTTACATAAAAAAAACTCTCTTACTTGCCTTTATGAAAAAAGGGAGATCTGGTGTCGAAAGTGATGCCCTCCCATCTCACCGCTGCGACCCAGTCGATCCTCTTCGTTATTTCCTCAATCTGCTGTCCCAGAACCTCTTTTTCAAGTGGGAAACCAAACAAAATCTCCAAAATGATGATTTGACCACAATGCACTGCGGTTGTCACAAGCGTTATGTCACCTGACAGAGACAGATACCTGATGTGGCCCAGCCTTACCCAGACTCTGCCTCCAGTGGCCCCCAGGTAATTTTAGTTTTTGACCGTTGTTGTAGCAGAAGCTGCATTTGTATTTGTAGAACTTACTTGTAGTTGGAAATATATTTCAGTTATTTTAACAACAACAATGACATGAATATTAGTCATTTTTTGCAACATGTGTCTTTGACCACAAGATGTCACTGTGATATATTTTGCTTATTTTATCTGGCAGTAAAACAAAAGATAAGAGCGTCATCATGTCGATCTGTGCCTACTCTCGAGACCTTATGTAAACAAAGTCATGCCCATGACCCCCGGAGGTGGAACTTCCCGCACTATAAAAGCGGGGTCAATTTCCGGCTCGTCCTCTTTGCCTTTCTCGCATCAGAGACAGGTACAGGTAGGAGATTGATTAACTCTAATAGAACCATATTTCAATTCGTCACCCAGATGGTGTAGGTGCCTTTTTTCCCTGTGAATTGTGTGGTTTTATTGCTTTCTATTGTGTTACCTTGCTACGTGATAGTGTTGTGCTACACAGCATATTGTAGCCATGCTAGCATGTTAGCATACTAGCTATCCACCGTATTTGTGGTGAGTTTTCTGTGTCTCTTTGCATGTCTTTCAGAGTTTTCCATGAGTGAAACATTGTGAACACAGTATACTTTCATTATTGTGTTTGGTAAGTATTTGAGCCCTATATTGTACCCTTTGTCGCTGTTCACAGTTGGTGGGGTTTGGTGTTGTTTTTGCTAGGTGCATTCGCGTACTGGTGCGGGCCACTATTCTTTGCATGGCTTTCTTTTTTTTTCTTCACTTTGCTGCTGTTCGCAGTCAGCTGGGTGTGTTGTAGCCTTAATCTGCTTTGTCAGGGGCATCATGGCTTCACATTGCTGCCGATTTCGTCAATCAGCAATGGACCCCCATGATGGGCATCAGGAATGCCCCTCATGCTTGGGGATTGCTCATTTAAGGGAGGACGTGGATAATCCCTGCAGTGCTGCGCGTGACTTGTCTTGGGAGGAACGACTCCGCTGTGCTGCCAGGGTTCGCAGCTCGGTGCCTGAACGTGGCAGAGAGAGGGACCGCTCCCCAGGTCGTAAGCACTCATGGGACCGGTGTCGTGACTCCCCTCTCAGGTCAAGCCGTGAGGAGGTGCTTGAGAAGCATCCGCCCCCTGCTACTTCAGCAGAGGCCAGCGGTTCTGATCCACAAATGCAGATTCTTGCTGCCCTCCAAGCTTTGTCTGAGAGGATGGACAGGTTTGAGGCTTGTCATGCCTCATCATCAACCTCATTACCCCCTGGGCAGGATTGTGTTTCTCCTTGTGGGCTGCAGTGCCATGCTGGAGAGGATGGCACCAATGATGCTGGCATACTTTCTCTTTATGCTCCCCACTCTCTGTCTGGTGGTGTGCATCACTCAGAGGGGGGAACCCACTGTGGGGATCCCCATTCTGATACTGCAGAGGTGGATGACAAGTCAGCGAGGGTGAGGGAGAGTGCCACAAATCCTCTCGTGTCAAGGTGCTTAGCGCAGCAAAAATTGTTGGTCTGCAGCACCCCATGTCTGACCCAGCCCCTGTGGGGGGTGTTTGGGAGGGTTTATCTCAGACTAATTCCCCCTTTGCCATGTCAGAAACCTCAATTCAATGCAGGCTGTAGACACTTGGCTAATGCTCGGTACCCAGCAGAGACTGGACTGGGAGACATGCCACCAGTTGAACAAGCTATAGTGTCATGGACAGCACTGGGGCCAGCCCAGCTTTCTGCTAACCCTCGCTGCCCCTGGAAGGAGTGTGCTAAAACTGACCACCTGATTTCATGCTCAGTTAATGCTGCAACACATGCAGCTCGTGTGGGCAATGCCTTGGCTATCCTTCTGGGAGCCTTCTGAAAAACAGTTAGCACAGGGCATCAGGATTCCAGGACTCTTGTTGATTCTCCTTTGTTGGCTCACTCACAGCTAACACGTGATGTAGGGGAGGCTATGTCTTCGGCTGTATTGTGTCGCAGACAGATATGGCTGGCTCAGACCTCATTGCCAGATGTTATAAGAAATGAGTTAATGACTCTGCCAGTTGTGCCAGGTCAGGTTTTTCATCCTGGATCTCAAGATGTACTAGATAGAGCTGAGCGCTCTATTACACTGAGGGAAACTGTACAGAGGGCTTGCCGTAAACCAGCCACAGCATTCAGGCAGGGGTCTGAAACACCTCAAAAGCTACAACAGTCGGCCTGGCCCAGACAGGGGTGTGGTGGCCCTGCGGGGGCTCAGGAACAGAGTTTTCGGGCCCACGGTCAGAATACTGCCACAAATCCTCAGAGGAGGCCTCAGCCCCGAGGGGGAGGTCAGCAAAAGGGCTCAGACAGAGGTGCAGGCCGGAATGGCGGGCCTGTATAGGGGTCAAGGGCCGGCTGTCGACTGTCCCTCCCACTTTCTTGGGAGGGAATTGTGTCGGACCCATGGGTGTTGTCAACAGTTGCTCATAGGTACCGGATGCAGTTTCGGCAGCGCCCCCCCCACCCCCCCCTTCAGGGGTCCGAATGACCACCGTAAAGGATCCACTACTAGAGCCCGTATTGGTGGAGGAAGTACAAGGGGGCCATTTCAAAGGGGCCTCTACCCCACCTATTTCATAGTTCCAAGAAAAGATGGTGGTCATCGGCCCATTCTCGACCTCAGGCGCCTCAACCAATACTTGAAGGTACTTCCATTCAAAATGATTCATACCAAAATAGTAATGCAGTCCATCAGCAGGGGAGAGTCTACACCAGATAGTCTCAGACACAGAGGTGGTACTGGCTCACATCCAGTCCCTGGGGTTCACGGTGAACTGGAAGAAGAGCAATCTGCAGCCCCGGCAACAGGTAATCTTTCTAGGTGTCCACCTCGACTCTGTGGCAATGACTGCATGTCTCACTCCCCAGAGGATAGATGTCTGTAGAGAGTACTGAGTCACTTCCGACTGCTGACATGGTTCAGAAGTTGTTGGGGTTGATGGCAGCAGCGTCAGTGGTGGTCCCCTTGTGCCTGCTAAGAGCACGTACCATGCAGCAGTGGTTCAACTCTTTCCATCTCCATCCAAAAATGGACAGAAGGAGGAGGCTGCTGGTGACACGGTCCTGCATGCAGGCCCTGCTTCCATGGAGGGACAGGAACTTCCTCTGCAGAGGAACCCCACCGGGGAGCCTTCCTCACAGATGGTGGTTACAACAGATGCCTCACTGACAGGCTGGGGAGCCGTCTGGGAAGGCAGGACAGTGAGGGGCACATGGGAGGCTCCTTGGTCTTTGGAGCACATAAATGTGCTCGAAATCTGGGCTCAGTACGGGGTAGCCCAGGTCGATCTTTTTGCATCCAGGGAAACGACCCTTTGCCAGTAATGGTTCTCCCTCATGGGACAGGGGGGCAGTCTGGGTCTCGATGCTCTATCACAAGACTGGCCAATAGGCTTGTTATATGCTTTTCCTCCTCTCCCTGTGATTCCACAAGTCCTCCAGAGAGTGAGGGAGGATCGCTGCACAGTTCTGTTGGGGGCACCATGCTGGCCAGGACACCCGTGGTTCTCGGACCTGCTTCATCTGTTACGGGGTCGCCCGTGGCAACTGCCACCCAGGGCGGACCTTTTGTCGCAAGTAGATGGGCAAATTTAGCACCCAAACCCGCCCGCCCTGTGCCTGTGGGTTTGGCCTCTTCAGACTCTGACTCTCAACAGCTATATGAGGCTGTACGCAAAACATTGAGCAATGCTAGAGCTCCATCTACCCGGACTAATTACTCCCTGAGGTGGAGAACTCAGGACTCTTTGTTAGCGATGACTGTTTTCAGTGGACTGCAGATGGCTCAGGGGTGTCCCTTTGGGCCAATCCCGCATTTTTGCAAAAAAGTGCTTAATCCTCAGACAATTAATCAGGTGCTGGGTCAATTTCAGCCCTCTGCTTCCTCTGAGGCAGAGCGTGAGAAGTTACTCACCTTGTGTCCTGTTCGGGCATTGCGTACTTATGTGTCTTGTACTCAGTCCCTGAGGAGGTCTCATTCTCAGCTTTTTGTCTGTTATGGGAAGGCAAGACTGGGGTTACCACTTTCTAAGCAGCGTTTGTCGCATTGGCAGGTGAAGCCCACTCCACTAGGAGCGTAGCCACTTCATGAGCTGTTCTGAGGGGAGTACCCGTGGGAGACATTTATTCTGCGGCGTCTTGGTCTTCGCACATTTGCGAAATTTTACAGAGTAAATGTCACCAGTGCTATGCCTGTAAGCATGGCTGTTTTGATGTCTGCTGCCCAGCGAGGTGCAGGTGGTATGGAGGTGCCCTTTGGTATGAGTCATCCAATTTAAGACCGTAGTGACAGTCAGAGTGAGGTCGATACAGATCCACAGTTACATTCATAACTCACGTTATGGAGACATCCTCCCCAGCAGTTCCCCTGAACGACCACAGGGTGGTGGTGTTTGTCTAAGATGGTGACTGTCAGCAGCAGAAGTCAACCACATGATGAACTTGTGTTTAAAATCTGTCACATTCCGGGTGGAAGAGCTTTTTTTTTTTTTTACTGGTGTGACGTTAGTCTAACACTGTAGAGAAACATGTGATGTCAGACATGTCATGTCTGGTGATACAGCTGCATCATTTCCTCATTTTTCCAGCAGTTTGTCCAGCTGAAAATGATCAAACTGTTCAGACTTAAGAGATAAATAGTAGAACAAACAGCCCGTAAAATAACTGTGTCTTAACTGTTTCTGAAGCTTCTGAAAGCAAGCGCTTAAAGGAGGTTTGAGTAAATATTTTCTGAAGCATTAAATAATTAAAATGAGCTGCTGTTTGTCTTTATGTTTTCAATGGACTGAACTAAAAGCAGCACCAGAAAATAATAATTGAGAAAATGTTTTGTAATAATTTTCATTAAACTGACAAAAGCTGTTATGTATCAACTGAACTGAGTCCAAGCTTTAAGAATGTACCAAAGATTTTCTAATTACATCAAAACGAAAATATTCTGACATCTTGACACATTTCTATTGAACTCTACAGAGTTCAATATCTTGTCTTCAAACTTTCAATAATAATAACTTACATCAACAATATACGAAAACGTCTGATTGAATCAAAATGAAATGAAATTTGAATAAAACAGAGCCATTGTTAATGTTACAACCAAGATTCCAAAAAAGTTGGACACGGTCTGAAATTTAAATACATTTCAGTCAAACTGTTTCCTCTAGCATCCCAAAAATTACAAGTCATCTCGAAAATATTTTTTTCTGTCTTAGGGTTTACTCTGGATCTCATCTGGACTCAGACTTGAACTTGGACCTTGTGGTCTTGGACTCGATAAAGGTGGACTTAACTACAGCCCTGGAGCCTCATTTATAAAACATTGTGTTGGATCCACACTAAAAGTGTGCGCACGCCCAAACACTGAAAATGATGTGCACCAAAAAATAATCCTGATTTATAAAACCGTGCGTCTGCACACCAGCACGCCATTTTCCCTTTATAAATTTCAGTCTGCCTGGAAGATTGCACAGCTGGATTCAACTCACATCCCGCCCTCTACACGCCCACATTTTACCATGAATGGTCAATGCAAAGCACCTCATGAATGTTTTTGTATATGAATACACCTGCTGATCCATGTACGCTACATCATGGCAGAGAAAACAAGAAAAAGAAATTTTATAGAGACCGAGATAGAGGTGCTTGTGAGTGAGGTGGAGGCCAGAAAAGGTTTTTTTTTTTGGTGGTCACAGTAGTGGTGTGACTAATAAAAATAAAAAATACTGAGTGACAGCACGTCGTCACCACAGTTCCTAGTGTTAGTCCACAGACCAATCTGAGGCAGAAGTAAAAAAAAGTGGTCAGATCTAAAGGTGGAGGCCAAGAGGAGAGTGGCACCGCACTGTTTCAGCGTGTCTGCTACCGGTGGGGTTAAGGGCACACCAGAGCCCACACCACTGGGCGGTAAACCCGCCTCTATTCTTGGGATGGCCAGCGTGTGCGGCATAGTGGCTATTGGCAGCTCGATGTCAGCAAGCAAGCGATCCTCTCGCAAGCGATTAGAAGCTACAGTAATGTATAAAAGCCAATAAGTCATTTGATCAACAAGCTCGAGGTTGTAACATGAAAGTGGCATTTCTCCTGCTTTGTCCGAAATCAGCCTCTCTCTCTCTCTCTCTCTCTCTCTCTCTCTCTCTCTCTCTCTCTCTTTTTAAATCAGCACGCCAGTAAGCAAATAGCCTAGCTTATGATCGCTAACAGGCTCAAACGAGTATGTAGAATAGCGGCAGTGACACAAAGAGCATTTCTTTTCCATGTCCCCCCAGGAATTACTCTCTGAAATGTTACTGTTTATTGCCCCTCCAAAAAAATGTCTATAAATCTGATATGTGATGAGATTAAATGTATGAGATGAATCTGGCTTCAATTCACCACCTCACCATCTGCACCGCCAGTTTCCGGTCTCCAAAATATTCTTACGGCAGCATCAAAGTTGGCGTACCGGTGTGCACATTCTCACGCCAAGTTTATTTTTACAAATCACAACCTTTGCATTGGAAGAGGCCCTTTCAAGCCCCATTTTGTGCGTACGCAAGATTTAGAAATGAGGCCTCTGAACTTGTTGACATGGAAAGCAGAAAGAAAACACACTTACATGGATTTGTGTGTATTGTATCACATGTTATGGCAGCTGGAGTTTCTCCATGTGACATTTTTTAATAGAAAATTCACTGCATCTGTCAAGTTAATTGCTAATGAACACATGAGAGTATTTTGCAGACAGAAGTTGTCTCCCAGATCAAAGCCACTGTTGGTAACAGAACTCAAAATTAAGACTTCATTTGTATTATTAATTCATTTGCCAGTTGCGCTTAGATTATTGTATGATGTGCATGTGATCAGAGCCCGACTAGGATAACAATTCAGGCCAGGATGTTAACATCAGTTCAGGTCATACCTTGTATATTGTAATGTTTTTTTTTTTTTTTCAGTTTTACACACACAAGCTGCTTCAAAATCTTCAGAATATATAATGAAGGCTATATGTAATTTCTGTGCTCTCTTAGTATGTTTGTTCAGAGAAATGACAGCGCCTCCTTCCTGTTGTGAGCAGTAAAATAGTCCAGCAGATTTGCCTTTAAATCCAACATGGTGACACACATTTAAAATGTAATGTTGAGGCTGGCAAAGGCTGCCATCCTTCTTCACGATGCCTTTGCTTGTTTATGGCAATTAATATATTAATGCCTCAAATTTAAGATAAGAAATAAGATAAACCTTTATTCGTCCCTCAGCGGGGAAATTTGCTATGCACAGCAGCAAAGACACTGGGACAGTTAGTAGTGAAAAAATGAAAAACATAAACAAGCTAAAAAGCATTTACAAATTTAACAAATCTACACAAAATTATATACAGATGTACATGAGACATACATGAGAATATGGGTATGAGAAATATGACCATGAAAGAAATATGATGGGTAAAATCAATTAAGCATTAATATGAAAACATTGCACTTGTTGTTCTTTTTCTTTCTTCTTTTTTTTTTTTTAGTTATAGTTAGTTATAGTTAGTTAAATGGAAACATTGGAAAAGCAGCAAAGTTGCTGATTATGTAAACAAAACGTGCTTTGGAATTGTAATAATTTGCCTTTCAATTAAAATAAAAAGAAAATTTCAAAAAGAAAATATTGCACTTGACTATAAGCAAATGAAATATTGCACAACAAATGGCATCTGGTATAAATATAAATATACAGGCAAAAATGAAAACTACAACTAGAAAGGAAAAAGCTCAAAGGGTGAGCTGCTGTAACAGGCAGCCACTAGAGCGGCGCCATCTTTAATGTAGTATGTAGTATATATTAAAAGCTGAGAAAAGCTGCAGAGGCCAGTGTTTTCTCTGACCTATTCTATGTGTATTCCACCTAAACTGCCAAAATGTCCCACCAGACACCATGCAGAGCAGACTACAAGGAGGTACTGTCATGTGTTGCGGAATATTGTGTTGATTAGCCTAGGAAGCTGTTAGGATTTCAGATTTCACACCGGGGCTGCTCCTGTGTGGATCTTCCTGCCTGCAGTCTCAAACTGTGCCGCGGCAAAGGTCGTCACCTCTGTCAGCGCACGAGTAAATATTCACCCCTCCGAGAAACTAAAGGGGAAGAGTTTCTAAAGAGTGCAAGTGTATCAGAAGATTGCTCTCCTGTGCCGGGCCTTGATTTTTGCCAGCCTGAACTTTGTGTAATACGATATGAATACTGCTGTGTATAGAGCAGTGGGGTGGGAAGTTCTGTTCTTTTGTTCTTTACTTATTTTTCTCCATGCAATTTGAGGCAGAGTATGAAATTCTATTGAGGCTGAGTTGCTGGCTTCAATATGCTTATCACACTATAATAGACCAGGTTAAAACAGAGAATTCATGAGAAACAGAAAGCAGGCAGTTGCAGAGATACAGCAGAGGAATACAGAGCAGCAGAAGTCTCACATCCTTGTTCTTTTTCTTGTTGCCTGGCATAAGCTCAAAGTCAGCCCTCGAAAGATGACTTAGAACAGGCATAGCAATCATCATTATCATTATCATTATGGATTATAGGAATATAGAGTAACATAATACACATAGAATTGAATGTTTTCAAACAGGCTTATAACAAATTAGGTATTTTTCTTTTTCTATTTTCTTTCTCTCTCTCTTTCTTTCTTTCTTTCTTTCTTTCTTTCTTTCTTTCTTTTGTTCCTCCCTCTGTGTGACTATAGATGAAGGAAAATTAAATGATTTGAAAATGTCAAATCATGTTACAGCAACTCTTGCAATTAATAGTATTAATATGCTTTTTGTAATTGGAATAAGAAATAAAGTCATTTGGCCACTTAGATGAAATTTAATATCTTCATTTAGCTCATTTAAGCTTCAGGGTGTGTCATGATATACAACAGTGATGAAATGAAGCTGCAGCGCAAGTTCAGCCAGGAAGACATCATTGCTTTCATTCACAAGCTGTTCCTCATCTTCCCTACTGCGCATGCTCACGCACTTTTCCTGCTGTTAGAGCTTGGGGCTGTCACCGGTAATCCGCACACCCTCATTGTTTGCCTATCATCTTCGTGCTCTCCTTTTAAAATATGATCTTTCTCTGCCCTAGCTCTTTCATGCCAGTGATCTGTACGCCCCTCCCCATCACCGCCTCACCTTCACAGATTCATCATCCACTTCTTCACCCATCTGGCTTCACAGTGTCCAGTCGCCACCAGTGTCAGGACTCCGGGGGCTTTATCCTGTGACGGCTAGTAAATCTTCAATCAAGACGTCTCCCCCAAAGACTCTCTGTCAAATTTCGATATCAATATCATCATCAATGTCACTTGTCATAATAAATTATCTTTCTTCATAAGCTCATCTCTAATGGTTTTGTGAGTGCTGAACGTGACATCCGTTAAGACCTCATGGCATTGCTGTGAAGTGTGTCGTGTATGATATTTCTAAGAAATGGTCATAAGAATGGTCACAATAATTTTTGATAACATTTTTTTTTTTTATAAAAGCCTCAGTATGTCTCAGTCTCAAGTGCTGCCTGCAGTGATGTTAAATAAGGACTCCAATCATGTCTACCCACAATGCCCTCTCTCAAGCACTTGGGATTATTGGTCTCATTTAGAACGTTGAAGCTCAAATGTTAGTTTTTACTGTTTTGAGTCTTTCGTTTTTAACTCAAGTGTTATCTGAAGAGGACCATAGCTTCTAATGAGATCGTGTCCTTAAACCTGTTCCAATTTAACAATCTGTGTCCATTGAACATTGTGGTCTTGGTGTTTTCATTATGGCGTTTTAGTACATTTGGTGTTTCTAGTAATGAATGCTTGTAATGCAAAAACTGCTTTGCTTTGACACAGAATTCAGATCATGTATGAAGCAAAACTTACAGTAAATATTATTTAACTGTGAAATTAATTACTGAAGGAGAACTGCTGAAATAATCAATAAATCTCAGCGGCTTTTGTGTTGCCTTGTTAAAAAAGTGTGATGATAGTGGAGCTTCACAGGAGGATTTTTAATTCATCAGCCAGTATTTCTAAAGTCATGTCTCTGTCCTTGCTCCTGAAACATTTCTTCTTCTAACACCATCATTTGGAGAACATCTTTTTTGCAATTTTTTTTTTATTTCTTTTCCCCTTTTTGTAACTGTGACTCTAAATACATTTTGATTATTTTCTGCATTGTAGATTCACTATGAAATGACACATGGATTGATGCAGTAAGCAGAAAACTATAAACAAAGCGAAATCTGAGAGTCAGGTACAGAGAACCACAGAGGACATGGGGTAATGTCAATAGCTACATCAATAAGCACTAGGAAAAAGACAATCTGTCAGAGGAACATGGAAAACAAGGATCCATACAGGGCTGACTATATGCAAAAGACACGGCTGTGGAAAATCATGAAAGCAAGGAGACAAGAGGGCAGGAACTGAAACGACAGGAAATGTTAGAATCACAACATACACAGATGAGCAGGATGTAACAGCCTTGATGACAGCTTACACACTATCATCACTCTCTGAACCAGCCTGAGGAGGCTGTCACCTGGAATGCTTTTCAATAATTACATATAATTACCGTTACAATGGTGCTACCATTACCAACATTTAAATGGGGCGTGTTATAAACTAAAGCATTGAAACTCTTGTCATCCGACTCGGCTCTCAGCCACAGGAGCTGGACAGCTATTTAGATTTTCTTTGGTGAGGGAGGAGGGAGGGACGAGACAACCGCATACGTGATGATGATCGGCTAAGGTAGAGTTAGCTTTCATGGTAAGCCAATAAGAGGCAGCGTTCGGTTTACACACACAAGCTGAACACGCACACAGCAGCCCAACGCACCCAAACCAGCAGAGGTCAGCTTCAGCAGTGGAGAGTCTGGAGGGAAGGTTGGCGTTTTCAAAGTGGAAGTACTGACAGTACTTTATTCTCCTTGAGGTAAAAGGGAAGAACGTACACGTGACGTGTGCATTATGTTCCGGAGCGAAGTGTTTGTCCACGTCCGTTATTAGCAACTCTAATCTAATGAAGCATCTCTCAACGGCCCACACTTCTACAAAACTAGTGGCCAAAAACACCGACACCAAAAATACTTGAACAGTACAATATGTACAGAGAGTTAAAAACACTTAATTGTTATATTGATATATTGTTAAACTGTGTATTTTTGTGATGAAGAAAATACTTGAAGTACAGTCTACCAGTTGTCGTCTGTTGAGGTGCAATAAATATGAAAAGTTCTGTGTAAGGACCTGTCTATGTGACTGCAAAAAAAGAGTAACGCACTTTCCCTGGTAACTAGTTACTTTTATAGTAGAGTAATTCAGTCACTAACTCAGTTACTTTTTGAGAGAAGTAACTAGTAACTATAACTAACTACTTTTTAAAAGTAACGTACTGTCAGTTGTGCTGTGCAGAAGTAATGTTGGTGCACGGTAAATAACCCTCTTCTACTACTGTAGTGATCCATATTACAGCAAGAACCACTCAATGAGTAAGTTAAAAAGTAAAGAGAAACAACAGTCCATCATTACATGAAGGTCAGTCAGTCCACAACATTTGAAGAACTTTGAATGCATCTTTAAATGAGCTGCAAAAACCATCTAACGCTATGATGAAACTGGCTCTCATGTGAACTGCCTCAGGGAAAGAAGACCCAGAATCCTCGGCTGCAGAGGATACGTTCATTACAGTTACCAGCCTCTGGAATCACCAAATAATGGCACCCCGGATTAGATCCCATATAGACGCTTCACAGAGGTCAAGTAGCAGACACATCTCAACATCAGCCACTCAGCTGAGTGCTCAGACTGCTTCTCATGTTTTTATTTATCAAATATTGAGGATTTAACTGGTCTGTTGCCTAGATTCAGCTTTTCTCTTAAGACAGAGATGGCTTCATCCACTTAATATAGCCGGCAGCTTCTGATACAAATATCTTCAGAATAATTTGATGCGTTGTTTTTGTCTTCCTGCAGCCCACCTTTGGGTCCTGACCCAAGCTTTGAAAAAGAGCTGTACACATGCATAATAGTGTGCCTGGGGCTCAACTGTGATCCATATACCCCCTACCAAGTCAAGCTGAGTGGGTAATTAAAGTATTTGTGTGCTGCTCGGGCGCTGTGTCTGCCCACTGGGGGATGGATGTCGCTGTAATTGAGGTATTACAAATTGTTTCATTTGGAATTAATCCCCGGGTCAAAACAGGCATTTTAGGAATGGCTTAAATGAAGATTTACACAATGAATTGGGCAGTAAGTGCTCATGTGTGCACTTTTAGACTAAAAACTGATGACTCGGTTTGTGACTGTTGTGAGTCCATAGAAACAGGCAACATGAAGAGAAGATGAAGGCAACAGAGGAATCAAATGAGTCTGTGGCCTGCTTCAGAAAAGAACTGCAAATAATTCTTCTCAGATTTTTTTTAAATCAAATCTATTTAATGATGTGAAAGAGTATGATTAAAAAGAGCTTTAATGGGATGTGGCACATTATTCAGTCCCATCAAATCATTTGAGAGGTTGGGATAATATGACAAACTCAAAAAGCTCAGGGCTCTTACAGATCACTTTCCACATTCCATTCACAACCACATCCTGTGTTTTTTTTATCCAAGCCGATAGGCAATATGTCAGGCATTTTTACAATTCAAAAGATACTTTGAATATATAAAATTTAAAAAAGCCTCCTCAATTTAGCCTGAATAACTCGGCACCGTGGCACATGTACAGTATTTGATGCTTCTTGAAGCGTTGCCTGTATTTCTAAAAGCTACTTTGTATTACCATCAGTCTTCACTGCAGGGAGCAGGCAACAGAAGGAGAATGCAATTACCCAAATGTGTATACTCACACTGCCTAACCGTGGCGGCATATATTACACAAACATGCAAGGGAGAAGGATCGCCCCTGTACTGTGTGTGAGCTGAATGCATCACAGCAGCCTCCTGAGATATAAAAGTTTACCATTGTTATTCAGGACTCGTTGCTGCGTGCCCAACATGTGTTATATCTCTCCCTTATGTGTGAGTATAGATCTGATCTGTCTTCCATGTTGACTTCTTAACATGACCTCAAAATGCCATGTATTCTGTGCATCTCTGTAACAGCTCTGTTGCTAGTCCCAAAGATCCCATCAGACATGCTTCACTCACAGCCCTATAGCTTGCTGTGGGAACACACATAAACGCACATACACTTTAAACTAATCATGCTGTGTAAGAATCCATGTGTGAGACCCCTGGGAGAGAGGGAGTAACGGACACAGTCTCTAGATTGAAACTGAGCAAGAGAAGGGTTTAGGAATAGGTGAGTTAAATCCTGCACACTGGATGTTTAAGCCATAGTCCTTAGGACAAAAATAGATGATTAAATTAAAATTATTTGTCACGTTTTCAGTTCTTAACTGGACCAAAGAGCGAAACACAGACACATGTGGATCAGTAGAACGGATTTATTCAACACAAAAAACTCCAGGACTTACACAAAAACCAAAAGGGGTGACCAAGAAACAGGAAGTCCAGGTGGTAACCAGTTGCTTCAGTGGTTGGAGGTAGGTAGGTGGGTGCTGAGGTTGAACGGCAGAAACATGCAGAGACACCGAGAGAAAAAGGAAACACTGGAAACCAGGGATATGCTGGAGAACAGGGACGCACTGGAAACGCTAGAAGTACAAGAAGAGCCAGAGACACAGACAGGGAGCATGGGAAGGGGACGTATGAAGAGAGTGAGGGAAGGAAGTGAGGGACAATCTGGCAGCTTGAAGGTGGAGTCAGAGAGCTGTTAAAGCTGCCAGTCGTTAGGTGGAGTGAGGGACAGCTGTGAGAAGGGAGAGGGGGCCCCAGCACCTGAAGACCACACCTCCAGCCACTGAAGCAATGCCTGAACAAAACTAAACCCTAAACCAAAAACACTGGAGTAAGACTTAATATACACTGAAAAGCAAACAAGAAAAACATGAGAGAACAAAACCATGACATTATTTCAAATATTTTGTTGCTGCTGTGATAAACTGAGACATAATTGAGATGGTGCATCCAGTTGTTGGTCTTGTATCTGAGACTCATTTGAGACCTTGCATGACTCTCTTCAATCTTTTCGGTGAGACTCTAGAAATGAGACACCTGCAAGAATATTTAGAGAACTCACACCGTGCTCACTGTGAGACCAAACCATGTTTATTTCTCAGTGACAAGCAAGATGAATGAGCAAATGCACAACATCTCTCTTTGGTCATGCCTATGGCTCATTTTTGTCTGGGAAATGTAAATGTGATATAAATGAGATCTCATCTTGAATTTTCCAAGGCTATGGGCAAACTGTGAAATCAGTAGGTTTCAGATCTAATTTTGAAAATCTGTCACACTGACATGCACTGCACGTTTAATTGTTGGATAAATCCGTGGCTCACGCTGCACTAAACACCCGATACTAACACAGACAGGGGCTAATGCTCCTCATCACATCATGAACATATATGCATGTCATCGCAGGAATGTTCCCAGGCGACCAAGAATGCTTAGAGGAAATCAGAAACTTTTTTGACCACAGGGACCCAGGAACTAAGTTAAAGTCTTCGGCCCCAAAAAGTCGCTGCCCAGGGCATTTACCCCCAATGCTTCAGAATCTGTTGCTGATAAATCCGACCTGTCAGCTGCTGCAACTTGGATACAGACTTTGTCTGTGTCCATCTGAAATCAAGGACCTTATAAGAATTTGATCACTTATTAAATCTTTCACCATTATTATTATTAAACCTGCATGTGCCATACAATAATGGAAGGCATTACAGCTGTAGCTGTAGCTTGTTGGCGCCATGACATGACACAAAGAGCTGGAGAGAAGCTGAATAAAGTACAGCTTTATTATTATTATTATTACATCATGTTCTGCTCCTAGGTTATATTTTCCTTTTCTTTCATGTCATTCAGTTACTGTTTCCTGTTTTATTTTGAAATACTCTCCTGTCCTCTTGTTTCAGTTACTTTACTTTTGTGTTTGCACGTGTCAGCCGTTTTCCTACTGCTCAGTCATAGCGTTTAATCTTCGTGTTTTTGGCATAGCTTTCTTGGGTCTTGTCTGTTTTGGACTGCTGTTTCTTGCCTGCTCCGAGATGCATCTTTTCACCTGTTTGGAGTGCTCTGACCTTCGCCTGGCTCCTTCCTGTGAGCCTATGCACTTTTGAATTTGTGCATTAAAATCAATGAACGGCACCAGCTTTCATCCTTTTCCTGGTGCCCAGCCATGGCAAAAACAAGATCAATCCCCCCAGAGGCAGCAGTGGATGTCTGACCTGCGGGGCACCGAAGTGTCCGTAAATGTCCTTGGTTGGATGCAGTGTCCACCCCCACATACACTGGCACACACTCACGCGGACAAGCACCCATTTCTTAGATGGATTATCTGCTTCACACTAAAGTAAGGCAGGAGGAGAGAGGAATCAAACAATCCTCTATTTTTATTGAAGAAAAAAAGAGGGACAGGGAGAATTGTTGGAGAGATCAAAAGAAAGTGACAATACAACGGGAATAGAAAGAATAGAAGGAAAAAACACGAAATTAGATTGCCAGCCAGCAGCGAATAATAAAGAGTGTGACAGAGAGGATGTGAAAACGTGTGTTGGCGAAATAAGGCGAGAACACATGAAAGTACAGGTTGATAATTCAGTCGCAAAAGAAAGAGTAAAAATGGCTGAAAGAGCAAGCCAGATATAGATAGTGAGGAAAAGTAAAATCTGATAGCACAAGCTGGAAAAAGGTAGCAAGATAGTGAAAAATATTTCATAAGCAGAATGTGATAATAAAAGAATTGGGAACGGAACACAAAAGCAAAAGAGCAGAGACTGAGAGAGAGGGAAAGGTTGAGAGAGCAGCCTTAAAAGGCAGAACAGGAGCACACACAGTGGAAGAAAGAAGAGTTAACACTAATGAGAAATGGTTCTGATGCTGGCTTAGAGCATGTGAGGTCTCAGGAGCGCGCTGTAAAAAGAATCTTTTCCAGAACCTGGACCTCAGTGGACATGGAAGAGTTTGTCCATTTCAAAATGATGGTAAAAGTCTCGTTCAAACCTCAGAACTGTCAGACTTATGTAACTAACTATTTGGACTCGTAATCAGATGAATTTTGTCCATGCACGCCAGAAAAATCCTCAGTCATACTTTAGTGAGACTTGGATGTGATTCTTTTTGTTCATGTATCTCAGAGGATCAGTTTTCCCTCATAGAGGCGACCCAGGGCACGATTGCTATTAGCAGCGAACCTCTTGCATTGTTATGTCTCTGAGAGAAACATTGTCAGGTCATGTGTGATCTCAGTGGTGTGGTGTTGAGTTGAGAAATCCATTGGCTTCACATTGGGAGAAAATGCAAGCAAACATTTGAAAAAGAAAAAACAATAGTGAGCATAGGTAACGCTATATTTATGATTTGTTATATGAAATCCATGTTTTTGTTCTAATAATGGGTTCAATGTGGCTACATACTACTCCAATCTTACACTTAATTAATTCCCTGATTTTGGGAAGAATCAATGTGACTGAAACAAAGCTGGTTACTAATGCTTCTTCAGTTAACACAGTGATTCTCCCATTAGAACAACCAGTAAACAAACTAAATATTCAATAGTAATTAACTTATTTTTTGTATTGTGGTATTATTTAGACTTTATAGCTACATGGCTACAGAGGTAACCTCTAGTTTGGTCTTCCTACTATATGTCTGTCTTTCACTGGTACTGTATGTGAATCTTTAAAATGATTTTCCTGTCACAATAACAACCACTACTGTACAATGAACATGCTATATCAGCCTTGTGTCCTTTTTGTGTATGTTTGTGACAACCATAAATAATCTTCAATGGTCTTCATGACAATTGTCAGTGGAAAAGAGCTGCTTCTTACTAGAGAGGTCAAGAGAATTTTGGCTAAGCTTTCAACTTTGACACACAGCAGAAAAAATAGGTATTTATATGTAAGAATGTCTTTTGTTGGAAAATCACCTTAATTTCAAACGTCACTTTGAAATGAAAATTTTGTGGTTTGCAAATAGGTTCTCCGCATATGAGATAAGACAGATACGATTCCTTTGTTTGTCCCACAGCAGCAAAGAGGGTAGAGTAGATTAATAGTAAATTTAACCGGAAGAAATATGAAAGCATTAACAGTATTAACAATTGAAACGAGATATACACCAAAGACAGTGGAATTAAAGATCATATGAAATGAAATATTGCTCCTAATATGGAGTCAAGATTTGGAATTCAGACTGGTTAATGCACAGACAGGTGGCACCGTCCTGAAACCACTACGTGGGTACTACTTTGTTTAAAATGGTCACATGATATGAACTGCACAGTATGCTATTGCACAAAACGTTCAGTTTCTGTTGGACATAAAGACACAAAGCACTGTTCATGAACCACTTCAGTGACATGCATGTTAGGACAGCTGTGTCAGTAGTTCACTCCCACATACAGCAGCAAAGGTGTAGAGCCACCACTTTCTCTGCAGCAGATGAAATGCTATTATTCTCAGTGTGAACACTAGGTGGAAAGCTTTCTATGCCGTTTCCATGTCCCATCATGTGAGGAGACAGCATGAATGAAGCAGTGGGAAGCTGAGGCAGAGGGTTTATTGCATCAGGGCAAGGTAATGATTATTTGATATTCCTTCTCTGGCTCTCTCCGTCAACCTCACACACTAACACACACTAAAACGCACACTGTCTCCCTTTTCCATTTTTTCAGCTGCTATCATTTCTCCCCATGGGGATCTCGTTGTCAATTCCTCCCAAGACTCATAATTGCTCTGCTGGCCTCTCCATGTAATGGCCCCATACTGAGTAATCCTGAGCACTGGGCCTGGGCTCTGCCTATGACTAAAGATTACTTTATTGATTCCTCCCTCTCTCTCCTTCCTTCTCTCCGTCTCTCGGTCTCATTTCTCCACTTTTTCATGCCCAGCAGTAATTTCCTCACTGTTATCCTCTGCTGTTTCCTACCACTGGGTTCACATGACCTCATGCAGTGCAAAGCAGGGCCCCTGTGGGTAATTCGCTCCCGCCCGGTGGTCGATGCTTCGCTTTTTCTTCAGCATGGCTGACTCAGTCCACTAAAGATTTCTGCTTTTTGTGAAGTGGTGATGCCATGCACGGCACTGCTACAGAATCTACCTCTTCAGAATGCACGACTCGATGTAGGTGGTGAAGCAGAAAACAAAAAGGTGAGACAATGAGATAACACATTTGTTTGGATGTGGAAGGCCATTACAGCACTTAAGAGGGAGAGAAAGAAAGAGGAAGAACAAGAGTGAGGTGCTACGTACTTAGCATGAGCCAGTGTTGGATTGACAAGCAGAGCTGAGGACCCTTGACTCTGGGGTTGGTGTTAAGATCGTAGGTGGCTTTTAGATGCGCTGCCCACTCCTGCTTTTCTCACAGAATCCACTGGACGCTGATATGTTCAGAAACCCATTTCACAGTCAGTTTAACAACCCACTCCAGCTGGAAATATTCATACACTCATTCCTTCACAACACAATCTCTTTGGGGGGAAACTGAGGCTCAGATTCTCTGGGAAAGGAGTTCATATTTCTTTTGTTTATTGTAGAGAGACAGAGAGAAAAGTCATAAAAATGACAATATCATGTTCTCAGAGTGAGCACGAGTGGAACAATATCTGTTTTCAGTTCTGGGCCAGCAGTAATCCAACAGGCAATTCTTCCATTTTCTATTTTACTGTGCAGCCATAAACAGCATACTATATTACATGCAATGCTGAACAAATGACACAAGATATGAATCTGAAAAAAGATCCTCATAGGGACAATAATACACAGAGACAGTTTATGTATTAGAAATTGGAGTCAACCAGGACAGTTAACTATAATAAAAGGGAGAGCTATCAAAATGAAAGAGGTTTATTGTGCTTGATAAACACAAGTGTTTCATCCATTTGGACTGTGGGCCATTTGTAACTGGCTCGTGCAGAGACTTACACAGTCGTAACTTTCGATTCATCAAATATAAACTGAAGGTGGCCGTTTAGCACAATTTTTCCCTGCCCTTTTTGTCAATGAATAAAATAAATCTGGGCCTCAAATAAAAATCTCTCACCCTCTTTTTATGGCATTGTGTGGGCTGACTTATAACTCACAATCTTTTCATTATTTTCTCTATAAAATCCAGGCTTTATGGGACGGATGCTTTATGTTTCTTTCAACAAGAAGATTACCTCTACATATCGTTTACTTTTTGAGCCGTTAAAATTAAATTAAGAACAAAAGGTTCAACCTTTTGCATATGCAATAAAACAATGTGTGCTGGGATAGGTTCTGTAGATGGGTGTACTGTTGATAATGGATGGATGGAATAAAGCATAAAAAGAATGACGACGTTGACATTATCTGTATTGTATTAGTAAATGCAAAGAAAATTATTTTAAGCATCATAAACAAAATGGGATGAACTTACCCAGAAAAGTTAGTACACAAATAGTAGGAAGTCTGTAACACAGTTCAGTCTGCTACTAGTCTTACATCTCACTTAAACACTGCATCTGGCATACAATTTTTAACTGTACCTGAAGCCACAATGCCCGACTGAAATCTAACAGCTGCTGTTCATAAAGCATTTCAAAAACTCCACCTCCATCACAGTGTCCACCTGTATGCTCCAAATTGACATGCCCCTATAGGAGCATAGGTGACATTATTATCATTACTCCCCACTCCCTGTTGTGCTGGGCCTGGGGACTGTTGAAGTCACAGCTTAGACGCCCAATAGCAACACTGCATTTATTCTACATTTACATTATAATCTATTTCATGTGAGAAATACAGTGTTGGAATATTTCGACAATAAATACATTTGGACAGCATTTAGTGGGGCCAACAGTATTTAAACTGTGACACCAGTTGCATTTGCTCATTTAAAATACAGACTATACCACAGTATCAGGTCATGTTAATACTTGGATCAGAATGGCATGGATCCGTCATTTCAAACAAGTCCTCCAAACTAAATAACAGTTGTTTATCCTTGTCCTCTATTGAAAAGATGAGTCTTGTCTGTGCCTTTCAAAAATGTTATAGATTAAATATAATAATATGTGAATAAAAATAACATAGCAATATGTGCCACCTGACCAATGCCTGAAGGAAATAGCTCTCTCTTTAGCTGCAAAATGCTTCACTATTTTCACCAGCTCATTGCTAACTGTGTCGATAGTGGTTGTCAATACATGCGGCGAATACAACTGGATTCTGAACCACAGTCTCTAATTATTGCTTTGCCTACATGTATCCTTGATAGAACAGCTGGGCTCGATTAGAAGAATCAGGGACAAGAAGAATCGGGATCCTGCAGGTAAGTCACTTGTTTAACTATTAGATATTTCTCTATGTGCAACTGAGCCACAAGCTCCTGACTCCTTGCGTTTGGGGTTGCAGTGAGTGTGACGCGGGAAATAATATGTTGTCTTATTCAGTGGTCTGTTAGCCTTGAGTAAGTAATTTGAAAGGCAATTTGACCCCCCCTTTGTCCGTCTATTATGGTGTCCCATTGTTTGCTGATGGACTGGATCAACACCCTCTGAGCTGACGTGATGTTAGGTGTAAAAGTCAAATGAACCATGAATTGGTCCAGGAAGGCTTCATCCGTTCTGACCAGCTCCTGAATGATAGAGAAGAGGGGGGTTATACTGTGGTTCCCAACAGGAGGGTTTAGTAAACAGTATATGGGTGTAGTTGGTCTCATAATGGAAATGATCTAAGAATTTGAGGTAGCCTGGAGGTTGGGATTAAGTTGAGTTCCCTCTCCAATGCCTCTGTTTCTCTGTGTTGTGTAAAGGAGGAACAATGGTTCATCATGTTTCAGGGAGTGTTTCTAAACATGGATAAACACTGTGTTGAGTTTGACCCTCTCGGTGGTATTGTCATTAGGTGATGCTGGTGTAATGAATGAGGTGAGTTTATTGACTAATCCCGTCATCCTGGGTGGGAGGGAATTAATGGTTCCAGCCAGAATTTCTGTACGACATATGGCTTGTAGAATTTAAAAATACCTTTAGGTTAGATTAAACTCTCTGACATAACAACATGTTGCTCTAGGCTGGTTGTAGGTAAAGGAAGAGGGGTATCATCCATCATCTGCACTGTCATGAAGTGATAAGATCAACTGTAGAAAGGTACCACCAAAATGGCTCTGAAATAAATGGTTTGTTCCTTGTCAAACTGTAAACCCCATTAAAACATGTTTCATCTTAGTTTCATTGGGTAAAACATTTATAAATGAAACCAAAAAAACAAGAACCCAAAAGACTGAAATATAAAAACAGGGAGGGGGATGGACGGAAGCGGAGGAAAAGAACAGAAAACAGAAGATTGTCAGTGTCCTCCAGGTGTGCTTCCATCTGGCTTGTTGTGACAATTAACACACATTTCTGTGACACATCAGAAAGTAGTCATTTTCTTAAATGAAGACATGATTAGCTTAGCTTTCATGACCACAATCAGGAAAACGTCTTTAGAGAAGCAGACGTAATCTTATGGAGAGTTTGCACCTAACTGGTTTCTCTCACTCACCCTGGCTTTTGTTTGAAAGGAGTGACTGTAGTTAGTTGTTTTTTTCCCCACTGATGTTGAAGTAGTTGAAGTGTTAATGATATTGACCATGGTTTAAAGACATCAGGGCTGACTCTTGGTTGGAAAAAGGTAAAAGTAACATGGTCCCATGTGTCAAAGTCACAGGCTTTCCTAATCTATCCACCCACCCTGATGTACTATAACTAAGTAACTACTTTTGCCTTCACCACTGAGACAAACAAATCAGACCTTTCATGGTCCCGAGAGGTCCTTGTCATGTTAATGTTGACAGAGGCCATATTTTCACTGCAGTCTTCACAGGATGCTGCTGTCCTCATCATTCCCACTGTGCCAGGTGTGGCAATCTTGTAATGGTTTGTCTTGATACAATAGAATCTACAGGCATCACATTGGCCTTATTTGAGTTTTACTTAGATGGATTACAATTGCAGCCGACATGTACAGAAAGCATCTCTCCTGTACTTTCTCACTAACAGTTCACATACTCACTGTTTCACCTGCTCCCGCTGTGTTGGCATTGTGATAGAAACATGGGTGGGGGTTATCTGTCAAGTTGTGCTGTTGTATGTGCTTTTCTGTACTTTTGAAAATGGCAAAATAAGCCGTCTGAGACAGTTTGCAAATTGCAGACAACGGAGGAGAGGGGCGCCTGCTTTCATCTCACCAGTGCTGGTGCTTAGGTAACTGCATGGAGGTGGACACAGAAGTCAAGACAAGGGAGATACTTCTGTCTGTGCAATTACTGTTTGTGAGCTGAAAACACGATCACATTTGAGTGGCCTTTTACTGTAGTCATGGTGCCTCTCTGACTATTGTTGCCAGTGGAAGGGACTTTCAACTTATCCATCCTCATTATACCTATATTATGGTGCTTTGCAATTTCATAACCTAAATTATACAATAAGGTGATTCCATAAAGGAGATGTGAATATTTTCATGGTGACAGGTGTTATTTCTCAGGATTCTGCCGTCTATGTAGGGTTGACAGTGTGGTCAATATACACTAATTGCCACTTTATTAGGAACATTTAGCCAGTGGTAGAAAGTAGCTAAATGTACTCATTCAAGTCAAACAAGACTTTCCTTTATTACTCTCACAACAGGGAAATTTCCAAAAAATATATACATTCCCATACTGGGGAGTCGAATCCGGGCCGCCTGGGTGAAAACCAGGAATCCTAACCGCTAGACCATATGGGAATACAGGTACAGCACCAGAGATATTTTAGAGGGGAACATTGTACTTATTACTGCACTATATTTGTTTGCCCGCTGCTGTCACTTTTCCGATGAAGACTCCACATAAAAATGCCGTTTGATTGATCCAAAAACATTGTTTGATCCAAAAACATTGTTTCAGATGTCATAGTCAAGTTCCACCAGAGAGTGATTTGCCCTATAAAGGTCACAGATGGTTTCACTGAAGTAACTGTTTGAGGCCCAAATAGATATAACTATCCAATATGTCACAAAAACTTACTTGATTTCTAATCAGATAAATCTGTGGGATCAGAGATCTTGTGACCATTTGGAAAGGGCACTGACCCCTAGGTTTGGAACCACTAAACTACTTAATTATATATGAAGTAGTTAAAATTACATATTTAAATACAATTCATGATGAGCTACGACAATGTAAAGTACCTCTTAAGTTTTGATGCATCAATATTAACTATGTATTAATGTAAAATATAATCAAATGTCAGTCAGTGATCAAGGTATAATGTTACAATTACTAAAATGTGTTTTGTGTGACATATCCCCTATTCAGAAAACTGCTATGAAGAGTGAAAATATGTCCACTGCATATTTACAGTGGTCAGTGAACAGTGATGCTGAGTATACAACTAATGCATTAAAAGGGACAGAAAGATGTGTGGCTGTGAAACAATCTAGCCGAGAAACAGGCTATTTCACATCAAAGCAGTGCTTCCACTCCATCTACAAAATATAAGTAACCTTGAAAATGGTATGTTTCCGGCCAATCGTATTGCAGAGTTTGAAATACACACAATAACAGATTTTCAAGGTTGACTAATGGCAGCTCTGACAGCTAAAAAAAATACAGAGCCAGATGCCAGAGTTGTTTTCCTTCTGGTTACCTATTGTACTGTATGTCCCCTGATATTATGTAATGAAACGTGTTCTATACACAGATTTTGATTTGCCTGTGGGTCTGATTCAAATTAATAGAAAATTAAAGCTGGCTTAGGTGTCATTTCAAACACACATTTTTTGTATTCTGGTGAATCTTATGTACCAGTTTGTTCCTTTTCTGCATCGATCTATGGTGGGAATGCCTTTATTTATATAAAGAAAAACTCGTCCCTACTTTATTTACAGAGAAAGAGGACAAAGCTATGGAACTTTAAAACTGACAAAATGTAGTCAAATGGCTACTAAAAAACTGAAAAATATAACTTCACTATATAAAATGACTAGTTAATATAATTATAAGTATCAAAGAACATATATATACAAAGCTTTATGCTTTATTTTAACCTTTAATCAGTTGGTAAACAAACACAAAAGGTTTTTTTTTTCAATTCAGTTATAATTGAAATCTGTGTGACAACCCCATTTTGTCAGTTTCGGGATTCCATTAAAAGCCTTTTTATATGTTTATAATACCAGAAACAGCCATTCCATTCTTCTCATTTCATTTCTTAAATAATGCACTGGTGTCTCTCTTTTTTTTTTTTTAAATTCCACAGTATTTATCTTCACGCTGTATCTTGTTTTTCCCCGCTGAGTCACTCAGGATGCTGCAAAATCTCATAACTGTAAACGTATAAACGAGAGCTTCAAGGAAAAAAAATGACAGACTTACTCTTTCAGACTGATACATTTTATGTCTGAGGCTTTTGTTTACACCATTACTTTATAATGTGGCCTCACAAGCGGAGGTTTTCTACTTAATAGACAACTACTCAGCTGTGTCTGTTTGGCTACTTTCACATCTGAATGTTAGTACAATTCTGGATTTAGGTGGGAAATGAGGATGTTGAATTAATCATAATTTTGTTTACTTTAAACTCATTTACAATCTAGAATCATTTTTGCATTGCATTGCATTGTCATAACTCTTTGCTCTGCAGTCACATGGCATCGAAGTATATCCATTTTCACAACAATGCAGACGGTCACACCTTGGTTTCACCGTGCACAGCTCTATGTCGTCATGCCTCTGACACAGTTTTGTTCAGTCCTTACCATCCTACTAGAAGGGTTTCAGAGGCAGTGCATTTTGTTGCTGATTTTATAATTTTTTCCTTCTTTTTTGCTTCTACCAAGTACGCCATGTAGTTAACCGACTCTTTTTTGGTGTTTTGTTCACAGGGTGTTTTATTTTGAAAACTGAACATGTGCTCTTCACCAACCTGCTAAAAAAGTTGTCTAAGTGCATTTTTTAACCGAAGCTGCTTCTGGGATGCTTCTGAAACACGTGTCTGGTGGAATCAGAAGAATTGTTGAGATTGGCCACAATCAGCTCTGGCGGCCGTGTTGCAACCAGAATGTGACACACGCCATGCCTGGTGGAATTGATTCAGCCAAGCTTTGCAGTAATGTGGTGTGATCATCTGCAATCTGCTTTCCTTTCAAATTTCAATGCAATGTTTCCAAAAGTACAGGGCAGCTCTACTCATGCTTGGGTGAGGCGTTTTTGCTGTGCTACTCTGAAATGTTAAGCTAAACAATTAAGTCATTTGTTTTTTAAGCAAACAAGTACAGAATCAGAGAGAGTTTAGATTTCGTGCTTTTAGTCAATGTCTTGTTTAGGATGATATAATTTCCACTAGTGGAGATACTGCTTGTAATCAATATGTTATGTAACACATTCGTCATAGCTAGCTATGCAGAAAACTTGCTTTCACTAAAACTCGAGCAAAGACTCCAAAGAGCAATGCCTATCACCTCTGCTAACACAATATACAGGTGGAAATCCTGATAAATAGTTCTCAATATGTATATGGCCATCGCTACACCACACCAACTCTGAAGGTCAAGGAGCACCCAAAGGTACTATTCTGGGGCACACGCAGAAATAATGTTGTGAATCTAAAATGTGTTGATCCATGATGATAAGTTTCATTTTTTGTATGTTTGTTGTTCATTCTGTGAGGTTATATATACAAGAAAACAACAGTGCAATAAGAAGGGAAATAGGAATAAGAAAAGAGTAAGAAAAGGTTTTTACATGCTCTTTAACCTTGTCCGATTTCCAGGTAACTTGCCGTTCCTTGAGTGTTTCCCGCCAGTGTGATTGTCTGCCCCGCCCTGATTGTTTCCACCTGTTCCCCATTACCTCATGTATATAATGCCTGCGTCTTCCCTTGTCCTGTGCCAGTTTGTCGTGTCTATTCAATCCGTCATTCTACACCTCATGTTATGTGCTCTTGATTGTCAGGTTTGCTTTTTATTTGATACTCTATCCCATATCCGTGACTACGATGATTACAGTATACCACCTGATGGGACACAGTGTGTATGTGGATGAACTAAATATTTCTAAAATGACTACAACAAGCTTTGCCTCGACTCATACTTGTCTTAAACAAGTTCAAAGAAAAAGGCCCATTTTTATTTAATGAATGACTGACGGGTTGCTTTCACACACTGTGCAAGTACTCCTGTTCTTCCCATAGGTAGTGTACCATGAAAGACCCTAACACAAGTCCTTTGTGCTATGTATGTGTGTATCTTGATGCGGATTGGCAAGTGACACAACTCTACATAGCTGGAAGATCAGTTGCCAAGTTCTTGGGCCAGACTACTGTGGCAATCACACAAGATAAAAGAATCCATCTTCTCCCTATGGTAATGAATAAAATATGCGTTTTTCTCTTGTGTACCTTTGTACTTCCTTCTTTATGTAGACATCAATAGCCGTTCTATATGTTTGTAAGAGGGAGAAGGGTACAGAGGATTTTTTTTTTTTTTTTACTGCTGTCTTTTCGAATATCCAGACAACCCAGTCATGGACCCTCATGGAATCACCAGGAGTAGCAGGCTCCACTCTTCTCCAGCTCTAATACTTGAACCAGAGTCATTCCACTTTGACCTCAGCTCAGTCAGCATTTGGAGACTAAAACTGGATTTGTAGTTGTATATTGGTTATGACTGTGGAGATCAAGCATATTGGAGACACATAATCATAATCATCTCCTTCCTCTTTCAGTCACACCACTGCAAACCTCCTGCCCACCACCATCACTGATCTCTATCACAGTGAATGAAACAAAGCAAACATTGCCCAGCAATTATCCCCTGTTCAGTAATGTGACAAGTGAAACCTCTGTGTTATCAGCCTATATAGTAAATGAAAGAATGTAAACACAATATGGTGTATATAATTTAAACCATATGTCCTTCTGTGCAATGCATCCACCCAGTGCTGCAGTGGTGAGGGTGAAATCTGATGCGGATGTATAAATCAAAACGAGCTGCCATTAAAGCCTTGTATCAGATAGAAATGTCCTGATGACGTCTTTTGGCCCTGGTCCAAGTACTTTAACACTAAGTATCTGCTGAGTCTGATCCAATACTTCACAATGCGTCACTGCCATTGTTTTAAATGTTTCTGACATATTGAATTAACAGCCGTTAAATTTGACACACATTATTTTTCACAAGCTACTTGATCCGAACACTGAAGGTGCTGGATCATACTTTTAAAAGCTTAATTATTAATCCCATATGAATAGAAGTGTAACTGGTGAGTGTCTCCTGATATTGACATAATGTTGTCAGCTGGAGCGAAGACACCTTTCATTGGAGTCGTCAGAACTACAGAAACACTCGTTGATTGTGCAGTGTGAGTGGAGCTTCTTCCCACACAAATGATCTTTAACTGAATACAGGCACCTACTTGCAGAAAGCAAATGAATGCAATAAGTTTCATTTTGTTTTTCATAAAATTATGTGTAATGTATTTCTATCCATAGATTGTCACCTAGAACATATTGAAAACCAGAGACTGCTAAAGAACAGCTTGAGAAAAGGTCATAAATCAGTTTGTCTAAACTTATTTCTAGTTGTGATCTACAAGTCAGTCTAGGGCTAATATATATGCAAAACACACAACCAACCTTTAAAAGAAATTTGAAATTCGACATATTCCATAAGTTTTATCTTTACATCTTGACTCAACATCACCTCATCCTCCAGCTTGCTATTACTGCTGCCCAGTAGCAACAGGATGTTTGGAGATTTGATTCCACACATTCTTCATCCAAACAGCCCCCAATGTTCCCTGCAGCAAAATGCAGTCAGCAGGAGATACCTGAATACCCTGAAAAGACAGTTCATCAGACAAAACTATACCAAGGGCAACTTGCTCCGGCTGACAGCACTCTCCCCTCAGGAGGCCGAACACTGAGAACAGCCGACTCCACTCAATCACAGTTACTTCTGTCTGTTACACTCTGCCTCAGTCGTCCGCTTTAATGTGCAGTAACGTAACCCTGTTAAATCGTTGAATTTACTGAGCCTGGTAACCTTGACTTGACCACCACATGCATGCTACAGTCATTGTGGATTACAGTTCATGTCAGAATCATGTAGTTAAATTCCTCTGATGCTATGCACGGAAACACATGTTCTTTATCACAGGTATTTTTTGCAAACATGTATTTGTTCCATATGATCACTGTTACATAGTGTGTATTTAGACTTGTATAAAAGTCATGAGTGAGCAGAGGACTGATCCATGGAAGAACTGTTGCTGTACTCAGTTGGAGCCTAACTCACTGGAAGCCGTATGAACCACAGTCTGAGCATATACTGAAGAATCCATTGAACTTCTTTTTACAAGACAGTTGTTTGCAGAACAGGCTGAACCACTTTCACTGATCTTATTCATATTATTCAGAATGTCTTGATATTGATAGATGATGCAGTGCTGTTTACAACACGGTTAAAAACAGAACACATACATTAGTGATTCTCAATATCGAAATATTGATACTCTTGATACTTCAGTCATTTGAATTAAAATATATCATTAACAGGAACACAGTGGAAAGTAACTAAACTATTGAGATCTTGTCTAAATGACACGCGGTTGGTGGGAACGACTTTTCCTTCCGCCTAGGTAAGTGTGTAATGCGTTAGCGCAGTGACATGCTGCTCAGTCAGTCAGTCAGTCTCAGTCTGTAGACACAATGGCAGAGCGTAAATAGAGTCATGTGTGGAGCTATTTCAGCTTCAGATCGTGTCCTCTGTTTTTTCTGTTGTTCTATTAGCTTGGCTATATTGTAAATGAGGCCACTACCTCAATATATTTCCAAGTTTAAAATAAATAAATAAGCAAATTACTCTGATGTCTTGTATTCTTTATGAAGCCATGGTTGGAAATACACTACTTTTTTTTAGATTTACCGGACACATTAGGTGTAGTTGCACAAAGCATCGGTATCGGATCGGAAAGGAAATCGGTGGAATCGAACATCACTAACATACATAATCTAAAATGCAAGCCAATGTTAATTAATGTTAATGTTATCAATGATCAATGTGATGAATGAAATGTATTCATTCATACTGATGTTATGGCCCTTGGTGTTAGCTGGATATCTGTTGTGCTATGAAGTAACCCTTGTGGTGCAGATTCCTCATATTTTGACCGAGCTTTGCAGCCTCTCTGTCATGGTTCTGGGTTTTGCCTTTATTCTAGTTTTGTTTTTGGTAATTTATACTCCATTGTTTTTGGTTTTTGCATTTTTTGTCTTTTGCATTAGTGTGTTTTCTTGGGTGTTGTTGTTTTGTGTTCACGCTCTGTTTCAGAGGCTGGGGGGCGTGGTTTCCAGGTGCTGGGGTCCTCGGCAGCAACACCTGAGCTTCATTCCCCTAATCACCGGCAGCTTCATAACCCTGCTCATCCTCCTGCAAGCTGCCAGATTGTTCCATTCACCTTGTGGTATTGATGGCCCAGTCGAGTTAAAAAAAAAAAAAAAAAACACAAGTCTGAAGATTTTCTAGGACGATTTCTTAAATGTCAATTTTTGTCTCCAATGTCTCCAGCCAGCTGCCCCAGCTCCTCCACCACCCAGCCTCTAACCTCAAGCCAGCAAACCTCTCACCATCCAAACTACCTGGACACCTCTATCATCTCCCTGATCGCTCTCCAGACCTCCACTAACAGCATCAACAGCGCCCAATACCAGCAAGCTTTTCTTCTGGAGTTCTATAATAAATTCCTTTCCACCAAACCCTTTGTCTGAGTCCTGCCCCTGGGTCCTACTAAAGCCTTAACCGTCACACTCTCTCCTGGGATCAGTCCACCTCACTGTGGATCCCTTTAGTGGCTACATGCTCCACTGTGGTCACCATCTAGTTGCTGGACAGTTAGTTTATTGGTGTATCTGACCTTTTTTACTCTACTGGAAAAGAGGTTGATAAGAGGGCAGAGACTCAATCAACTATCAGATGGACTGGCACAGAAGTATAAATATCTACTGTGTGCCACTGTACAGCTTTCAACTCTTCGTTCAGCACGGCCAGCAGATTACATTTTTTCACTTATCCAGTGAAATATATCAACATCCATCTTGGAGGTTGACCTTTAATTTTGAACACATTCATCCACACAGTGACTCTTAATAACTTCGCTGATCCTCTAAGGCTACCAGGTTAACATTTGTGGTTTTTAGTCCAATATCTATTGGATGGATTTGGTGCAAGAATTCATGTTCACCTCAGCATGAGTTGCAATCATTTCCATCATCAGGTCAGAAATGACGAGCCTCAGCTGTGCTTCGCGAGTCAGGACGCCAACACCAGGCCTAGTTTACTGTGAATTTGATTCATCTTCCTCTCTTCTCACCTGACATACATCTGCGGGTTTATAACTTCAGAATTTTCATTCCAAACAGTACATCCATATATTTGTCCTGATCTTAGACAGTTTAATCAATATCTGTGAGCACACACAAATCTCTCCCAAAGACAGAAACGAGAGAGCCAAAACTCTCTTGGTAACAGCACCAGTAAACAAACCCTGGAGCTGCTTCGCTGGCAATTAATGAGGGACAGACTTTGTGGATAAAATGTTGGGTTATTTTTAGTTCTAATCTGTAGGAGAAAGTTGTACACATGAGCAGAAATCGATCAACTTGTGAAGATCAAGCAGGAACGACATGCTGTATCTATAATGCAATATGTGATCCACACACCCTTAAGTTTAAGTGCTGGTTCATGACTAAGATGTGGGCAGGTAAAACTCTGTTTGCATCTCAGAGCTCTCTAAATTCCCCTAGCTAATGACTGCAGAAACAGAATCATTTGTGATAACACAGAACAGCCCACCTTCCTCATCTTGGTTATGTCAGAGCAAAAACCATATTAAAGAAATGATCCTTTGTCTCACGCTGAGCTCTCACCTTGAAATTGATTGCAGAGAACACTTTCAGACTCTCAAATTGAAGCTATCCCTCGGAGAATACATTAAAAGTCCATACCTGCTGTGATTTTGTTCTCCGTCCATTTTAAGTATTGGACATTAAAAAGTCGCAGCACAATAAGGGTTATTACTGAGGTGTTTTATTTCTACCTTCAGGCTATTAATGGTTGATCAAAGACGGTACATGCAGGGCTATTTGCACGCACACACACAAAGACACACACACACAAATGAGTACTATTTCATTTGTGCTTATACTGGCTGAATGAAACTATAAGCTATAGCTTAGCAAAAGTGAGGAAAACCATCCTTGTGCTTACTCTTTTTATCTACATTCTCTCCCGTCTCCATCCATCCATCCATTATCTACCGCTTAATCCTCTGCAGGGTCGCAGTCTGGACGAAGGCTGGACAGGTCGCCAGTCTGTCGCAGGGCTCTCTCCCGTCTCTTTATTCATTTTCCCACTTCTGACTCGATCAGCTGGCTGTGAACTCTTTCAGCTTTAAAACTTTACTTTCTCTCCTGTTTTTATCACCATGTCACCGATTCTGCCTTGGACAAAATTTCTAGGGATAGCCAAGGTGTGAAAAGTGTCCCAGTATTATCACCTTAGGAATGCATCTCTTAGGATTGCAAATGATGTCGTTCTGTTGGCTTGATTGGACGTCATATTACTCAGCTGAACAATGGTGGAGTGCTCCGTCTTGAATTGGGAGTGAGTCACCACCCTGGGTGAAGGAGTTCATGTTCACGGGTGAGGCTGAGATTGACAAGCTGACTGGTGCGGTGTCTGCAGTAGTGTACGTTACTAAATGGTGCATTGTAATAGACTGTCTTGCCTTCACTATCAGATCTTGATTTTTCAGTCAATCTGTGCTCCAGCCCTCTTCTATGGTGATGAGCTTTGGGCAATGAGTGAGAGATCACAGATACAAGCTGACGGAGGAGCCCCAAGGGCAGACACAGAACATGTTGAAGTGATATCCTCTCTGGCCTGGGGACGCCTCTCGGGAAGTGCTGGATAGTGGTAGAAAGAGAAAAACATATGGGCTACCTTGCTTAGGTCGCCGCTACATCGACCCACCCAGATAAGAGGCAAAAAAAGAGGCTTGCAGTTGATTTATGAAAATGTTATACAGTTGATGCATTTTACCCTGAAATCACTCAGTGAAAAATAAATTAGCTTGGTATGAAATCCTTGTCCTTGAAGTCAATCAAGACAAGATCAATATTACACAGAAAATGTATTTCAGTGCTCGTTAATCAGTCCTTTTGTAATGCAATGCTACACCAAAAGCAATGAATTAATTTCACCACCTTCAGTGGCATCTGTGCATTTTGGTGTCAGCACACTTCAGTTTAATTTCCAATCTGTTGAGGTTGTGTTTTCTTCATTTTCTCTGTCATGGTTGTTATCACCAATAATGATAAGGTCTGTCTATAATCTCAGTCTTCCTTTCAATTGCAAATAAACTGCAGCTTCTGCCACGAGATCACTTTCTGTGCAGCAAGCAATTTATTTTCCACATAAGAACTCAACAGAGTCTTTCCAACAGCAATGTTAAATCCCCCCTACTGCAGAGATGCAGGCCCAACTCCCTCAGTTGCTGGTAGAGAAATTGGCGCCTACTACTGGTTGGTTGAAAGAGAGAGTCAAGGGGTGGAGGGGAGGAGCTTTGTGCCCCCTCCTTCCTTTGGTATAATACAAGAAACATTGGCACAGTCCACTTCTACTATGTGATATATGCGATTTCAATTCACCAAACGTCTCTCATTTGTTTTTCACATCATCCCCCGTCTATATCATTTGTATTATTTGTTGCATCTTTATTTCTGTGTGTGTCTCCTGTTCTCTATTCTCTACCTACTTCTCTCTCACTCGCTTGTTCCCTATCTCTGCCTCTCTGTTCTGCTTCTCAACTGGATCTGTGACCCTCTTGTTTTACCGCCTTGCAATATTGTTTATTTCTTGTCTTTTACTTTTCTGTGTTTATTTTTTTATTATTATTATTTTTTTTAGATATTCAGGGGTTGTTTTTGTAAACACACTCGGAACATAATTTGTAGCAAAATGAAGTGTTTCAAAGACACAAAAGCTGACAATGTCAAGTTTTGCACAGAGTGTTTTGGCAGAGAGGATTTAGCTTTCACATTTTCAAGCTGTCAGAATCTACAGCAGACAGCTACCATTTTACTATGACACAATCCACCAAGCCATGAAAGGAAGAATTCACATGGTGATGTAACATAGAGGGTATCAAATATATATATTCAATGTGTAATGGTTCAGGCAGGGATGATAATTACGGGCCCTGTGTCACTTTTTTTTTTTTTTTAAATAGAATTAGTACATTTACCAATAAAGACATTTTGTATCCTTGAGGTCTAACAAATTAGTTCAATCTATTTTCTTTCTACAAGCCTTAGCTTACCCTAATATGCCATTGTTTATGGCCATGCTTGCTTGCCCCTTACTGCCACCAACTGTCCATGGGATCAGTGTCAATATCAGGACTATGCTATACTAGCATGGCCCGTATGGAATACAAAAACAAATTCCATAGTGTTACTAGTGGACGAATCTCCACAGGTTACCTTTCAGTATCACTCATACATAAAATGTAGTACAAAAAAGACCCTTAACCCTTTATAGGGCCCTCATTGAAATACTCTGAAATTCAAAAATTCAACCTTAGAGTGTTACTGGAGGACATTTTTCACTTTTGTAAACTGTGCAGTAATTATCGTAAATAGTCACTTGCCCGATGAAGGGTTAATAAAGAAATATGATATTTGCTTTTATCTTATGTGTAGGTATTGACAGTAACTCACAAGATAAAAAAGTATCTCAAAACAAGAACATCAATATTTCACAATTTTGCAAAACCCGGGGTTATGTTTACAGATAACCATGATTTCTGACTATTTACCATAACTAGAAATGGCAAAGGCAAGTTCAAAGTGCAAGATAAATAGCTTCAAAAATGTCTTTTTCAGTTTTCAGTGAGGAACAAACACCAAACCCTGAAGAACTTGGAGGACCTTGGAGACCTATTGTTGAGGGGCTCCAGCAGATCTCTGACACTGGTAGATGCCTGACCATGCAGAGCTCTGTCAGTGATCGTTTTGAAATGTTTCTGAATTTGAAGCCAGTGAAGAGAATTCGAGCTCAGTGTCACATTGGAGACCACTTGCAAACGATCCTGCGAAGCTCTGCTGAGACATTTGAAGACAGAGTTACAATACTTGTGACAGAATGAGATAAAAAAGTGAATTACTATCATCTCAGTTTGAGCTGCAACGGGCCTGCATTCTGCAGCGTTTCTCAGCTGGAAATAACAGGAATTAATCAAACATTTGACATGGTGAGCCAGAGTCAGAGCCTGGTCTATAGTGGCATATAAATTACTTAGGAGGATTTAGGGGTTTTAGACTAAGATTTATGGAGAGCTTTCATCACCTTGGTGACTGGACTGTGTGGAGTTCTAACTTGAAAACAACTTCTATTTTTTCAGACTTGAGCTGAAGAAAATTTTCTGCTATCCAAGATAGTCATTTTTGCTACATGACTGAAGCAAGATGTATAGTTGAATATCTTCTGCGTGATACAGTGATAGGAGATACATTTATTGTGGCTTAATATATATTTAAGGGGAGGCATATACAAGCAAACAGCATAGGATCAAGGACAGAACCTTGGGGCACACACCACAATACAGAGTTTCAGATGAAGAGCCATAGTTACAGCAACTGAGAAACTCCTGCCAGTAAGGTAGAAGGAGAACCACTGCAGAGCTAACCCAGAGATACCCACCCACTGCCTCGGCCTGTTAATTAGGTACTGAGATCCACCACTGCCAAAACAGACTTCTGCTGTTTGTACTGGTTCCCTGCTTCCATCACAAGCAACACACCCTGCTCTCCAAGCCTGCTCTCTTTTCTGGTCTGGATCTGCGACCACACGTCATCTAGACCCCTGGAGTCTCCCACAGGGACCAGGTCTCTCTGTGGTAAGTAATAAAGAGGTAACTGACACATGCACAAGGACGGGAAAACAAGAGATTGGCATGGTGCATGTGTGTGTTTGTACATATCAGATAAGTCATATACAGTATATGTGGTATAATAGTGAAAAATTATTGTAATCAACTGTGATATTAATGCAGTAGAAATAAGTATTTAAAAAAGGGGAATTGGCTCTTAAAGCCTGCTTGAGAATGAGAATACTGTATACATAGTAACAGTCAGCCTTTGCCTCTCAGCCACCATAAATAGCACTAGGTATAGATATCCTTCTACTGCTTCTGTTCATAACGCCACCAGGAAACAGTGATTCTGTGTGTGGGATTGTGAGCTAAGAGAAAAGCCACTGCATCATCGCGACAGAGAACACTGAGAGCACTGTACCATATACTTTTATGTCTTTATCTCTCCCCCTTTTCTCTTTCTTTGACCCTTTATTTCGTTGACAGAGGTATTTTCCTCTTCATGTCACCGGTCTTTATTTTGGAAATGCTGATATATGAAAATGTGCTGTGGGTATTTGGGTAAACAAGCTTTGAACGCCTTCAGAGAGGCAATGAATTTTGAGGCAGGCTTCAATGGGTGAAGTTTGGGATTTTTTTTAAGACAGCCGTCAGTTTGTGACATCCAAAGATGTTTTTTTTTTATATGCCAGTGTTTTAGCTTCTACGGAATATTGACAGCAGTCTCTGCCAGCATTTGTTTTCAGTGCCAGTGTAAATCTACACGGAACCAAAGGAAGTCTTTCAGAAATGCATGAAAGCCAAATTCCATTTATTTCCATAAGCTACTGCAAGAGGAAGAATGACTCATTTAATAGCACTCTTGGAAGCTGTTTTTGACAGTGAAAACTCTTTAAAAGGTGACAACAAACTCTAATTATGAATGTGGGTATTTATACCAGGAAATATTTCATTTCCACATCGTTATGATTCTTCTTCTAGAGTGTTTTTGCAGGACAGCTGCCAAGTAGCTGGCAGCCGGAGAAAGAAGCCAGCCAGCTTTCAGAGTCTGGGACATCATTTTCAAAGTGGGGCATGAAGATCTCATTGGGTCCATAACAAAAGCAGAACATTTACTGTAAATTTATATAAGGTGTTAGATATACTGTAAATCAGATTAGATATTTAAGAGCAAAGTGGCTATTCATAGATTTAATTACAAGTAAATCTTATTTAAAATATGCAACATACATATTTATCAAAGAATGAGAAAATCTTCCCTTCCTACACATGCACACACACAGACACACACACACACACACATACACACACATATGCAATACACAGGACTTTTGCAGCTAGAGGGAGAAATCAGGAATCACATTCCTGATTTGAGTCACTTCACAAGCTCCACTGCTAAAAGCTTCTGATTCAGCCAGTGATAATGGTGAATCAGTCAGTTCACTTTGAAAATGTATTGATAAAGATTTGCTCTTACATGAAGCTCTATTCACCACACAATAGCACGAAGCTAAGCGACTTGCACAAAAAATATTCGCCTTCCAGCTTGATGGTGTTGTTTGTTAGAGATTTAGGACTTAATGATCAAGACAGGAGAGCAAGATATGAGCATATAAAAAAGAAATAAGTCATCCACTTACATAATCAGTCTCAGCCCAGATAGAGCAAAACAGGAAGGCAATTGAATTGAATTGAAAAAAGCCTGTACACTAATTCATCTGCCAATTCATCTTGTCTGTATTTCTGAACAGGACTGAATATCAGCCTGACATCTGCAGACAGCTGACTTACCTGGTAGGAAGGGACAGTCTCTCACACACTGTGCAGTCGGCTCCGGTGGCTTCACCTCTCGTAACCAGAGATATTATCATGTCAACAAACACAAACTCAGAGAGCAGGTCAGTGTACAGATTTTTTTTTTCCCCGTCTGGTCCTCTTGTAGATGTTAATTTCACTTGAAGTAGCCAGCTCGCCACCTGGAGTCCAGAGACCCCTGGAATCATGACCGTAAACTGGGGCAGGTGTGAACATAGTTTACAGGACCAAACCAAGTCAAGGCCGCTCATACCAGCCAGCTGTCACCTACCTTACATTTTATTTTGAAATAACGTTTTTGTGTACATTGCAATAACTGGATTTTTACTTTGTAGACATTTGACACATTGTGCAAATACTCATTTGAATTAATTGAATTTGATTCATCGCTCTCCTACATACACCATGTATCATCCTACAATAACATGGATTATTTAGGTATTTAACATACACCACATTTTGGTTCTGTTTTGAACATTATCGATCTAAATTCTTAAAGCTGCAAAACAGAAACCTTATACAAGTAGTGTAAAAAACAACAACTTTGGCCTACTGAGTGTAAAAGAGATTCACGTGTACAGAGCCACAGCCACAACTACACAGCAAAACACTGCACAACATTGCTGTGAAGTTTGTCCTTTGACCTTCTATGAAGAGAAGGCTCAGACCAAAGCTCTGAAAGTTTACATTCAGTGGCCATAAGGTGCACGTGTCTCTGTGTGCTGTGGTCTCACAGCTGCTGAGAAGTCTGGAATAAAGTATCAGTTGAAGGTATTTCTGTCCAGGGCTTCTATTCTGAGCTGGGTTTAGAGCAGGCCAGAACAGAACAGGCAGAACAAGGCTCAGTCCTGTAACTGCTATTACTACGGTTGTAAATTACATAGGATCAGCTTTAGATTAAAAAGCACTGTGCAGCATTTTTTGTTTATCTGTCCATAGCATTTGATATTGCAGACCATTGCCTGCTTTTGCAGACACTACATTAAACTGCATTTGATATTAATGCATGTGAGCAGTTCAGGAACTACCTATCAGAGAGACAATAATCTGTTAAATTGGGAAGCTTCCATTGTGAGTTTTTATCAGGAAGAAAATGTTTTCCCCAGTGTTCAATTTTCTTTTCCCTCTACAGCAACAAAATTCATTCATTCATTTAGCAAACTGTTGTTTCCATCTGTACATAAATGACACAGTGCTGTATTATGTTGCTGATCCTTGCAAACTTAACATTCTGCAAGAACCCTTATTGAAAAATTACCAAATTACATATCAGAATTTTTTCATTTCTCATATAGTCTTTATTAGACCCGCTCTACTGACTGGCTTTTACTTTATCTTCCACAGGCTGGGTTTGAACCTGGAAAGACTCATTTTAATTTTAATGCACCTGATTCCTACTGTGAAAACTGCACCATTTTAAAATCAACGCAATTATATGTGTTGGAGATTTCAGAAATTTGATCTCAAACCTCCCAATTGTTTTACATAACTGTTTTATTTTACATTTGGCTGTCCAATTTTTTTTTCATTTTCCAATTATCCAATTTTTCTCTTATCAGAAATCTTTAATGCATTAACTAATTGTGGTTTTGCTTTTTTCTGTCAGTATATGTCTGTGTTGTCGTCATTTTAAAAGTGGTTCACCCTTTTTTGCTCACCTCTTTGGTATAAATAAAGGTTGAAAGTCTCAGATACGATCATAATGTACTGCATACGTTAGGAAATGTTGACTGTAATCCACAATCCAGCAGTGTTTTTAGTAGGTCTGGTGGAAGATTTTGCATCTTTGTCTTTTCCGTGTTGACATTGCCATTGATAGTAGCATAGCATTATTTCCAATCAGACACAACTGTCTAACATTTTTAGCCATGTTAGTGGTGTGTTGTCCCGTGCAGACTGAAATATCTCACCAGCTTGATGGATGGTTCTGACATTCACATTCTCCTCAGGATTGACTTTTGTGATCTTGTGACTTGTCGTCTAGTCTCAAAATGTTATTTTGTGCAGCACTTGTGATCAAATACCTGCAAAACCAAAATCAGCCTCATCTGTCCTCCTTTTTGTTTAGCACCGATTAGCAAATGTTGGCATGCTAACAAGTTAAGATGGTGAACATCAGCACCAACTCTCATGCCATGTGCTCAGAACAATAGAGGGCCCACATGAAGCCCAGAGGCCTGACTTTGCAGCTCCAAATCCCACCCACCTCACAAATATGTGAAGTTGGCTCAAATTCAAACTCTGGCCTCGTGATGCAGCTGTGACATCACTCAGGTGATAGGAGCTGATGTTAGTTGCCAAAGGGAGCATCTTGCTCAAACGTTAAACTTAACTTTAGATCTCAAGCCTTTAACTTGTGGAACACAGACTGAATTCACCAAATATGTTTCCGGATCCAAAGAAGACAGCTGAGCAACATCCGCTGATTCCTCATACTACCTGAAAAGAGGTGAAAAGATGTTGTTGAGGAGATAACAGATTATACAATTTTCTCCAGGTGAGTCGACTCAAATGCTTCCCACTGCCACCAATTAAAGCAGCAATTGTGAGGAGCAAGACAAACGACCCTGCCAGTGTACAGCCAAGGACCCTGGATGGATCTGCACACACTTCAGTTGCTTTGTGAAGCAACTGAACATAAGAGGCTTGTGTCTGGGCTTGTGTTGTTTGTATTGCTGTTGTTGTGAAGAAAGAACTGCTGTGTCCTGTTATTGAAATGCGTTGTGAAATACTGCAGATTATTGCAGTTTTACAGATTAAAAGGACAATGTCAGGCCTGATGAGGTCACCTGCAGTGCTACTGTGTGGTAAGACAGGACAGGTAATTGTGTCTCTCCGTGGAAATTTGGGTCTTCTTTGCTTTCTAATGGATGCTTCTCTCTCTCTCTCTCTCTCTCTCTCTCTCTCTCTCTCTCTCTCTCTCTCTGTCTCTCTCTCTATGTCTGTCTCTTTCACACATTCACAACCACCCCTGGTGAACAGATAGCTTGTACCAACACCATCTTCTTGCCAGAGACACGTGTGAGATCACATCTGTCACTCCCCCTATTCACATCTGGCCGCCAATGTGAGCTTGTGTGAGACATCTACACTTGCATGATTTTGTCTTTCTCTACACACACACACACACACATACCTGTACACACACGTCACTGCTGGTTGCTTTTGCTGGTCTGGTGGTTTCGTTCCTTGTGCTCATAGTTGCTTTTTGTTGTAGCTGTAGTTGGATGATTGACAGATTAATATTGATTGTTGATTAGTTTAGTTTTGTTAACAAATTCTGTTCTACTTTAAAGCAGTCATTACTGATTATTTGTTCATACTTTATGATAACACCAGGAATGTGACAGTCAGGGCTCAGATTCAACCCTTCACTTCATAAGTGTTGATATCTTGTGATATTGACACCGTTGGGACCACTGGAACTCCAGATGAATTCTGTGACTTAAAGGACAAGATAGGATAAGACATTCCAGTTAAGGGGGTGTCTCATGTCTCAAGCCGAGAACAAGGACATGCTGGGGACAAAGGAGCCCAGACGAGCCTGCTTGCTGAGCCTGCCGCACAGAGCCGCTAAGTGTTAACCAAGGAGCTACCAGCTTCCTCTGATCTGGACAACAAACGACTGCAACCTTCTCAGCTCAGATCTGCCACAACGGCAGGATCTCAAGCTGGTAACTACACTGGGCATAGATAATTAGACAAGCTAAGCTAAACACAGCTAAGCACAGGACTGTTGAACTTTGTTGATTTAATAACTTGTTATTGAGCGTCATTGCTGTGATGATGTTAGGATTGGTTAGCCAAATTGTAAACTGATACAACTGATTGTTGGTTGTGCTTCACACTGACACAGGCTTTGCCTACACACGTCACACCTAGACACATTGGCGTCAATAAAGAACACACTCTCCCTCAGCCGTCTGGCAGCCATCCTTGGGGTCGGCCATCTTGTGTGTCGCCTCCCTCTTGGACTAGGACCATCAGTGTTGGGAAAGTTCACTTTCTATATGAACTAGTTCAAAGTTCAGTTCAAACCTTTTAAAATGAACTAGTTCAGTTCATCGTTCATAATTCAAAATTGTGAACTAAAGTTCATGCTTCCCCAAAAAGAACTATTTCGTTCTTTTTTAGTTCTTTTTTTTTTTTTTTTTTTTTACGTTGCCACGAGCTACGAGCTAATTCCCGACTGTATGGGAATTAGTTTCTCAGTAAACGCATCCTCCTTCCTTGCACCCATGTGAATTGTGACGAGACTGACGACCGCTGATGACAAAGTTGGTAGAGCGACAGGCAGGACTTGCGGTTGCCAGATCGGGTGGTTATCCGCGACATTTTAATGGTCGTTTACCATGTGTTTTTACTGTTTTAGCTTGGTTTTTCGCCGAGGGCTCTTGAAATCTGGCACGAACGTAATCTGAACGAAATCAGAGTGCCGTTCAAGAAACAGCAGAATGAGTGCGTTCACAATTTAACGTTCATCAAGCAAAAATGAACGGGACGTTCACGTTCACCCAAAATATGAGTTAGTTCATGAACGAACGTTCTTTGAACGCGTTCGGGTACAACACTGAGGACCATCTTGTTTCATTCACACACACACACGTACACGCGCACACACACACACACACACACACACATACATTTTTAATAAATGTTTGTGAATATACGTGCCGTGCCTTTAATGTGATACAAGAGTGAATAATGCCAACCTCTACTCTGCCAAGAATTCCGAAATCCTTCATTACATTTGATGTATGTCAGATCCTGTTATTTAGTATAATTAATAATTATTTCTGATTATTATCAATTATTATCAATTGCAAAACTGCCCGTTAAGTAGATTCCCTACAACACTTACAGCTGAACACCCATTTGACACTGCATTTGCAGTCTGATTATTGGTCCCTGTTACCATGATGGTGCCCCGTAATTATTAAATGCAATTACTAATTTTATGAACATGTTGTAATTTCCCTTGATAATCATTAATAATTTGCCAAGCCTGCCCCTATCATTGCACAAAAACTGCATGTGCAATATGACTCCACACTCAAGTGCACTAATACTTCAAGTGAATTTTAAGTCATTTGAATTCTTGAGTTGATTAATACTTGAAAAGCATTGTCCATAAATCCCAAAGGGACTGACAACATAAAAAAAAGAAAGACAGTGAGGGTTCATGATCTTGTAAGAATTAATTTATTTGCCAATCAGTTTTAAAGGGTGCTATGGCATCAGTCAGAGTAATCTGGAGAATGAAAACAGGATCAGGCAGATATAGGAGAGATCAGGCACACTGGCATCATAGTGAAGAGTATGACAAGCAGCAGCGTGATGGGGGACCTTGAAGTCTGTAAAAAGCAGTGAACTGTGTCAGGCACACTGAGGGGGGTCAGAGGCTGAAACAGGCACTGAAAGGTCATATCAAGGATCATTTTCCCACGTCAGATCTCGCAGTTTTCAGTATATCAAAAAGAAATTTCTCCCATAGTTGTCTTTCAGTTTTCTTTCATTATTTCTTTGCCTGAACTTTATACTGTCTGACCTAACTTTTACCTGCACTGTCAAGTGAAATCTACTAAAACAGAGTAGCAGTCATTCTTACATGAAGAATCAAAATTTGATTTGCAGCTTTAGAGTTTGAATTAATGAGAGACAAAAACTTGAAGGTGATGATAATCTGGATGATTTGGATCTAGTTTTATTTTACTAAAGCTTTGGCATTGGCACCTTTGATGAACTCTTACATACATTTATACTGTTGGTGTACTAAGTATTACTGATGTATGGATGTTTAATGGTCTTTGAAGTGTAAAACAACTCCCTTTAGACAGATATATTTAGCTCAGTGATTAATGATGATTAATTTGGTGCAAATTACTTCACATCTGGGCACAATTTGACATTTTGTTCTTAACACACCGATTCAACCAATTACTATGTTTCAAAATGCAGATTCAAGGGTGCATCAAAGTGCAACAGGACAAATTGGAGGCAGCAGTCAAACACTGCACCAATCCAAACGTTTTTGTAGGTCTTTATCAATGACAGAAATTCTTAGGTGATCTTTGGCTTTTAATCGCATTAATTTTAAGTAAATGCTTTAATGGTGCAGTTTTAATTCAACACTTGTGCCAAAGACATTTGACAGCTTCACGATAATGATAAATTAAAGCCAACCTCATAACATTTCAAGCTTCAAGAACAGAAAAAAAAAATGGCAGTCAGTATTATTGTCAGCCGGCAGCATATTTGAATTTGGTCACCAAGTGTTTGGTCCTTTGGGGCCATCTCACTGCACAGTAACGTGACAAAGCTCCACAACACACACACACACACACACACACACACATACACACACACCATGCACATGCTTGTCAGAAGGCAAGTTGCAGTACAAAGAGCCCTATGAAACATCAAGTGGTGACTTCCACACTAGCTCAGGGGTTACATTTCTGACCTTGGAGAAGCTCTCAGATGCTTTCTTTGCTTTCAGAGAATCACTCACACTCTCTGCTCTTTTCTTCTCCCCTTCGCCGCTCCCCCACTCCTCGAATCACAAAGCACAGCCCTGATTGTGGAATATGCTTTCACACATCACTGATTTCTCTTCAGTCTAAGCTCTGTCACAGTTCTTTCTGCCTCTCTTTATTTTTTTGCCTTTACTTCTGTCTCTCACTTACCAGTCTCACTTTGTGTATTGCTTGGCTGCTAGGAACATAGACTAGTTTTAAAGAAAGGCAGCTCAGATCAGAATAGGCGAGGAAAAAATGTACCTTAGATAAAAGAAGTCTTTCAGTCAGGTAGAAATCATCTCCAAGAACAGACAACCAGTAGTAAAAATATGCTTAAACTGTGCTTTAAAACAAGGCAGCTCTTTCCACCAGGTGTTGATAGCTTCCTTCCACTTGACTGAATGAGACACTTCGGGTTTAAGTGTAAAGTATTTATAACACTGGCGGTCCATTTGAATAGCTTTTTATCCAACCGGGTGGAATTAATAGAGTGAGCCACCTCGAGCAGTTCATTTTGATAGATATTTCCCACATGACATGAGATAACTCACTTTAAAGCACTTTAGTTACATTTAGTTACACACAATCATATTTTGTAGATACATGATCTCACTGCATTCTTCAAACCATGGCATGCCAAAACACCACCGTATACATTCTGACACCAGCCTCACAGCAGGGTTAACTGGGCAGCAGCAAGGGAAAAAAAGAAGCGAGCTCACCACACCTCTGTAGCTTCTCCTCAACTTTGCTTCAGGCTAGAAGCTCCAGGCTACATTAGCTGCTGCAAGTATAACACCAACCCAACTCTCATTTCATAATATCGATGTATTTCACGTTCACTGGCCAGGCTACAAACACTGAAGCTTTCTTTTCAATTCACACTTTTTCTTGTTACTGCTTTCTGCCTTTGTGGAGTATATTTTATCAGTATGGACCACTATAGTATAACAGTATATATAGGAGTATTATTGTGAAAAAAGATACTACAATGTACATAGTTAATGCAGCCATGCTATCAGTGTCGCATATTTGCTTTGCATATGTGTTTGTGAACATTTTATGTATTACGTTGCTTAACTTATCAACATCATCCAGTATGGGAAGAAAAATGAGAGGCTATAGTTTCCATCTGACGAGCTTTGAAGAGATGAGACGAGAAATGAGATTCAGTTCTGTTTTAAAACGTGTCAAATTAATTAGTGATGACAGATTGATCCACCTCATGCTTATGGCTATCGACACTGATGGGCCTAAAGACATTAAACACAGATGATCTGTTGACAGACTTTGCTCAGTTAAGGCCCAGATGCTACCCTCTTATTAACTAGACAAATAGCAGCCTACAGCTCCAGAAAGTAAGAAGATGAGGATGTTTTCCTTCCCTAATCTGCTGACTAACATTTGCGCTGTGCAAAGAGTGAATGATCACCTCCAGCCGCCTGATTCTGTTTGAGGAATTGCACTATATTTAACCATTGTTGGCTTTGTCAAAGTGTATTGATGTTACATTAGAAGCAAGCAGGTGATCAGATGTCATTTAATATGTTGGATTGTCTGAGGCTTGGTTTCATTGTGTGCTGTTAAACCTGTGAACTGTGTGACTGCTGGTGCAGAATGGAGAGACCCTACTGAGAGGCAACTTGGACTTTTTGTTCAGCTGCTTCAGGTAAGTGCCCAACAGCCTGTGCAAATAATGTCTGTGATTGTAGAGGGTTTTTTCCCCAGTAACCCATCAATTCAAACGTGTTTGAAGGCTGAAATCAGCCTACGTGGTCGGCCTCAGTTCTTTGAAACTACAATAAATTTTCCTATTTTTCAAACCCCATCATCACTGAGCGTTTCTGTGACGCCACATGTCACATTGTCATATCATGGGATTTGCTGAAAATAACACTCCTCCTTTGATGTACTCTTGTTCTCCATGTGCATGACTCAGAGCCGGCAGCATGGGGGCAATGCCTGTCCGAAGGAGCTGTGTCTCAAAATTCATTATATAATAGCCAACATTAAATATGCTAAACATGTATTGATAAACAATTAAAATAATTTATTTGTATATTAATTATCAAGTGTAAATATACATATATAATATAAAGACTATGACAGACCAGATTTAGGTGGGTTCCACCACCACCAACTACTCCACATTTCTAATGGGAAAAATGTTTGTTAGTAACTGTTATCATGGGAGAGAGTGGTTGGAGTCCTCGATAAAGGCAGATGCAGTTGCCTGTTTCCCTTCTTTCTCTGTTTTCCCAACTTTCACCATAAAGGGATTTTGCAATTGAAAGCATACAAGTGGATCTAACAAAGGCTTTCACTATTTCTAAAGAGCATCTGACGTGTGAGGCCTCTCAAGGGAGAAAGAGAAACATAGCACTGACACTGCAAAACACAAAACAGCTGCATAGAAGTTGAAACTCGTGTCCTCCATTGTCGATATTTTGGCATATCTGACCTCAGGTCAGCTGGTTTTGAGAGGTAAGCTGGATGCATTTGACAGTATAAGTTGCAGTGAGTCTGTATCATTGGGGTGGAGGGTGTATTAGATACAATATTTGTGATTCCATATTTGTTCCTGTTTAACTTCCTCCCCAAAGCAGCCTATTTTGTGGGATCGCTATTCATACTACTTTAGATCCACAGTAGAGATTCATAGTCCATTTGACTGTGAATGCAATGCTCAAATACAATAATGTTACATTCCCAAAAAAACCTTCTCATCTTTGACCACCTTTGCCCCCTGGCTACTGATTGTCTGATGCTGGTGCTGGCATGACTGCACCTCAGTCCCATCATTGGATGGATGGACTGATATTGAGTCAATGAATGCCTTTTTGTATCCTAGACTCAAAAAGACTGAAACGCCAGCATGTCACCCTGACTACGAAAGGAACTGACGCAAGCCAAAGCCACCAAACTTTTTGTTGAATCAAATTTGAATTTTATCAAAATTAAGTGAAACTGTAATATTTAAAATGACAAGCATGGATTTACAATGATGAGTCCTACTTCTCTTTAACAAAAACATAGATCATCTTGGTCCTGCTTGAGTCTCTGAGTAGTATTTTGAATCTCCATTGACACAAGTCTTTGTCTCTGTAGCTCCAGGTTTTTGTTCACTCATGTAACAGAGTCAAAAATATGCCTGTTTGAATTTCGCTAAAATGTGTATGTTATATGTGCCGTTTGGTGCCACCTGGTGGTTAGAGCCGCGCAGCCACAGAGCTCTTAAGCTGGTCACGGCCCCACCTCAGCAAATCAAACTTTCCTGAGCTGGTGGTCTCAGCCCTGGTCTTCTGGTTGCGCTAGCATTATATTGTGTTTTATATATCAGGTGCCAGACCAGTGGTGGACGAGGGCCGGGCTGAGAGCAGTGTGTGGCTGTGGCGCCTGTGCTATATCTCAGTCAGAAAATCTTCATGCAAGCAACAACGCCGTCGGTCACACTCGCAACCAGAAATCAAAATGATCAACTGTTTACTTTTATACTCCCTTGCTGACCTGCAGTAAAACATGATTGTGTGACTGTACAGTTTGTTGACCGACCTCACAAAATGAGGAACCGTATTGCATACAATGACAAGTTGATGAAGCTATTTGAACTTGCTGCATATGCACGAGGAGTTTTTTCATCAACAGCAGGACTTTGGCCACGCTGCTGATTGCTGACCAGAGTAGCCTGTGGTGGTCGAGCCAGCCATATGCCAGCCAATTCCCTGCTGGTAACCTTCAGCATGCAGCTGATGTGCCGCTCGCAGGGTCGTCTTTTTATAAGGTCTCCAAGGTAATTCTTGTTGCTGATGAATCCTTTTACGTCTAAAACTTTTGATTAATGAATTTCAGTTCATTCAATCATTGTATAATTCAACTTTTTATTCATGTAATATAGTTCAGAGACATTGCAATGTGACCAGGGAATACAGAACATTGTGCTTGCAGATGTATGAGATGGTATTTAAAGATTAAAAAAATTATATATCATGGGCACATTCAATATTAATGTACTTATATAATGTACATTAAACATACCCTCTTTGGAGTAGTCTGACCTTTTGTATCAGTAGTTGTTAGGGTTTTACTTGGCATATAAAAAAATCTGTGCAAAAGTATGTAACATGTTGGCTTATCTACAGTATCAGTTATCTCCTGTTCATATTACAGCTCCAATTACAAAAGATTTTGGATACTGTAAAAGGTAAATAAAAACAGAATGATAAATAAAGACTTTCCAGGATGAACCTTTTACACCCAATCATGATACTACCACCTGTTACCAATGAACCTGTTTACCTGTGGAATGACCCAAACAGGTGTTTTTGGATCAGTCCACAACTTTCACAGTCTTTTGTTGCTCCTGTCCCAACTGGTTTGAAACATGTTGCTGCCATCAAATTAAGAATAATCAGATATTTAGAAAAATCAATGAAGCTGATGAGGTCAAACATTAAACATACTATATTTGTGCTGTTTCTAACTGATTCTAACACATGCACCAAAAGACAAGTTGGATTGCCTTTTGAATCTTCAATAAAAGCAGCCGAGGCCACTACAGATGAATGTGCAGATTTATTGCAGATCTGTCGCTTTGAATTCCAGTCTAATACCACAGACCTGCAATAAATCCCACTTTATCAACATTTTTTTAAAGGCTACTATAGGTCAGAGAGGATTTTGGAAAGAGACACTTTTTTTAAGGCAAAGTGGAAAATGCATTAAAAAATAAAGAGCATGATGATGTTCAGTCATGCAGCTGTATCATCAAATTAGCTGTTTCTTTTGGGCTGCATCTCTCCCAAACATTATTTTCAGCACAGATTTTTGGTTTGCTGCAAAATGTACACCTCGAATTATGATCTCCCCCTTTGGACCCTCAAACTGTCAAATTTAAAAGGAGCATTTCAAAGCAGAATTAGCAGAATATTTTCCTTGATAGAATACTTGATTAAGTAACGGCCCATTAAAAAGCTTTCAGCCGAGGCTGTTTTTATTGGCACGTTGAGTTAAAAAATGTTAGCGTCACCATTTTTCTCTACACATGCCCACACGTGGACAATGTTTGCAACAATTCGTGTGAACGGGCGTGTGCCACGGCGTTACATCCCATTCCCAGGCTTTGATTAAGACCCTCCATCCCCCAGCCTTGCACCATCAAATGCTGGGCAAACATCCTGCGAGAGTACAAACTTTTACATCTCCTACATCCTTAAAATTCCCTCAGGGACACCTCAAAGATTTCCGCACCTTTTGTTCTGAGCTTCAAAATGAGCCGTACCCATTAACAGGAGTCTTGTTGCCGGTCCTCTCTACTCCGTGTGCAATAGCCTGAAGCAGATTGTACGGATCAAGTCAGGTCACCTCGCACTCCTCTGCTTTATATTTCATTATTTTCAAGACAGCTAGTGCAAGCCTCCTCTCCACTCCGTGTCCTCAGGATATGATGATGGTGAGTCAATTCCCCGCGCACACCCGTTTTCTGCTCGCTCCCTTGTTTCTGACAGTAGTAGGTCTCAGTGTTGCTGTTCACAGTCTTGGTATTTCCAATCTCCTTCTCCCTTTAAGTCTGAATTTAGTTTCTTCTGCAACTCTTTCACTCTCCCTCCCTCGCAATTCTCTTCAGCTGAACGCATTCCTCGTCTCATTTCTCCAACTTTCTATAGCCTTCTGCTTCTCTCCCATGTCTCTCTCTTCTTTATTTCTGGTTTCTTTTTTCATCTGTTCATCTGTGAAGTGTTTAGAGAAACTGATGGATGCTGTACTTCCTTGCAACCACTTCTAGTAAATGCAATCTGTCCCACATTGACTGTCCTCTAAAGGCTGTCTCGCATTGTTTGTGTGCAGCACATGATCTACGCTATTTATGTTTGTATTCTTGCATTTGAGTATGCTGAGAAAAGGCCGTTTTATTCTTGCGGTTCTTACCTTTATTATGTTTGTTCTGAAAAATGGGGAAAAAAAGATGGTTTTCTTTGACTGTGTTGACTATTGGGAAGATAAGTGGAACTCAACAAAAGGACAATATAACATGAATTGAGAACACAATGGAAGCTGTTAGCACTTTAGATTACAGCCGACACTTTTAAAATCTGCTGTGGTATATTTTTGAATTATCATACACGACTTACCAACACTGTAGGAGTACAGGTCACTGACGTCCCTCCCTCGGTGCACCCTCAGGAGGTGCGTCTCACAGCTTCAAACCTACTCACAAGGGAGACTCCTGACCAGGGGTGAAAATCCCATTTCATTTTTTTAGGGGGATAATAAACAGGAAAATTTCAGAGAGTAATTCCTGGGGGGGACACTATGATGAGCATTTGCTTAGCGGCGTGCTGGTTTGGTTTTCGGACAAATCCTGGAGAAATGCCACTGTCATGTTACAACCTTGGGTGTGATAAATGACTAACTGGCTTTTATATATTAGTGTAGCTTCTCATCACTTGTGAGAAGATCGCTTGCCCATTGACACACGGAGCTGGTAGCCCCGCCCATTGGAAACAGCATGTGGACTAAACCACTTTGAGAAATAGGGGGCTCATAATATTTCAACAATTTAAAAAAAAAGTTTTACGTTTATAATTTGCAGGGCTTGTGTTGTGCTATTGTTGAACATTACGATATTATGACTACTATACTATTATTAAATTTTTTGTGTGTACCTATGCGTGGTATATATATATAAAAACTGTCATGCCATTATATGAATGAAAAATCCAACTGAAATGCATTTGCAGTGAAGAAGATAAATATTACGCATGTTTCAGAAAACTTACAGTTATATATCAATAAATATTAAATAATAATAATAATAATAATAATAATAATAATAATAATAATAATAAAAACATAACGATATATAATAATTACTGTTTCCAAAGACTGAAATTTCAAACTGAACTTTTAAGTCAACATGGACGAGAAGTCACATAAGTAAAAAGTAAAATCTTGGGCGCCTACAGGTCCACAACTGACCAAACAGAATCTGCTGATGAAGCCAAGCCAAATCCTCAAAAACATTAAAGGAGCTGCTAAATGCCCCTTAGATAAAGCTTATTTTGTTTATTGATTATTTGACCTCCTGAAACGATTGTCATTCCTTTCAAGCTATTAAACCAGTCCAAGCAAATACATTTTTACCACTAGGCGCAATTAACTCTTAAACAGAGGACCATATGCTCACTTCACCCGACATATAGAATTTCAGGCTTAGGCCATTGCAGTTATTTGAATGCATATTTGTCAGCAGATTCCAGCTCCTGCAGCATCAATGTGTGTGTTTGGGTGTGCGCGCATGTGTGTGCATGTGTGCTCACAGGCGTGACGGTGATGTGCAGAAGACTGAAGAATTGACTGGGCTGAATGTTCGCCCCCACATACTGAGCACGTCCACTTGATGAACAATTATCATTCATTACCGCTAGCTGTCAGCCTCTCTCTCTCTCTCTCCTGCCTTTGCTAACACTGTTTCCTCACCTCCTCCTCCATCTACAACTCTCTCGCTTTTTCCTCGATGTCCTTCAGCGATCGGCACGAGGCTGTCATTCTGTCAGCCCTCCATCAGCCTATCGATTTGCCGATCTTTGCCCGACCATGGACAAATGCTTGCATGCCAATTTCTTTGTTTTCCCCTCTACTTTCCTTCTCCTCAGTTCCTTCCCTCTCCGACTTGTTCTTTAGCCCTAAGTAGTTTTGGCAGGGGGGTAAATAATCCATTCTAAACTTTATTTCACTGTGACAAGAAATATTGCTCTTTTAGGCTGAGGGGAAAAGCGGCGTGCCAGTGGTGTTTAGAAAGACTGATAAAGGTGGGCAGTGTGGTGTTGCAGGTACTCAGAAGTGATCCTCTCATGGCTCAGGGAAACCACAGACCGATATTCAGACTGAAAGGCCATTTTGTTTCCACTCATTATTCACACTGACATTGGCTTTATGTTTCCCATTTTCTGTGGGGCAGGATTTGACTTTGCCCAAACCAATCACTAATATGCAACTACAGTGCTGCCAACTTTAGACTTCAGATGGTGGTGAGATCAGGGAGGGACAAATACAACATTTATGTGACAGCTTCAGGTACTGGTTACTATACAAAATTAAGATTTTTACACATAAACGAATAAAGAGTTTATAATCTATGGGTTTTGTTTCAGAAATTTTGCAAACCAAACAATTGATTCATTAAGAATTTGGCAGATTGATCCATAAGGAAAATAATCAGTTTTTACAGTCCTTTGCAAAATACTTATTACACCCAACTACAGTAGTAATATTACAGTAACAGTAGAATCACACATTTACATTAATGCATGAGAAAAAATAGTCTACTGATATAACAGTCACAAGAGTGCTGTGCATTGAGTACTTTTAGTAATTTAATTACATTTTCCTGATTATGTTTACATCCTTAAGCAACATTTTCAATGCAGGATGTTTATGTGTCACTGAGCATTTTCACAGTGTGGTATTAGTACTTTGACTCAAGGTGATTACCTATGTGAGTCTCACACTCAGTGCAAGTTGGCTCCAACACAGTCTCACTCCCAGCGCATCAAAAATCGACACTTGGTTTGGGCCCCTATGCGTCGGTTTCTGACAGACAAGGTCTCCCCCAGCCACAGCGGGTTAGGGAGTTAGGGTTTCAATGATCCCAGCGCATCAAAAACCCATGCGCATTTAGTGTTGGTTTTTAACGCACTGAGAGTGAGACTGCGCTCGCAAGTTGGCAGATCTGCAACTACTACATAACTTCATGTTCATGTCAAGTTACATGTAAATGCCTGTAAGACATGGCATGACATAGAATGAGGTGTCCTGATAGGGACAGGGGATGAGGAAAGTAGGCTTGATTAAAGTTTTCCAAAATACAAATTCCCTCTAACAAGCCAATCCTGTATTACCAAGGAAATCTGACTGAAATCAGCACTGTGCTGCGATTACAGAGGATCTACAGCCATGCTAGCAGCTCTGTGAGACAGTATTTAGGCACACCACTGTGTTTAACTAAATGATCACTAAACACATAAAACATCAATATCTGAGTACCATGAACATCTGTACAAAATTGTGAGCCAAAGGATTCATCCTCGGGGGATCATGAATGACTGAAAAAATATTAATGGCAATTCATTCAGTGTCAGACCCAGCGATGAACACTACCATCAACAGAGGCAAGCATGGCTGAAAACTCAAGGGGCCGTGTTGGTGGGAGGAATGTGCTTCAGGTACTTGTGAGATGATGCAATTTGGAACTCTGGAAAGTTATTACACTGACAAATTGCTTTGCCCATCTCAGTGATTGCAAGGTAAACAGGAGAATTTGCCTGTTCACATCACAAGGAAATCTAGCACATGTAATTTGTTTGGTTGGGCCAGTGCAGGGCACTGACAGATGACACTGCATTAGAAAAGCATCAGAGGCTATGTTTGATTGTTTTATATGTCGTGCTGCTGTCAGCATGAACATTGCCTTAGCAAGGTAATGGATGAAAAGCATTTAAAGTGTGACACTGTACTGACTAATCTAATTCCAGAGACTGAAGCTGCAATTATTTCTGCTGGCCCAGAAATATGAGCACTAAGATAACCATACACATTACAAACAAACCCAGCAGTCCAGACAGATTATGTAAAGCACTTAATGTCGAGGTGAAAATGAAAAGTGAGCCCACATGAAATGATGATATCTAACTCCTCAGGTTAAAAATGTATGCATGCATAACTGTGGTAAATGTTCCCAGAAAATGTTATTGTTACTAATAAGGATAAAGGATAAAACACAAGAAAAGTAGTATTACGGTTTAATTATGTTGAAAGAGTCTTTTATAAAAGATAAATATGGAATCCATCAATTCTTAATTCTAAAGCTGATTTGTTCCATCAAAGCTCTCCAAATGTGCATTTAGTGTTACAACTACAAAAACATTTAGCTGATATCCTTCGCAGTGCACTGAGCAGTTTTCAGATAAATACAGGTGTTCCCTAACAATGCACGTGCAAACCGAAGGCAAAAAAACGACAAAAGATTGATTGAGATGTTATTCAGGAAGAAACATGATGAAGAGTGGTGCAGTAAACTGCGTGATCTGCAAAATGATGAGTGGAAAATGTTTAATATGAAGAGGGAAACAGCCCTTCCAGCACAAAGTACATAATTAGATATGCGCGTGTCGTAATCTTGTCAGAACCATGGATTTTAATAACATGCCGGATAGTTTTTCATCGAAGATAATCATCTTATTGTGCTACTGTGTATTTCTGCGAAAGGAGCTACAGTTTGACTCTGAGATCAATGCTTTACTCATCAGTATGAGTCTCAGTGTGCGACTTAGTGGCAGCTGCTAATTGAAGGTTAAAGGCAGAATGAGTAGGATTTGTGAACACAATAACCAGAGTTGGCCGTTTCTCCCTAGGTTCCTCTATTTTCATAGCTCGCTATGTGCTTTTGAAAATGTTCTACCCTCATATGCTTAATGACTATTATTGGCTGGGGGCCACATACACTGCTTGTAGTCTGAAGGACTGATCAGCTTGGATTTACAGGGAGATAGAGAGATTATTTAGGTATGTATCTATATATTCTACTTAACCCTTTATAGGCCACTCATTGAAGCACTATGAAAATTAAAAAATTAACCTTAGAGTGTTATTGGAGAAACATGATTTCTGTTGTAAATTCTTCTGCAATTTTTCACTTTGGAATGTGTCTTACCAAAAATAGTCACTTGCCCTATAAAGGGTTAATCCGCCTTTAATACAAATGACAGATGTTGTCTTTGGATGGCTTGGCTTGGTTGTTTCTCTCATTTCCTTTTAGAAGCTAAAGCACTTTTAAGATACGGCTACACCAGCTTTAAAAATTAATGTCAGTAGAGAAAAGTGAAATTATTTTGTTATCATCATCATCTGTTTCAGCTTCAGGGAGATTAAGCTTCATGTTGTTTTTGTTGAAATGATGACTTAAATTTCATCACTCTTTGCGAACAAACTCTAAACTACTTGCCAAAATGTCAAACAGAGGCACTGAGTTAAAGAACCAGGCTGGGGAAAACTGGGACACCATTGGAAAAATAATGACAGGGCAATTAAAGTTAGATGATTTTAGAATGTGATATTTTCTTCTACCTCATGTAATTACATGACACCTTCAGAGGGACAAAGGTGGTGTATGGACATGCTGATATTCTTTCAGGTGCACTGTCGAAAAGAAGAAAAAGCAGATCCAGTATTAGACAAGTGTTACGATGTTAAAAACACTTCAGTCAGCCAGCTCACACAGAATACATCATTATGTGAGTGTAGAATACTGTACACACAGCGCTGATGTTTCTCGTCTAAGCTCCAACCTTGTCACTCCCAACATGGAAACACCGAGCTCAGCACTGCCGGGAGTGGGGAGTGATGACAATAACTCCCCCCCTGGAGGAATGTAGACCTTCAGGTGTATGATGGGGTGGAAGAGTTTTTGAAAAACTACATGAGCAGCAGTGGCGGTGTTAGTGTGGCAGCAGGCATGCAGTATAGAGAGTGAGGAGAGCATCGTACACCACCATGATTAAAAGCACAATTTGGATTTATGCTGCAATGAGTGTTTTCTTATAGACAGTTAATGACAGTTTGTCATGTCTAAAAAATAATCTGATTATTTATACTGTCTTGTCTTGTGTTTCATGTTGTTTTGTGATTTCCTGTTTTATTTTGAAACTAACCTCCCCTCTTGTTTCAGGTAGCTTGCCCTTCCTCTACCCCTTCCTGCCATTGTGATCGTGAGCCCCGCCCTGATATTTCCACCTGATTTCCTTCGTTGTGCATTTAAGTCTGTGTCTCCCATTGTCTTGTGCCAGATTGTCTTGTCTCTGTAAGAGTAAGTCTTTCCACGCCACCCATGTCAAGTCTTGTCATTGTCTTTGTGAAGTTTTCATTTGCTACTTTGTCTTGCCTTTTTGCCTTGTTGCCTTTTCCTCTTCAGAGTGATTTTTTGTTTGTACTTTGTTCTTGCATTTTTGCCTATCGTTACCTCTTCGGAGTGATTTTGAGTTCATACTTTGTTTTGCCTGTTGACTGCTCTTGTTTCCTCGCTACAAGTGATTTTGTGTTGATACTTTCATTAAACACTTTTATTTTGAAGACGTCAGTCTCTGTGTCATGCGTCTTGGTTCAGAGTTCACACCAGCCTTGTCACGGTTACTCCTGATCATTGATCACCCTTATCCAAAACATGTCTGTCATTTCAAACAGAGGATCAAATAGTTGCTTTCCTTTTACAAATGTGCAATTTTTTTAAAATAACTTTATAATGAACTCTATGGTTGAGTAATGGTGAAGTCGTCTTTTGCTCTAAGCCTGTTTAACAGTACCACACATCTTCTCTGAGTAGGTTAAATTATCTTTATTCTATCACTAAATCCATCAGTGATGTCCTGAGTTCATCTGGTGTCAAGCCAACCAGTGCAATTGTGTTGATCATTGCTTGGTATTCTGGTTTTGTCCTTAGCCTGCTCGCGTTGTAAAACACTGCTCGCCTTTAAGACAGACGGCTGTGCAGGATTTCACTGCACACGCTGGTGAAAATTAGCCTGTGTGAATGTATTTGTGCGCACCAGTGCAACTGATGGAGTTGATGGATGAGCTCTGACAACGGGACTTTGCAAAATAACATTACACAGGCTCACTGAGCTCTGACGCTCTCTTACCAAAAAGCAGCAAAACATCCATCAACATTTCACTGGTTACAATGGCAAACGCGGTGACAGCAGGTCTTATCAGCTGTTGCTAATTTATGTTAGTAAAAACAGGCCAAACTGAAACATGGCTGTCGTCTAGTTAAATTGCTCTCAGTGATCAGCGAGTGTTTCTGTAGTTCCAACAACTCCAACAGAGTCAGACATCTGCTCTATAGCTCATCACGTCACATCAATTTGAGGAGTCAAACTCTCCCAGTGAAGCTTTTATTATTATCAGATGAGTAAGATTATAAATGTAATCATTTACAACCAGGACCATCAGAAGATCAAGCAGCTTGAGAAAAATAAGAAGTGTTGTTATTGTGTTATATGTGTCCAATATTCATCCAATATTAAATGACTGAGATCAGGATTTGATCAAAAAAAAAAAAATTAACTGAGCCATCCCTAATCATCACACAGTGGTAGAGTTTGATATATCATCCTACTTATTCATATCTAAATGATTCTTTGAATTTTCATGATGGAAATATTGTAATCATTATGTCCATTGTTACATATTTGATGAAGGGCTCCACACTGATGAAAGTGCAAAAACAAACGTTGTAGATTTTGGTGGAGAATACATTCAGTGTGTGAGTTTATTTATTAGTCTAATGAATAAACAAAATAAACTCACATTATGTCAAGAAAGGAAACATTCATTCACTGATTTTCCTAATTGAATTAATTCAATTAAATCTTCCCTCTTTGACTGAACTCAGACAAACTTTATTACCTTGTTAATTCATGGTAAAACACACAACTAACTCAACAGAAACAAAATAAAACTCACCAAAACCATCTTCTTTCAAAAAAAAAAAAAAAGCAAGTGGCTTGAACTCAGCTAATTATCCAATAAATCCGTCCAGCCACCCACTGTGCAGGGCTACACCTGCAGAGTACATTGTGCATCAGTCCTCTTAATAAATCTTAGCTCAATGCTTTGCTACCACAGTGCCACAGAGGTGTAGATTAACCTGAATGGCCATTTTATGGAGGGTGCAGTCTACTGTTATTTTGTCTGTGTTGCCGTATATTTTAAGGTGTTCATGTTATTTTGTCCAATTAAATCTTTGACAAGAATTTACTGTACATGCACAAATTTTCTTTTTTACTAAGTGAAACAGCCAGTTATTACATTTCAACCTTTAATATAAGAACATTCACAACCTCTGTAAAGCACTGAAATCGACAAATTGAGGAGAATAAAAAGTATTGCAGAGCTGACAAGCTATAATTTCTTGAAACACTGTATCACCAGTTGGTACATTGTTAAATTTTATCTTTGCTTTAAGGTGAGTGAAGAAGGAGCAGCAGGGCTTTTTTCTGCATTGTGTAAATTCATTTGACTTTTCTGGGTTTTTTTTACATTGTTATCAGCCATATCTTTGAGTCAAGCATTTGTCGGATTTAGCTCTCCCCTTCCACACTTTGTCGGTAGTCCTTCAAAATTTCAGCCAACCTCCAAAGTTATCATCCTGCTCTTTTCCAGACTCACACAGTCACATGTGGTCGGGTCATATGGGTATCCAACACAGGCTGGACTGTCTTAAACCCATAAATAACGAATCAGTGCTCTGTTGTTGCAGCAGAAAAGCCAGCCAGAAAAAACGTGAGATGTGTTTTATTTTTTGGCAGAGTTTGGATGACACTTTTTTTTTAAGGTGAACGTGGATAAATGAACTAAAGCGACCAAACAACAACAAACAAACAAAGACAAAATACAGATTTTAGAGCTATGCCAGTATGTATGTTAAATAGGGATCAAGTGATCTATAGATTTTAGGAATGCAAAGTGGGAAGAATTATTTCAGGCACCCAATGTGTCAGATACTTTATTGAGTTGACAATAAATGCAGATAAATGTGTACTTTCATTAACTCTAATCTTCTTTTATCTGTGTATGAATTGAAAATGCATTCAATGACAAGAACCTGTATGAAAATCTCCCAGTTGAATCTACATGAAAATACAAGTTTAAATCATTTCACTTCCAAATTCTGGGTCAATTTTGGGTGAAATTGGCAACTGTGGTGCCTATTTTGTTTTGTTTTCATCTGCAGCTACCAAGTTTTTGAATTCACCATTACTCTGACTGGCTTCTTCTTCATAGCAGCAGCTGCCAAAGGTCACGGGTCTCAAGTCTATGGAGCTATCTGCCAAGACAAACAGACAGAATAAAAAAAGATTTCTCAGAAGCAAAGCTGAAATAATAACTGCTGGCCATAAACCTATAGACTTCCATGCTTCCATGCTGAGTAATAATGAGGATATCAATGCAAGAAACATTTCAAATAGAAATTCAGAGTTGGAAAAGCACATCCAGAACCAGCACCCCCTCCCACTTGCAGCACTATTTTTTATTAATCAATTAGTCGTCATAATTAGCACGTCAGAAAATAATGAAATTTGTCCAACACAGTTTCCTCGAGTGGAAGATGACGTCATTAAGTTTTCTCTTCTAAAGCCCAAAGATATTGACTTTGCAATCATAAGAAGGGAAAAGAGCCAAATTCTCACATTTTGGAAGCTATGAGCACTGAATTGTTGGCATTTGTTAATTAATTTTGCGTCAGCTGACAAATTGATTAATTGTCCATAATTGCCACAAGGCTTAACTTATTTTAAGAGTATAATAAGAGTGCAACATTATTCCCATGCCCATGCTATGAAGGAAGCGATGAGATAACAAACTCTAATGCACACTCTCCATCCCTGTGTCGAGGTCTGTATGTGTGTGAATCATGGCGGCAGTCTCTGCCCAGCAGGATAAACTGTCCTGTTCTGCTGTACGCCGTCCTCTTCTGTTCAGGCTCTCGCTCAAATGACAGGATCGCTATCACAAGGGACAGCCACTTCCGCTGGGGAATATTTGCATGTCAGCCGGCCCGCCTGCCTCTTTCTCCATCTCAATTTGTCATCCTTTCATCGTCTTATTTTCTTGTTTTTTCGTCGCCTCTTTTTTATTCCACCCGACACACTATTTCTGTCACTCACTCTCACACTGTATGCTGGATGAAACACAACTGATCAGCGGCGAGGAACAAGAAGTGCTGCCTATATGAAAAAGGGGGAAGTCTCAAAGGAATTCAGAGACAAAATGTTAAACAAACTTAATCTTTCCTGTCAATGTCGATGCCTAATCCTCTACACTGGCCTACTAGCACTTCCAAAGAAACTTTCAGTCATCAATACTGTAGAACAGGGGTCATCAACTATATTTGTCAGAGGGCCAGAATTTTACCGGACAGTCGCCTTGGGGGCCGGACCCTCAAATAAAAAAAATAATAAATAAATAATAAAAAAAAAAAATCAAATTTTGGCATAACATTATTATTTGATGTTTATTGTTTATATTTTTTTCCATTTCATTATAAAACTGAAGGCATTTCAGCCTTTATGAGTCAGGCTTCTATCACCTATACCACAGTCAACCACCAGGAGTGGTAGAGATATTTTGCTGCAACTCAATTAAGTCAACTTTATTTATAGAGCACTTGAAATACAAACACCATTGAAGTGATAGGAAAAGGCCTCTTAACACAGGTAGAATGGCACTCTCAAAGGCCATGAAAAAAGATCCAGCTTTGGATAGTTTTATAGAGGCAACAGCAGCATCTTCTCAGTGATGGTGCTTTCAGGCAGCAAACAGGAAAGAGTTGAGGCTCGATGGCCGGCAGCAGGGTGTAACACCCCTGCCAGCAGCTCTGGCTGTGATGTTCGTGAGCCGTATGTTCTTTTGGCCAGCCTCTGGTTCCCTCTCTCAGGTCCTTACACCTCAGTGAGGGATTGGCCTCAGTAGTGTTACAGTGCCTCTATAAGCTGGTTGGTTGGAAGGTGGCTCCCTCTCAGGAGCCAAACGTGGTTTTGTTTGGGTTGATTGTGTTTACTTTGTTCATGCTTCAGCACCAACACCCACACTTCATCACCGTCTGCTTACCTTACAAATGATGCTTTGCTTATTTTGAATTTTCCTCAATGAATTGCTTGCTTATTTAAATTGGCACTGTGTGGACAGGCACGGTTCTTTGTTATGGCCTGAACAAACCTGGCAAAACATCGGCTCCCTCCAGTCCTAATACATACTTATACTAATGACCTGAACCCTGCAGCACCGCTGCTGTCCACCTACTCCAACCTCCCCAGGCAGCTAACTAGAGCAGGTTGGAGCTTAAAATAGACAAAATGGTCAGCAATGTGACACATATTTTTGGATTGCATGAGTCAAATTCTGATCATACAAAGACTCATTATGGAGTGTTTGTATGGAGGCTCATACAACTGTGTTCACATTTTTAAGCTGCTCCTTTCCCAATAATTGTGGCTGGTAGAAAGTGTGTTTTGGGCCAGTGTTCATCACACAATGCTGCTAAATGTTACAAGGCAGAATGTGGCCACCATGCTAAATTTGTCTCACAGCCCGATGCTGTTCCTGGGGTCTTGGTTCTTTTGCAAAGGATACAGGAAGTGTTGGGTCGCCAGCTCTTTAAATGTATTCACAAAAAAGTTGCATGTTTCTACTATTCTTACACAGGTTGCTGTAACTTCTCATCAACTGCTACCAAACCTATTTGGTGCACACAATAAAAGCAACTCACAGTCATATGCTTGTGGTCATTGCAACACAGCTGTGCTCAGCGCTCCACTGTTTGGCAGTTGATGTGGATGGACAGATTTTAAAAATTTCCTTTGAGAGTGACCTAATATAAAAAAAACTTTTTCATCGTCTTGTCTGTGCTTATTATAGTAACGCTGAGACAACAGTGCCATCATGAGCCAGACAGGAAAATATACCATTACTTGCTTTCACTTGCATCCAGCATAGCACAAAATTTATGACACGCTTTTATGATTTTGACACAAGAGAAAATACTAGGCTATACTAAGGCTAACCGGCAGCTGGTGCCCAACAGAATGAACTAAACGAATTAGACCAGCGGTTTTCAAAGTGTGAGGCGCGCCTCCCCTGGGGGGCGCCAGAGAAGCCTGAACCTGAAAAGAAAAAAAAGTGTAAACATCTCATGTCAAGAGACAAGATGGATCTATTTTTAGTATCTCAAGTGAAAGTGAGAGAGGGCACAGAGTCTGGGGCGGGCAGAAAATGGAGGAAGTATGGCCCTGATGATGCTCAGAGTGTTATCTGCAAAGAGGTGCTAGCTACAGTATGCGACCATGTAAACTCCGGCGTCATATTGAAACCAAGCACCAAAGTTTAACGACCAAGCCGCTATGATAAAAAAAAAAAAAAAATATATATANAGCACCAAAGTTTAACGACCAAGCCGCTATGATAAAAAAAAAAAAAATAAAAAAAACAATAAAAAAAAAAAAAATATATATATATATATTCAAAAAGATATTAAATAACTAAAATATGTTAAAAACAGATGCTAAAATGTGTTTAAAAAAAGATGTTGAAACATAAAGATGTTAAAATGTGTTTTAAAAATATTAAAAACATACAAAAGTTAAAAATGTCTTTCAAAAAGATGTTAAAAACATACAGATGCTAAAAATATGTTTTAAAAAGATGCTGAAAACATGTAGATGTTAAAATGTGTTAAAAAAGATATTTATCCACACACAGAGAGATAAAGATGATTAAAATGTTTTAAAATATGTTTAAGAACATACAAACATGTTTAAGATGTTTACAAAAATAAAGATGTGTATAGCATTTATTGTTTAAAACCTTTTTTAAGCCTGTGTGGAATATATAAAGCGACAACAATAACAGTAATAATAGTAATAATAATTAGGGGGGGTAAAGGGGGAGTGGCATGCTTTTGAGTTCTCTTTATTGAGGCTCGCTATCCCACACTTTGAAAACCCCTGAATTAGACAGTATATAGATTGTAGTCCTGGGTTGCACTAAAGGGTTGACAGATCTGTAGAAGAGAAATGACCATACTTGCTATCATAGACAGTCCCCAGTCTCACCCAGTGCTCGTTATAAAGGTCTGTCTGTTGATGCCAGGAGCCTGGCTAGGACCAATCAGCTGAATGACTCTGGTCCAATCCAGCTGCCAGACCAGCTGAGGCCAGTCGTGAAGATGCAATGCAACACAGTCAAAATAGTCAGTGATATCAAGTGTAAGCATGCCTGCTAGGTCTGTGGCCTTTCCCACCTCTGAGGATAAAGACAGGCTCTCAGTTACCAAACCCCCGGCCTTAACACAAAGAAGCATCCATGAGTTTCAAGATCACTATACTATCTGTGCCCTTTTACCTTCTACTGTGGAACCCCAGCCAGCACCCGTCTTTAGTGTCCTGGAAGTGGCCGGACATTTTTGGGCATGCAGCATCTACATTCAGTGTCTTTAATCTCCTGTTCCAAAGTTTGAACAGCCTCTTTGATTCTGGTGGCGGCCGAGAGATTTAGCACAGGGAAAACACCCATACACAGAGCTTTTCTCACCATTAGCTTAAGGAGGCAAAATCTCCCGTTCTCTCTCTCCCTGCTGCGTTCAGGGAAAACTTCAAATTGCTCTTTTTTTGCAAAAATCAAAACTGTGCGAAGTTTAATACTGAATAGCCAATAAGACTTAGATTTCAGTCTCAAGGATAGACATAAGTTGCCTGTAACAAGGTGATGGGCTTTAAAACACACAGGATATAGATATGAAACTGCTTACTACTTGAGAAGCGAAAATAATAAGATATAGATCCAGTCTAGCCTTGCTGCACTGATCCTCCTTTCTGCTGTCCTGACTTGGCCCTATTGCCTTGCATTGAGTTCTTAAATAGTTAAGGGAATTGTGGCTCTTTGAAGGGAGCTGCATCAACTCTGTTCCTGTCTGAGAGCATTTCTTCATTGAAAAAAGCATCTTCTCCATGGAAAAGATGTTTTCACTCTTCTCTTGATGGTTTAACAAGAGTTTGATTTACTGCATGATATGGTTTGTTGATCTGATTGGTTGAAGTTAGCCCATGATGGATAGGGATAGACGTTCATCCAATCATGTCATAGTATCGTTTCCCTTGTGTTTTATTAGTTTACTTTCAGTGCATTTTCAGTCAGATACTCCAGTGTTTTTGGTTTAGGGTTTAATTTTTGTTCAGGCTTTGCTTCAGTGGCTGGAGGTGTGGTCTTCAGGTGCGTAGGTCCCCTCTCCCTTCTCACAGCTGTCCCTCATTCCACCTAACGACTGGCAGCTCACTCCCTTCGCATGCTGAGTACTCCCTCTGGCTTCTAATGCTGTGTGCTTCCTGTGTTCCCTGTCTTTCTCCCAGGTTTCCAGTGTTTCCTGTTTCTAGTGTCCCCTCTTCCTCTAGTTTTTCCAGTGTCTCTAGTGTTTTGTCCTCACCGACACATCTCTGCCACCCAGCCTCAGCACCCACCTACCAGCCTTCAACCACTGAAGCATTCCTCACCATCTGGACTTCTCATTGTTGATCACCTTTTTGGTTTTTTTTGTGTAAGTCCTGGAGTGCTTTTATGTTTAATAAATCCATTTTACTGTTCTACCCTCATCGGTGTCTCGCTCTTGGGTCCAGTTGCAAACTGAAAACGTGACATGATCACCTCTTAAGTACTTTTTGAAAGTACTTGCCCTTTCCTAAACGGTTACCAAGGACAACTTTTGAGGTGGCTCTGTGCAAAAAACTGTCTGCTTCAGGTTGTGAAAGTTAGGCACAATGACAACAAGACCATCTTCAGCATCACCAAGTTCCCTTCGCCATTGAAAAGAAATTGATTTTTTGCAAATGTAATGTCACTGTTCTGAACCCTACATGCATCAATTCAGTCAAACTAAATCTGCAGTTAATCCCAACAGATTGGTTGGTGAATGCATTGTACACCTGCAGACACCTGTAATACTTTGATTTTGCTTTTTGCACGAAAAGCTTCCTCAGTCTCCTAAAGGCCTGTAAGCACTCTGATCCCTGGTTTGTGGCAAAAGACTATGCGCACACAGACAAGACATCTCTTGACTAAATCATGATACCTTTGTGCTATCAACACTGTTGACAAGTTATTTATTCTTAAACCACAAAGAAATTGATGGAAATATCTACATTGACCATACTAGCACGGCTGAGAGAAAGCTTCTTGTTTCCACTTTAAAACTGAATACACAATTCTTCATCTGTATGTCTTTATACAAAGATACAACTTTCTTTCCTTGATTGACCACTGAAATGCTTCTGTTATTCCTAAATGACGAAAGCAGTCCTATATCCGTGCCTTCCAGCAAACTACCCATATGCTTATTTTCTTATCTGTGTGTAGCATCTACAGAAGTAGTGAAAATGAGATAAAAGGTTTTAATATTGTCAGGCTGGACAGCAAACTGTGAAACAGAATCATTTCCTTTGCCATCATTTCCATAGCAGCTGCACAATACCTTCAGAAATGGAGATACTGCACTCCGCCTGGGTAATCTTTGCAGGATGCTCAGAGAAACTCTGGTATCTACTGACAAAATGTGTTCTCACAGCATTCGCTCTCTAAACTTCTATCTGTCCATGTACTATTCATATGTATGTTGAAATAAATGTAATACTTTCATTTACACAATAGTAGATTTCAGCGTGTGATGTAAAGGTAACCTTTACAACCCGTAGCCACCAAGTTACCAAACATTTAAATAGTAATTCACAAATTTACCTTCTACTTTACTGGAGATCTTATATGCTTATGTGTAATAATGACTTGAATAACCAAAAAGATCTGAGATGAATCTTCTTTGAATCTTTCTTTCTTTCCTGCTGCTTCCTTGACTGAGATTCTCTAAGTCTCTCGCCATGCCTTTTAAATGTTCTTGACGTCCATTTGTTGTCCATTCCCTCTTTGGGGACTTTATACCACGCCAATGAGTTCAACTTGTTTTCAACAGATTTGATGAAGCCCTCCCTACCCTCAGCTCCTGCCATTACTACCCTGTCCCTGAGCACTCACCTCAAACCTCTCTATCCATTCTGCTGCTCAGCTGTGTGGGATTTTCCAGCAAACATTCAGCTTGAGCCTGACCCAGATGGTTGTCCCGCACCTGTGGAAGACATCATGCCTGGTTCCTGTGAGCAAGAAAAAACACCCCAACACACACAGTGACTACAGACCAGTGGCTTTGACTTCGCATGTCATGAAGTGACTGGAGAGGCTCGTCCTGAAGCACCTCCGTACAGTTGTCATGCCATCATTCGACTCCCTGCAGTTCGCATACCAGCTTCACATTGGAGTGGAAGACGCCATCATCTTTCAGCTGAACAGGTTTTATACTAACATGGATGAGGCAGGCAGCACTGTGACAGTCATGTTTTTGGATTTTCAGGTGCTTTTAACACCATACAACCTGAACAACTCCACAATAAGCTACTGGACATGCAGGTGGACGCTGCACTAGTGGACCAGATTAACCACTTCCTTACAAGCTGCCCACAATATGTGAGGCTACAGAACATTGTGTCTTTCTCCCTTTCTGTCCTACCAGAGCACCTTCAGCCGTAGACTGAGACCACGAGGTGCACCACAGAACGCTACAGGAGGTCTTTTCTACATGTGGCCATCAGACTGTATAACTCCTCCCCCTTTTGCAGGAGGAATAATTAAAATATAATACTTCTGATATTACTTCTCATGTACCATGTTCATGTCCATGTGCAATATCACTAATAAGCTTTGCTATGTTTGTATAAGCTTTACTATTTTCATCCACATCTGCAGGTAACCAATCTTTAGGATGCAAAATTCTGTTGTTATTATATTATAGTCTGTTCTTTATTTTAGGGGTAATATTATGTTCATTATCATATGCAGTACTCTCAGTATCAGATGCAATATTTGCTTTTTTTTAACTTTCAGTGTCATGCTTGCCTTTGCAATTTCCTTAGACACTTTGCACTGTATATTTTATTTATGATGCTCTATAGTTGTATTTGGCATTTTTTGTATTTTTTTTTGTATTTTTTGTATTTTTTTGTATATATATATATATTTTTTTGCTGCTTTAATTTATGGATTACTCTGATACAAGAATTTCCTTCGGAATTGATAAAGTTCTTATCTTATCTTATCTGTTTGCAGCTACTTTGAGAGAGGTGATGTCTGCTCAAATATCCAAAGGATGAGTTGAGCCATCAGGATGGTTTCATACTACATCTGAGTTTCATGCTCTTCTGTGCTTTCATGGCTGTCAAGGTGAGAATGACATCAGCGTCAAGACCGTGATCTGTTTTCCCAAAAGAAACACCTTCCTGAGAGCCTTGTCTGCACTGTAACACTGCGATGTCACTGAGCTGTTAAAACAATATTCCACGTTCAATTGTGGCAAGCCTGTGTTCTGTTTGACATAACCAGGTCCAGCACATGTCTATAGCACAATACATCATCAGAGTGGAAAAGCCTTTGTACTGGCCCTGCATGTGGCGCGACCAATGCTGGGGTTCAATTTGTGCCTCTCACTGACCTTTAACAGCGGATCAACAACGTATTGTTCACTAGAGTCTTTGTCATTGTGAGCAGGCCTCTCCTGAGCAGTGTCTGTGCACACCTCAGAACAACAGCACGCCGTTCCTAGGAGGCTGACGTTCTGAGTTGTGTCGATTTGCGCTGAAAACACGTCAGCCTTTTCGCCGTCACATGAAATGCTCTCCCGATTCAGATGCTGTAGTGTGTTGACAACAGAACTGACTGTTGTTGCAGACTTCAAAGTAACAAGGGATCTTCTTCCCTTGTGCTCCTGACTCACGCCTCTTTGACTTGTCGATGCATCTCTTCGAATTGTCTTTCAGGAACAGTTCGTATTTTGAAAGAGGAGGAATAATTTGCTATGTTAAGATCCTCAAGCTGATATTCTGCATCATCCACTGGCTCATAAATAAGTCCTATAATTCCACTGACTTTTGATGTTACCTAAAGTTCCTGTCTGACTCGTTCCCAGCTGCTTTCCACTCGGCAGGATTTTAATGTCAGACCCATTCAGTAAATATGCGTCAGCAGAGGTCAGATGAGCCACGCTTGTTTCATGCTCTTCCACACACTGGTGGATATCTCTCCAATCCGATGAATGCCAAACTATCAGCGGACTTGCCAAATGCCGTGCAGACTGAACAATGTGGTGTGTGACGCTCTTGACAGAAGGTAGGTCATTTCCTGTTTCTGCCATCTTTGTGGAATACTTCCTAATGGGTGCATCATTTGGTTCTTGTCGAGGGTGGAAATCAAAAAACAACTTAAAGAATTCACACTGAGGACGAGCAAAAAAATCACTATGTGCTTCAGTCGTTTCTCTTTTCCTGTTTTTTCTCGTCTCTCCTCTTCTGCTTCATATGTTCTCTTCACTCCACTCAAGCATCCTCTCCTTTCACATTCCTATTCTCTCCTCATTCCATCTGTCCTCTCCTCACTCCCCTTCTATTTCCTTTCCACACTCATAGCTTCTCATCTCATCTTCTCTCCCTTTCTCCCTCCCCTTAGCTCTCACATCCTTCCATCGCTCCTGTGCTAAGTGTTTTTCTTTCATGCCCTCTCTCTCTTCTCTCTGCTGTGGACACACAGGGCATAATACATGATGAATACAAATGTAACGTGGGCAGACCAGCCATGTTGCACTTAATTGTACTTTTGGTTCATTCTCAGTGGAGAGATTGCCAATCAATAGGACAAAATTCCAGCCTTAACATGAAGAGCCTCCCAAGAAATCCAGCCTACTAGTGATGCAGGTTTGGATAAACTTACTGGAAAATGTCAGTGACAAAGCAGAATTCCAAGTAAGTTATGAATAACTTTTGTTGCGCAAAAGTGCAGTAGTCCACCTTTCACCTTCTCTTGCCATCTCTTTATCATTCCTCACTGTCCCCTTCTCTCTCTCTCTCTCTCTCTCTCTCAGAGCATAGTGCATATGTTTAGGAGTGCTGAGGCTTTACCTAAAAGTGTTTAGATGTTGTTGAATTGAGCTGTACCTTGTACTGAACCTTGGCCTTTTCCCTATTATTATTATTATTATTATTATTATTACACCACTACTAATAATAGTACTAGTGTTACGACTGCGGTCGTATTGCACTTTGTATCATTGTTATCTTGTGGACGCTATGTTTTTATGCAGCAGTTTATTCCTAGGTGGCTGATTAATGATGCGCCGTCCCGCGCCCAGGATTGGCTGCTGCAGTGGCGGACCGATGACTGATTGGCTACTGGTTAGTCAATCATGTTCAAAAGGAGGAAGAAGGACGCTGCCCGGAGGCGCATCTGGAGAGGCAGTGGGCGGCCCGTTTCCTTCACTGTTCGAGTCCAACCGGCATTGTGTAACACGGCTAACGCTGTTGTCTCGTGTGTGGAATTTGGGTAGGAGTCAGCTGCCATTTCTTTTATAACATTTTTCTCATGTTTAAGTTAGTTAGGGAGGTTTAGACCCTGTCTTTGTTTTTTCATGTTTGTTTTGTTAGGGAAGGTTTTTTACCACTAGTATAGCTGGATTTTTGTTTGTTATTTTGGCCTCGGCTCACTCCAAAGATAAATGCACCACTGAGCTGTGCTCAGTCGCTTTTTGTTTCCACATTTGTCTTATTGTAAATAAATTAATCATTTTCTGTTTCGCAACCTTGTCTGTGGTCTCTTGGACTCCGGTGATAGACGGACATTCATGTTCCGGTCCGGTTCCCCTAGGCTGGCCGTAACGGCTGCTACTACTACTAGCCTACTACTTAGATAAGTCCTGTACTGTAGCCCAACCTACAAATGGATTGTAAAATGATGCAGATAGAATCCAGCTACGAAATGCTCAGTTCAGTCCAAAGACCTGCAGGTTAGCTTAACTGGCGACACTAAATTTGGCTATAGGTTTGAATGTGAGTGTTGTTTGTCTCTGTGTGTCTGCCCTGTGATAAGCAGTTATACATGAGGAAAGGATGGATTGATACTACTAGTGGATGCTGTCTTTTCTGGTTTATTTTCTCACCCTCCCCTTTAAACCTGTCCATCCACCCAATCAACAGACTCATCAGACTAAAGAGTAATAGTCAATCACAGCACATATGGGGGCATGACTTGGCAAAGAACCATTGGACAAAAAATACAAGTTTCAATTCCCTGTCAGCATAAGATATTCATGGCTGCACTGAAGCCCAACTGGGTCGGCAGTATTGCTGTTAAAAAGTATAATCAACCAGCCCACAGACACAGCAGCCCACGGACACAGCAGCCCACCAGGGGTTTCGCCCAGTTTGCCCAGTGTTAGGCAACCTCTGAAAATATGCCATTATAGGAGAAGAAAAAGAGTGCTGATATGATTTATTTATATGATTTATATGTTTTATTATATAGACGCAGGATGTTACAATGTTACATGTCCCTTGACTTGTAATATTGTCGGGCTAAGGAGTAATTTTTCAGTGCAGTTTGTCTTCAGAATGCTGACAAAGAAAAAAGTCTGCTGCACTGTTTGTGAATTTGTAATGTGACCTTGGTTATTCTTGGTCAGAGGTAATGAATGAGTTTGCCAAGTGAGTCTTGGAAAGCAATATGAGGAATCAATTATTTTTGTATTTTTCTGCAAGCTGTCGTGTAAAAACTGACGAGGCCTGTAAGACCTGAATTTCTGATTTGTCAGCCACGATGCCACTGTTGATACAGCTATAATCAACCACCTTATGAGAACAACTCAGTTTGCCTCTGCCTCTCTCAGCCAAGGTCAAACAAGCTCTAACTTTGCATTTCAATGTCCGTCTCCCTCTCACGCCGTCTCCTAACATGAATCATTTCTCTAGATACATTTGTAATGTAATTTGAAAGTAATTTCAAGCCCTGAATCTACACTGTTATTGATGACTATGTCAAATGACCTGCAGGTACACAAGCACAGAGTCTGCACATACACACACACGTGCCAGTCGATTTCACCAATTCTACCTCATTAATTCAAACAGTCTGACTTTCTAAACATCATAAATCACTGCGCGAGTTACAGCCCAACCCCTCTCACCTTTTCTCTCCCTCCCACTTTCTCTTAACCTTATCTTCCCTCCATCTCTCTCTATGTCATCTATTCCCTCCTCAATCACTCTCTCATTTTCTCTCTCTTTCCCCTTGCTTCTTTGGGAGGTCCGGAAAGTTTGTAGTATGCAGTCTAAATAGTGCTCTGATGGATTGGCTGTCTTCCACAGGCCTGAAGATTAGCCCAAGGGCAAACCCACTCCTGTTTCCTGGGTGCCATGCTGAAGATGAATAACTGTTTATTAATCCAATGCAGAGTGACTCCTTCCCCACCTCATTATGGGTTAGGAAAAAAAAATACGGGCTGCTCCAGTCGGCCATTGTGGCACACACTCTCCCCGCCTCCCTGTCTCTGTCACTCTTCCTGTCTCCCTCTCTCCTCCTCTGCTGCTTTCTCCAGCAGATAAACCAGCAGCCTGATGTAATGTGACAGTGTACGTTTGCTTCTTGTTTGCTCCCTGACAACCCAGGAAATTGGCTTTTCATCTTACAAAAAAACACTGCACTCCATATATTAGAGGACATTCATCTTATTATGAGGGGCCGAGGGTAATTGGAAGTTTATGCATCCATGTAATGGCAACGTAGTGAGGGCCAGCTTTACCAAGGCTTTTGTGGTGTGTTTTCAGATGTGTTGCATTCTGCCCCAGACATATGGTTTATGTTCTCAACATGCATATCAGGTTGCACTTTGAATGTCATTTTAGCAAGTGTTTCCAGCAAGTGTCTCTTTCCTTACTGTAAATGCTTTTACAGGAGGAGTGCACAAATGATCTGTGGAGAAATAGTATGTTAACAGAGGTTTATTATGTATTCTGTTGGATTTATTAATGTCAGTTTGGCTTGGAAAATTGTCTACCTTTGAAAAGCGGGAATAAAAATAGTGCAGATCTTTACACAAGCAAAGAGAACGTTTGCAGTTAGGAATATGAATTAGCCATCATTTCACAAAAAACTCTACAACAGAGTGAGCAAGCCACTGCAATTTTGAGCTCAAGAACATGTGCAGTAAATACTGGTTGAGTCCAAACAGGCTTGAGAGAAAGTCAAGAATGAATCCAAAACACATAACAGCACCCATTCAATATTCTTCTGCCGGTGGACTTCGCTGAGGAGCGAGTTTAAAACCTAAGCTTTCATAAAGCACGCCAACATTAGGAGGAAGTGTGAGGACTATTTTTCCTACTTCTATACTATTTTTTAAAGATAATGTTTAGCCTAAAAATGTCTGTCCATGTCTGAAATACACTGCTGTCTGTTTATTAGGCAACCTGCAAAAAAATTAAAAAAAAAATCTCACCTTCATGAAGGTTATAGTGTTCAGTATTTGTGGAAAGTGTTTGAGAAAGGTGTTGATTTAACTTTATGGTCTGTAAAACACAATACGAATCAACAGCACCACAAACTACCACCTGTGAAATTACTGCATTAGTTTTAGCTAGGTAGAGCTAATAAACAGGCAAATGAGTTTAACTTAATCAGCGCTGCGCTCGAGGCTAAGGAGAAGTTTGAAATGTGATAGGATTGGGAAACGAAGTCTGTTTGCCTAGATGTTGTGTTTTTTGAGAGAGAGTTTGAAGTTACACAAATTGACTTTGCAGATCTTTCCAAATATTTCTGTATAAAACTACACGACTGAAATGAGGATGCTTGGTTGTAACATGACACATTATGGGACATACTCATTACCTTCACTTGCACTGTAAGAACAGTGCATGTGATATTAGACAACAGTGCGTCTCTGACCAAGGTGAAACCTGTGGGCAGTTTTGGGTTTTTTTCTTTCATTAACTTAAATTTGACCATTACCTTTAATAGATACATATGCCAGTCTTTTTCACAATGAATGCATTATTTCAGTCTACAAAATGTCAGATAATGTAAAAAACGCTCAGCCCAAAGTGACATCCTCAAATTTCTTCTTTTGTTCAAAATCTTCATTTATTATCAGAGCAAAGCAGCAAACTATGGAGCTTCAGAAGCTGGAACCAGCAAGTTTGATATTTTTGCTTGAAAAATGACTGAAATGATTAACCAATTATCATAGCTGCAATAGCTGCAACTATTTTTTCAATAAATTAATTGATTCATTGACCAATAATTGCAGCTCTAAATAACACCATCTCCTCCCTCTACCTGCACACATTTTCACTGCACAAGTATCTCAGTGAATGTGGCCCCTTGTCTGGACTGGGTTTTCACATTTTTTCACTCTAAAGACAACCTGTTCTTTTATATGTCATTTCATAGTACACATGTTATCACAGTGAAAAACAAGGAAAAGGATCCCAAATAGATAAACCACTTTGTTTTTACTTAAGCAAGCTGAGCACAGAAGAACTGCTGAAAATGACATACAAGGTTTACTGACTTCCAGTGAGAAATTAGTGAAGTAAATGTAGAATCATATCAAGTATCATCCTGGTACGTTTGCCGCTCTCAATAGTACCTTCACTGCCCTGCAGACACCTTGTAACTCTAGTCACAGTAGTAACTGGCAGCTGACATTGGACCCACATGTGGAAAAAGAAAAAAACTGTTTCATTGACCTGAGACTAAACCAAACCATTGAAAACCTTTTCAAAGTATAATAAAAATCAACCAGGTTCTATGCATTACTGAGAGTTTGTATAAGTAGATTTTGCAGAACAATTACAGTATGCAACTAGTGGTGTGCCCTGTGAATAGTGGCTCAAAATTTCACAACACCAAATCAAAACAAGTAACTGCAGAAAGTGTGACTGGCATTTACATGGAAAAGCTACATTACCACTGGAGAATGTGTCTGTTGTTCTGTCTTGGTAGAAATATTGAAATATAAAAAGCAATACAGCCTTCGCTGGGAAATCAAACACAGAAACTAAATGTGCTTCTTATCTTAACATTGACTCTCCATATAAGGCATGAGTTTGTTTTGTTATAAACATTTTTTTTGGTCTTTGCACTCGGGTTATCTAAAAAGCAATGTGCACTTGTCCACACCTGGGGTTAGATGGAGCGTTATTTACAGCGCTATATCCGCAGACCTTTTTGTTACCACATCAGAAGATATCTTTATGATTTTCAGCTCAAAAAAAAAAAGAACTCAACATTGAAGATATTTTGCCATTCAGTTTGCTGATGTGTTCACCGTCTTTTGGTATAGACACACCACCAAGGACAGAACATCACTAACAGGCTTCTCACTCGGATGTTAAGCATAGATACTTACAAGTTTTCAAATGCCAGATAAAATGGAAGGCGGGGATTAAAAAGAAATATTCAAAGACAGTAACAGGGTTCAGGATTATCAAATTTTAAACTGTTAAGCATAACATAACAACTCATTCACCACATATATAATATTATCCCATTTTCCCTTCCCAGGAGATAGTTCTGTAGCCAAAGAAAATAGGGTTAGAAAAGGGGAACTCCTCTTCCATTAACTCATTTTTGAAGACCCAGTAAGAGTTCCTCTTTACATATCAAAATTGCCTCTATCTTTGCAAGGCAGAGGTCTTAGGTATATAGTACTTAATGACATCGACTCTCTGAGGTTCCAAATCACAAAACCTATCAGTGTAAAAGAGTCTCTTAGCTTCGTCCAGTCGTACAGTTTGCCAAAAGCAGGGCAGTAATAGCAAGAGTAAGCCACTGGGCTAGTACAGTAGAGCCTCTGAAAGAGAGTCCAGGTATCAGCTGTTCCCTCAAAAAGTCCACAACATGAACCCACTGCACATCAAATGGCTCTGGTAGCAATTTATGATAAAAATGTGACACCAGAAATCTAGCCAAGGGTGACTCATAAGAAAAGCCCGGCAGTCAGCTTTCAGAGTTGGATGTTCTATCAATCCAGACGATTTAGGTCCAAGAGGCCCGAGACCTCCCCTGCTCAGTCTTGGGCTGTCCCTGAAGCAGCAACTCCACTTTCTGTGTCTAATGTGACTCCTGAGCCAAGCAATCATTTGCTAAGCTAGCTAGCTGCACAGCTGGGCCAGCTCAGGTTCAGGAGAAGCATTGGGAAGCTTGGAGTTGAAGATCTGCAGAGAGTCCTTGATACGAGCCACCTCTCCGGCCGACAGCTTGAGCCGGTGGCGTAACAGACAAGAAAACAGGTCAAGCGGCTGCGGTACCGGTGGAGACAGCCGGTTGATCCGGTCTCTCATCTCCAACAACATAAGAAAGGCAGCGTCCTGTGTACCCTGCGTGTAGGGGTAGTCTAGCTGGAGAATCAGATCTTTGATGCCCTCAGGGTCAAAGTGCATGCTGTATCCAAACACTTTCAGCGTATTGATCTTCATATACCCCAGGTTGGACGTCTGGTCATCCAAGTCCAACGGTTCATAGAAGAGAGTTTCGTTCACTGTTGGATCATCTGTGACTATGCGACTTCGCAGGTAGATGTGCACTGTTTCAAAGAAGGACTTCCATTTGTTGCCCAGAGACAGTGTCCAGTTGTAACACTGTGCTGTGACGACTGCGTCCAGTCGAGTTCTCTCCCAGTCTGGGAAGTCAGGCTGGTTCACTGGCATGAACCAGCTCTCGGAGTGACTTCCTCCGAAAGGATTCACGTAAATCACAGGCACAGGCTCCAGTGTTGAATTCTTTGTCGAGCATATCTGGAAAGAAATGCCCATCAGCATGTGGATGAGATTGGACTTATTTTTGTTACTCTTGAGCGTCAGCAGCATCCTCTTCCTCCAAGCAGGGTTGAACCAACTTCCCAGGCGAACGTCGTTGCTGATATAGATGGCGTGGACCTCTATTCTGCTGTCCAGTCTCTGAAGTAGGTACTTCACCTAAAGAGAAATTAATAGATGGAGATGTTCACTCTTAGTGGGCACATCATTTACACACTGGTTCCCAAATAGTATATATACAGTACAGTACATATATAGACAGTGTTGGGAAAGTTCACTTTCTATATGAACTAGTTCAAAGTTCAGTTCAAACCTTTTAAAATGAACTAGTTCAGTTCATCTTTCATAATTCAAAATTGTGAACTAAAGTTCATGCTTCCCCAAAAAGAACTATTTCGTTCTTTTTTAGTTCTTTTTTTTTTTTTTTTTTTTTTTTTTTTATGTTGCCACGAGCTACGAGCTAATTCCCGACTGTATGGGAATTAGTTTCTCAGTAAACGCATCCTCCTTCCTTGCACACCTGTGAATTGTGACGAGACTGACGACCGCTGATGACGAAGTTGGTAGAGCGACAGGCAGGACTTGCGGTTGCCAGATCGGGTGGTTATCCGCGACATTTTAATGGTTGTTTACCATGTGTTTTTACTGTTTTAGCTTGGTTTTTCGCCGAGGGCTCTTGAAATCTGGCACGAACGTAATCTGAACGAAATCAGAGTGCCGTTCAAGAAACAGCAGAATGAGTGCGTTCACAATTTAACGTTCATCAAGCAAAAATGAACGGGACGTTCACGTTCACCCAAAATATGAGTTAGTTCATGAACGAACGTTCTTTGAACGCGTTCGGGTACAACACTGTATATAGACTGTTTATATATAAACTATATGTCTATATACTTTGTAACACAGGCCTTCTGTTGAAAGTTTTTAGTCTCTATCTGAGCTAAAATAACTTACGGATGATGACATTATTAGAGTTACTTTAGCAAACTTTGGAAAGCTCCTTGAGAGCCACAAAAGATTTTTTACAGTTTTATAGTCTCATTTTTGTTTGTTTTTTTCAGCCTGAATACTCCTCATGAGAAGTATTTGACCTTCATGTGCAAACCCAGTGAAGAGGCCTTTTATTGTTACAGAAAAACTTCAAGTATTAGATTTTTTTAAAGCAAAACATGTAACTTTATCAATATGGAATTGACTATAAAAATGTCTACAGAAACAGATTATTCAGAAGGTCAAATCTGGAGTCCTTTAAATGTCCATATTTATTTGTTAGTGCCTGCTTTTGTAAGAAGCTTCTCTTCTTGCGTCACAGACATAATAAAATGGATTCTTAGCCAGCATTTCAAATTCCCTTCTCTTGTTCCTTCCCTTGTACATGGCCAGTGCTTTTATAATTTGCTTGCTTACTTAATACACTCACTATAGAGCCTATACAATGATATATTTCATTTTTGTTTCTATCAGAGCATCAAAGTACACCTACAATACGAACATTTAGTTTTTCAGTTTGTGCTAAAATATTGTTATTGGAGGTTAGTTTGTCGTAAGGCACAACGAAGCTAGCATCTGAGTGCCTTCATTTTTGTCATTGTCATTTGTTTTAGTGTAATCAGAGTACTGTACTGTACTATTTGGTCCACAAAGATTTGAGAACCAATGAAACAAATATATAAGAAGCTCTGAGAACCTCAGCATCAGGCATGTCCAAGTCCAAGTTCAGATAGTGATCCAGGGATGCAGCAATGCTTGGCCGGCAGGAGCCAAGATGGAGGAGATTGCCGTGGTGACAGGCCCCGCAGCGGGTTGCGTTGTCCGTGGCACAGGAGGAGCAGGAGGAGGACGAGGTGCCCACGATGCAGGGAATGACTCCCTGGCAGGTGGGCTGCTCCACGGGGCAGATACAGCTCTTCACCTCCTCGGAGAAGGAGCCCAGTATCCCATGCTCATTGCAGTAGAGCAGAGACTGGGCTCTGCTGAACCAAAACGCAACAGGCCTGCAGAGGGGAACGAGAAAATACAGAAATGCAGTTCTTTATAGAGTACAGCATATATGTTGAGTTGAGTCTTTAATGAGTCATTTCAGCAGGCTGGAAAGTGTTTGTGAGTTTTACTGTGTTTTACCTCTGACCACAGCCAACATTATAAATAGTTGGATGTGCTCAGAAGTGTACCCTGTTGGACCTGTAACCACACTCAACAGTGATGGCTTGGGTCATGGAGCACATCTGGACTTCCCATCTAGGAAGGTTAAACCACTGGAGGTCAGCAAAGACAAGAATTTCAGGGTGTGCTGAGTTACTCTTTACAGCTAGTTTTCCCAGTCTCTAAGATCAGTGTCATCGACAGCACACAAAAGACTGATCTCATAACTACAAAGGCAAATTGAAGATTTCTATAATTACGATTAGAAAAAGACATTTTGAGTCTTAAACGTATGAGAAAAATCAAATATTTTGAGAAAAAAAGTTGTAATATTGAATAGGAGAAAAATAATAATTTGTCTGGAATGAATCATAATATTTGGGGAAAAAGGAAGAATATATCAAAAGTAAAGTCACACAAGAAGAAGATTGCTTTGAGAATAAAATGCTTTGATTATGTTGGTTGGATGACATGAAAATCTTTTAGCGTTTCCTCACAGTCCATGGCATAGAGATCTCATGTGTTTCCCTTTGCATTGCTCTAAAACAGGTGCTCATCAAAGTGACCTCATCAGTACCTTCATGTTGCTCTGCTGTGGGAACAGCTCTATATTCTGCCCCAAACACTTATTTTTAGTTGATTGTTCTTTTGCTATAAGCAACCCCAGAAGTTTGAAGGTGTAGTTAAAATCTTGTTTGTCAGATCTGTGACCAAAACAATACTGACAGGCATATCTTATTCTAAGGTCTCACAAGAACAAAGAAATAAGAAAATAGTTGAAAAATAAAATAAGCTTGTGAAAGTTTTATTTCATTTTATCAACTGATAGGTAGTACTGGTAGAAAAGAAAAAATGCAGACAGATGTTGACCTCATCTTCTTGTGCCGGAGTCAGAAAAATGAAATGTTGTTCTAAGCTGATAACATTTACAGCTTAAGCAATACTTTCATTTCTTTTTGAAAGCTGGATGAATAGATTGATACCACTGTAATGTCTAAGTGGTAAGCCTTTTGTAAATACTAGAAGCAAGGGACAACAGCTAACTTTGGTCTGCATTTTAAAGGACAAGTCAACAATTTTTTAATCTGTCTTAAAACAATAGTCAGACCCATATGTATACTCAAAGTGATTTTGCTTGCTTTAGTCATAAAGACCAGTATATATGACCAGGGAGAATCAGTAAAGTTTAGTGATTCTCCCTGGTCATAATGGCCGAGAACAGATCCCTTCATGAAGCCATTCCAATGTGATGGGGGACAAAATCTACACTCTTTGTTATGTGCAAACATATCTTAGTTTATCTGTATGAGTTAACTACATCAATCTTTAAGTATTTTCAGTATGAAATTCCATCTCTTTGTTAGTGTCCCTCCACCAGAGCTCAGCAACAAATCAATGTCAAGAAACACAAAGAGGGAATTTGGATGTTAATGTAACTTCAGAAACAACCACTATGATTTGATTACCTCAAACTGCTGAAACCCCTACCTCCTATAAACCACAAAGAGCCGTTAGAAGTGTCAGGTCAAATCAAGTCGTAACGTTTTCACACCTGTTACCAATAAGTCTTTCCAGATGCAGTCTGGAGCATGTCTGCCAAACATTTTCATGACTGAAACAGATCATGATCAAGACTAAAATCAAAAGCTAGTGGGAGGAACTTTTTAATGTGATGTATCAAAATTTAACTTGCAAGGCAGCTGGATTCTCAAGATCACAAGATCACATGAGATCAAACAATGCTAGAATCCATCTTGCGAGGCTCTGGGTTATACAATGGCAGCTCCTAATTATGTTAGATGCTGTTGTAGTATCAATGTTACCAGAACATTTCTTTATTGAAAGAAGAGCAAAGAGCAAGTTTTTTTCTATGCAGAAAATATGCTTTCACTCTTCTGCCAGCTAGCTTTGGAAAACGTTTTGCTGTCCTGTTACATCATATAGTTGATCTATCTGATTGATTGGTGTTAGCCTGTCATAGATGGTGATAGACAGATGGTTCATCCAATCACCTGCCAAGTACTTTTTGAAAGTGCCTGATCTTTTCCAAACAATTTCTATGGATGACTTCCCAGATGGTTCTGTGTGACAAACCATCTGGTACATCAGGTTATATCAAAGTTACCTCAACGAGAAACTGCAAAACAGCAATGCATGGGCATGTTTGAAAATCAATGCAATCAGGCTGCCTTGCCCCTGTCCTCCATTATTTGTTTGTTTATTTAACAAAACTGAGCCAGCTAGATTGGTCATTTTTCCATCTGTCGTTTTGTTTTCTCGCATTGTTTTTTCAGTTGTTTTCACCTTTTCATCTTTGCATCCTATTCTGTATCATTTTCTCCCTGAATAAGATCAATGTGTCCCGGAGAATAGGAAGAGAGCTATCAGTGAATACAGGATCAAAAAACATGACCTAAAAAGACTGAATGTCTGAGAGTGAAGGACAGAAAAGAGAGACTAATGGACCATTTCACACTCTGTTCAAGGAGCTTGATCCAATGAGCTTCTGCTGACAGCATCCTTCCTTTCATTCAATGAAAATCAATAAATAGTAGCTCTTTGTTGCTTCCTTATTTCAGTATGAACTTGCAGCTGATATATGATTGTATTTTAGAACACAGCTCTGATTCAAATCAAAGCTTTATTATAAAACATTAGTGAACATTTTTTTCCTCAAGTTATGTGCCACTACCACTATACTTCACAACATGTTAATATTACTTCAATTTGAATTCACATAGATCCTGATGCATTCCAGGCTCTACTAAGCATGATGGCATCCATAGACTGTATAAAACATGGAGCCATTGTGAAGCTTAGTGTGGTGGCTCTGGTGACTCCGCTCAACTTCCAGCTTATCCAGAAATGGCCAAAGAGGTGTAGCATGGGTGGAGTTGAGGCAGGCTGAATGAGGCCTAGTTGCTGAACAATGCCCACTTAGCTCAGACCGTCCACGCCTGGAGAAACCCGTCCTGGACAGTGGAGAGAAAAACAGTCCACACAAATGCACACACAGGTCACTAAATTCCAGCCTGACATCAAAACACTGCATAGATGCCGCAAATCAACACACAGCACAGATGCACACCAAAACACTGGATGGACCCCACGCCGATGCCTGACACAAACATACAGCACAGCTGGGCATCTTGCCCGAAAGCTAACCCAAGGCTAGTTCATGAGCCGGCTAATTAGCTAGTTAATGAGCTTAGTTATCAAGCAAGATATGGTGAGTGCAGAAACGGATACCTGCTAATTAGTGCCAACATATGAATAAAATAAAAATAGAATTTCAGTCTGTTACAGTACCTTTAACCACACAGCGAGCCATAAAATATGGCCGATAATTGCATGAAAAATTCTCCAAAAAGCACCAACACCACTAACACGGAAGAGAGGTCAAGCACACGGTGGCTGTCTGTCACTCAGAGTGGCCGTGTCCTGAATTATGCATAACCTTAAGTCCTAATATAATTTAGACAAGGCAAGGTCCAGAGATCAGAGTGTATAAAGTGAATATGGGCGAAATGGTGACAATTTCCCATCTGCTTGGTCACGCTGGATGGGAAGCACATTGTAAACACAGTGGCTCTCATTTCCAAAAATAGGACCAACTCAGACGTGCTCATGGCTCTAGTGGGCCCAATATCTGTCCACATGGGTGTGGTCGCCAACAGCATAGTCAGTGATGGGGGTGTATGGAACAAGAGCAACCTCAAGACAGCTCTCCAGAGAGGGACCCTCCAGATACCACACCCGAAACCTCCGCCATCCACGACCACACCAGTGCCTTAGTGGCGGTAGCTGATGAAATATTAGTCCTGGAGATAAAGACAATGAAGTCTTATAACAGGGCAAGCCTAGCCAGAGAGTGCATAGTTTTCAACAACAGGTCAGTTTTTCACATCAACTTGACTGCATGTTAATGTACTCTGATGACCAGGCTAATCGTGATGCTTTTTTGAGTTTGTCTATTCACGTTTTTGAGAGCAAGGAGATGTGTGGCATGATGGCCAATCAGCTGATGATGTTCCACACCTTCATCCTCCCGGGGCCAGACAAAGTCAAGGACCTGGTTGTTGCTGCAGTGGCACTGCACAACCAGGAGCACCTGGCAGGTCTACACCCCACCTGAGCTGAAGGACAAGGAGGATGCTGTCAGCTGGGAAGTAATCTCTTGGGAGCGGTGTCTGAATTCACCTGCACATTTTATGCTATGTGTTAGAGCAGCCTGTAACCACTACACCACAGCGGCAAAGAGGTCAGGAAGGAGTTCAACAACATCTTTAACAATGAGGGCGCTGTCAACTCGTAAGCACACATAAATCATTAAAGACATGCTATTGCTGCTTTGCTTAGAAACTGATGCTGCTCAATACCTGTTTCACTCTAGGCGGGGAAATAATGAATAATCCAGAATTTTGGAAAAAAATAGTTATTTAATAAATACATTAGAATATAAAACTTTCAATAAATAACATACAAAGAAGATGAAACCTCGTATCATTACAGAAGGAGAGACAGATGTGATGGATGAGCTTGCTGCTCTGCTCAGTTAACTTTACATTTCATTTATTACCCAAGCCATTAAAAAGGTGTTTCAACATAATCTGAATCTCAGCTTTCCAGAGCTCCCTGTTCCAAAACCTCATGCACGTCAGGGTCTCAGCAACATATTTGCCAAAGGTATCAGTGGGATCTGCTAGTGTTGGCTGCTGCAGACAAATAAGTATGCTACTATAAATTTCCATCTCGGTGGCATCACTGTTTTTATTATCATCCGCTCTTCTGTGTGTTGGTGTCTCAGGGGTTGTTGGGCTGGAGTCCTGTTTGTCCTCTTCTTCCTATAAAATGATATGTGAAAATAAATATTTAGTTGTGTCTGTATGAGGGTTATGTCCAGAAAAGGCTTCAAGTCATTCAAATACTGGTGTAAACACCCCTGAAAAGGATCTGAGACGCTATCTTCACAAAACTAGACCTGTTAGCAGTAAGTCTTAGGTTTATTTACACCAGTTTTTAATGTCTTCAAACCCTTTCCTGGAGGGGTGTCAGCATTGACCAATGGCACAGATGTATTTGGGTAGCCTACTCACCAAGCATGTCTCCAGAACATGGTTGTGATCCATGTCGTCCTGGTTTGTCCCTGCTTTTAACTGGAGCTTTCCACTGTCTTGGCCTCACAGTCGAAGATGGTCCTCACGTTGTGGAACTTGTCCTTACAGCCTGTGCCTGTTAAGTAAAGTTAGATAACGTCAGCTGGATAAAACAGAAAAGACCACTTAGATGGCTTCCTACTCTGACGTATTATTATTTAATTAATTTAGCAAGCCTATATTTTAATTTATATGAATGTGCTGCTTGTCTGTTAGTCCAATTTGATCTGTCCTTGTTTGTTTGCAGAAGATTAAAGACAACAAAAAATGTTCAAACAACCATCATATTAATGTTAACTAAGCTAGCAGTAACCAGCTACGACATTGCCACGTTCAACATCTCACGTTGTTGAATGAAATGAAAAACTTTAGCAGTACCAACCTTGCATGTAGTCTGTGAGGATAATCTCCTTCTGAAGCATCCAAGAGCCATCTTCTGTTTATTATGTTGATCATTTGGTGATGAGCCTTTGTCCAGTTAAAATCAGTTGAAATGATACCAAATCAAAGATAGGTCTTTAGATTGGCTGTTGTGCGAGACTAGTTTCACAAATTTGACAGTGTCGCAACTGTTTTGGCTGCATTTCAGACAGATTTCGAGTGCATTACAGAGGACTTTACACCATGCAAGTCAACTGCAACTTAGGTAGACCTCAAGTGTCACCTTGTAAAGGCAACCTTAGTTATAGTCATATTCTAGTTATGAATGATCATAGTCAAGAGGCAGTTTCGTAGTTTGAACAATCACAACCTTCCTCAACCGGGCCTAGTTTAGATTAAAGGTTATCCGGCACATGTCCATAACATGTGATACACAATAAAAAACGTTAAAAGGATCAGTAATGAAAAACACTTCAGTTATTGGAAACTCATGAGTTACTATTTTTGTGCCACTCTGCAGCTGATTCAGAGTTAGGTTTTTTAATGTGGCATGGAAAATGTATGTCACAATAACTATTAAAAAGTTAAATAACTGTCCTCTTGAAGAGATATTTCCAGTATATAACAATGTCCATTGTATTTCACCTCATTCCTTGGTTTAATTTGGTTTCTGTTTAGACCCTTTAAATCATTTTGTTACTCACTCATTCTTTAGTCCCTACTAAACACTTTCTGTACCTCAAGGAAATCCCTCATTTCAGAAGCATAAACTGAGTTTAAAATTAAACTTTAAGGGGGTCAATCATTACAAAGATGTTTACACCATATACATCCCACTTTCCATAGGTGAATATCTAATTCACAGTCTCCTCTACATTATTTGTAAATGGGATTATCTATCTATAGCAACACCATTTTCTTTCTTCGAAGGCTGGAGCTTGCTATGACCGTGGAAATGAAAAGGCAGACATACTGTACATAAATTACCATCCACTTTGGTGTGGTAATAGTAGCAACAAGTTCAGATTGAAAATTGGCTCTGCAGAGATTCTATCCCCAGGCTAAGTTCAGGAAATCACACACAACATTGCCCAAATGCTCCAGCTATTCCTCCCCCTCAGGCCTGAGTAAATAGACAAATATGAATGATGATAAAACAAATGGATTTGTGCAGAAGAAAATAGAGTGCTTTCGCAGCTGAGCAGCCCCTGATAACTTGTTGTTGCTGGTATGAACTGGGTTAAGGCTCTGAGTGACAGGAGTGAGACAGAGAGAGAGAGAGAGGGAGAGCAAGGCGACACAAAGGTGACTGAGGAAGAGAAATAAAGACAGAAAGCAAGGCAGTGCATGAGAGGAGGGAGATGGAGTGATGGGTGGAGGTAAAGGACTGTCAGGGAAATTAAAGTCTTCTGTAAACAAGTGCCAAGCTGTCAGACCAGGAGAGGACTTGATTACAGCATTCCACAATACCACACACCTTACCGCCACCACCGGTAACTAGACCCCTTGTCTCTCTCACACTTTCCCTTTCTTCCTCTCTTAGTCTCCATCCTGTCATCGCATCTCTCTTCTGTCTGCCACATTCTCTTACTACTTTCCTTCCTCTGTCTCTTTATGTCTCCAGCATTTTCTCTCTCAGGCTGTTCACATCTCTATTACCCAGCTTCTCCCCCTCTCTTAACAACTGCTTTTCACAAGCAGTCTTCATTTTTCCCTTCGGCACGGCAACAAAACTGCCATGTAATGACAGCTGAGTGAAGCTCGGAAGGGTATTTGGCTCAGAAGTCAACCACAGGTGTAATATTCACTCAGGTAAAGGGAGTCAGTTAGTCTGCCAAATTATTAGTAGATGGTGGTTTCAACAACAGCGTCGCTCTTTTCTTTGTCTGTTTAGGTGAGTGTGCTCCTGCTGAGCAGTGCTCATCAGTAGGTATGTTTCCAAACACCCGCACAATTGGGCAATAAAAAACGCAGCCCAATATCCCTAGGAATTGCATTTATATTGGGCAATTCTGCACATCCAGTGCCAACTTTCAGTGCCAATGTAGGAAGTAGTGTGCTTGCAATAAGCCCTCCAAATTAAACAGCAAATTATGCCATTTGTCAATGGCTTCTAAAATGACACACAGAAGCGTGTTCTGTTCTGATGGCCCTATAATCAGGATGACATCATTTGTCTGTCAGCTACCAAATCTGTAATAAATGATGATGAAAAATAAAATAATGATGTGACTACTCTGTGGTTAAGGTTTAGTTGGGTTCAGGCACAAATCGAAAGTTGAAATAAGCATGGTTAAAATAATAAACACTTCGGGTTCAAGGACGATTGCAGACAATAAACCATCAGTGACTGTTGGTTGGAAACACCAAACGAGCAGCAACATTTTATGTTAAAAGGTTAGATGACATTTTTTGAACTGGGGTGTATGATGTACTTGTCCATAGTTAGCGTATAATCTGCAGTAGATGGTGGGAGGCACGCCCCAAGGCTGGAGAAGCAGACAGGGGAATGTACTGCTGTGGATGTTGGCAGCAGCAAAATGTATTTAGCCACCTAAAAAATCCATATCAGTTTAAGTGTATGCTATATTTAGAATTTTTTCACCAATGCTGCTCCCATCTACACCACAGTACTACTGTGTGCTTCTTCAACCTAGGGGTGTACCGACTGCTATCTCCTGTAGATAAGACACTGATAAGCACCTCATACATTTTCATGTCAAAAAATCCAAACTAACTGACTAAACCAACCCATCGATCCATCCCGACCTGACTTCCTCCTTTGCTCCCATCACAATTACTTTGGCTGCCACAGGGTTTGCCACTTGAACATAAACTTTGTTTTAGAGCATTGGCTGAAATAAGTGATGCTGTGTGTTGCATTTGCCTAGACAAGAAATAATTCTCATGAAGTATTGTCTGACCTCATTGGAAGGAATAGGTGCTTTAAAGGGCTAGGTGACAGGAAAATTATCATCACTTTCACATGGCTCCACTGCACCAGAAAACTCAATAAATATAAAATAGCGTGTAACATAGTGTAAATGCTTTTTCTACTTTTTCTATTGACACTTTATTTTTTATTGACACCTTATTTTTAATGCCACTTTATTTTTATTTATTTTGAATACTGTATTTCAATTGGCCTGTTCTGTGAGCTGCTGTAACAAATGAATTTCTCCTGAGGGGGATCAATAAAAGCTATCTTATCTTATCTTATAAAAGGTGTCTGGGGTGTATGTGAGGACAACATCCCTGGTTCAAGTCTAGGTGAGGGACATTGTTGCATGTCACCTCTCTATCTGTCTCCTCTATCATCACCATAGCAGCTGATAAAAATACTACAGGGTGTTATTAATTCTTTAAAAAAAAAAAAAAAGATGTGTAAGCTTGTGGCAAGCGTATGTAAGCTTCTCATGTCTCGAATAAACTCACACAAAAGATATGTGAGGCAAACATTCCCTGATTTACGTTTCATTGCAAAGAAATTTCTGAAAATTGCCCTTCAGAAAATATACAGTTTATGACAACTGAAGCTGTATTTTGTCATCTCTGCTCATCAGTTTTATTAGTTATGATAACATTGTACTCACAGAGGTAATTGCTGTGATCTCAGTAAGCAGCAACATGGCCAAAACTAGATCACAAGGGGCAACAAACCGGCAGGCAGATGATCATTGAAAGCAAGGCATTAGTTCATAATTACTTCATAATTTTGTTTTAAAGTAAAGTTGAAAAATGAAAGTCCGTCATATTGTTAATAATAATCCCTCATTGCACGGGGAAACTGTGAACGTTTTGCAAGTGCGGAAGATGAAAGCTAAACTAGGATGTTGATTCTTAATTGTTAGTCCATCTATACTATGATGAATGTTTACAGTGGATAGTTTACAGTGGCCTTAGTTTTCTTTGCCAGATCAGTTTGACTGACCTGGGGGTTTCTTCCCAACGTGTATGGTCATCTGACTGTGTTCTCAGCAAACATTTCTCTGATGAGTACAATGTGATTGTAATGGATTGAATATAATATTTAATATAAGTCAGTAGGTATAAGTCAGTTTGTAATAAACTGTAGTTTTCTTTTAGATTTGTGCAATATTTTAAGCGAAATATAAGTAGTCACTGCACAAGACCAACTGGATATGTAAAACACATCACCTCCTGTGCACCACAGGAAATTTGTGGGAAAAGTAGGATTGTAATGCAAATTTACTTATCAGTTCTTACATATCTTACATATGTGTTGTTGTCATAACAATATCTGTATTTGTATCTGAATTAAGACTTTTATCGGAGGAGAGCATGGCTGATGCCAGAGGTTGTCTGAGGGACTGTCTCATCTTTGTAATGCAATTAATACATAATATCTGTATGGTATAGCTGCCAACAAGATAACATATTTTAAACATGTAACTGAAAAAAATAAGTCTGAGTACAAATAAAGTCTTAATTGTATCGGGCTATATTGCATGATTATCACTATAGGTACCAGGCTTCATGAGGTAAAAATAACCTGTGGAACACTGGTCAAGCACCCTGTACTAAACAATTCAGATGTCTTCTGTGTCTGTTCAGAGCTCACTGCCCGTGCATATCTGAATACTGTAGTCATTTCGTATTTCACTTAATTCTCTTTAAGGTGCAATATTTTTGTATTTAGGATGTAAAATTTCATATTTCACTTCACTCTAGTCAATGTGCAATATCCTGTATCTCATACTTACTCAAATTCAAGCCTTGTGTGTATTTCTATTGTAACTTTGTTAACATTGTCTTTTTAGCCTGATTTTGATTACTCTTTTTACTATTTAACTGATTTAATCCCTTTTGCTGCTGTATATTGCAAATTTCCCCACTGTGGGACGAATAAAGGTTTGTCTTATCTCTTCTCTTATATTCACTTCCACATGTAACGAAAGACAAGGAAAGACCAATACTAGACACCAGATCTGCTAGGCTACCACAAATGTAAAGGCTTGAGTCATTACAGTATTTAAACAGCTTTGCTTATATAAGACGCTCACGATTATTGCTTTTGCAGCTGTTACTTGGACACATTACTGGCACTCCATCTGTTAGTGTTGTAGGTTATTGATACAGAAGATCCATTCAGGTACAGGCGGGGTACATTTACAGCGTCTACTAAGTGTTGTTACCACTCATAATACTCAACATTAAGACATATTTACTACTCTACAATCTGTTGACAGTAGAGACAGCCCAAAGCTGAAACAGCTGAAAGCACAATGCCAGCAATCTACAAATGAATGTTTTGGATAGGGATCTGCTTAAAGGGAGTAATTGTGTGTACCCCACTGGCATGTTTCCCAACTTCCTGTGTGTATAACTTTGAGGGTTTTGCTAAATTCAAAGCTGAGCTCTTTCCAGACAGATAGCTCTGGGTTTTCCCAGCGTGCCTCGCTTGAGGCAAGCTGTTAGAAAGCCCACAGCTGTAATGAATAAGCACAAAGAAGCCGCCAAAACTCCAAGTAATGACAAATTATGCCTTCTTTAGTTTGTTTTCTGTCAGTGTATCCCAGTGGGCTACCTCTCTCTGGGCAGGCTGATGCGAGGTTGTTTGGGGCAGCGTTTGCTCAGGGTGAACAGTTTTCTGACAATCTTCTGAGCTTTGCCAAGGACCAGGGCGGTGCTGGACTCCAGCTGGGTGTAGCGCTTCTGGAGGGACAGGTCAGCCAACCAGAACTTGGCGATCATGGACACATTCAAGAACCGGTCAGTGGGCAAGCGCTTCAGGAAGGCTTTGAATTCATCTGCAGGGAGTTCAACAGAGACAGGGAGGGGGGCAGAAGAAGAGAAAATAGAAAAAAATTATACACTCTGAAGTAATTCATGTGTTAACAGCACCTTGTTGGAGCACTGCAGCCCTATTCACCATAGTCTATTTTATCCTAGTGGCATACATATGGAGCTAATGACTAAGGAGCTGGGGGAGTTTCATGTGTCATTAGAATACAACAAAAGCTGTTCAGTCCTAATGAATTGCCATTACAGAGTAAGCACCTGTGCCTCAATCTGTACTTACACTCATTCACCTCACCATTAGATGCTCATTGTATTCACAGTAGCATCATTTGCAACATTGTCATTTAGAAACACTGGTTATCTGACAGTTGACAGCGTGGTGTCACGTACACGTTTCATTTATGCTTTCTTTAAAAGCCTAAAAAAGTTTAGCAAAAATCCATAATCACAAGATGAACAGAAAAATAAAAGTATATGGTAACATGTTGAGAGCTTCTCTTCTCTGAAATGTAAATTCCCCCCAAAAAATGCAAATTTTGTAGCAGTCACAACAAATGTAACAAAAAAGTTAGATTTAATGTAAATAAATCTTTCGTTTCAGGCGTAAAAGCATGAACACCAAACATCACGTCTGCCATCTATATCAACAACAGCATCATCAGGGTTCTTTCTTTGTGACGTTAGAAAGCTTCCTTCAAAGCCACACATCATGAGGTGTTTTCACAGGCTGAGCATTCCTGATGATAACGCAGTGCTCCTTAACATTTAACCTGACATTTTCTGAATGTGTTTCTACATATGTGTCGTGCCAGGAGCTCATGATTATCAGCTGTCAGATGTGATATAAAGCAAGATTATGTAGCTTTTGCCGAACAGCGGCCACTGTGGCCACAAGTTGTAATTGCAGGATGACATACTGATTTTCCTTTCATGTCTACAGTAATGCATGCCATTTGTGAGGATTTAAATTTATGATGACACTGACATGAATACTCTGTATTGTCCAATACTATTACTGCTGCGGGGACAAGTAGTCACACCTATGCTGCCTTCACTTGAAATGGGAATTGCTGCTGACGCCACTTGATCACTTGTAACAGCATCTTTTCAAGTGCTGACATCAGCAGAATCTTTTCCACCAAGAAGTTGATCATTTTACACTATCTTATTATTATGCATGATATAGCCAGCCTCACCCTCACATAAATGATCAGTGTACAGCAGAAGCAACTGATAAATGATTATTGAGTTGTTAATTAGGTAACGGACACCCTCTATCACATGTTACCATATATTAATTTCTTGCATTTAAAAAAACCCATTTTTCAGATCTTACAATATGATTATAATATCAGTTACACCAGCATATACATATGGGTAACAATAGCTAACATAAGCCACCAAAAGCTAACAACCATCAACTCCTACCAGAGAGAGTAAGGCTGTAGCAGCAAAACCATTGAGTGTGTCGAATTGAGAAAGGGTGAGTTTTATTGCTTCGGTTCATCTTTTTGTAAAAGTAAGCTTGTATTGCTTGGGAAAAATCAAAGTCTGTCAGTAACTTGTTCAGGCAGTTTGCTGTCCTGTATTTCTGGTTTAATGCTTAACACTTACAAGTTTACTATTTGCCACTTAACAACCATTATGTGTCTATAAGGTGCTTTTATCTTAATATTGTATATTATGTAAGCTTTAGCTTTTATTACAAGTGAAAACTACTTGAATCTACTTGACTAAATACATGAGTCCAGAGTCCACTCTATTATTATCACGCTGCTCTGAATACAGTTTTAGAAATAGCTAATTTTTGTCTCATGGGTACCTACAGAACAGCTCTTAGTTTGAAGTGCTGGACACATGGACATCTACTCAAAAGGTGCTATCGAATTTCACAAGCGCGTGTGAAATTTGTGTGTGTAATCTCCAACATAAAAAGGGACCGAGCAATGTTGGAGTAAATTACACTGAGAATAACGTCGGCACAGAAGACACAGCTCACACTCTTTGCCAACAGCGTTCCGGTGCTAAGATCACTGTGGTTCCTTTTTGAACCAGTGGGCAAATATTATGCCAGTTTGAAGCCTCTGGGAAACCTGAACCTATTATTTCCTTTTCTCCCAAAGCCAGCTAGAGACCTTCTAGGATTGTTCTGGGTCTGCTGGAGAATCGTATTCCCATGCGCTGTTGTTGGCAGGGAGACAGCGAGGAAATCTGGAGCCAAAGCCGACCTGATCTGAGCCCGACTGATGAGACTCAAGCCTATTACAGTGCTCAGTGATCCCAGATGACACGATGGTCTGTCTCTCTCCATCCTCCTCTTTGCGTATGTCGGCCTCTTTGCCTTGGTGTGATCTTTCTCTTCTGGACTACTGGGTCGGGGTTGTCTCATGCTCTCTTGAGGTTTCTGTCTCTGCATTTTCCTGTCTGTCCGTTACTGCGTCTCTTGCTCCCTCGTCCCCTTCCGCAGCCTCTGTGTCTCTTTCTCTCTGCGCTGACATGAGGCTAAATTAGCAGTGCAACATTAACTTTGTTATTGCTGGATACGTTCCTCAGTTGGTCTGCTTTTAGTACTTGTTTCATGTCACCTCGACTGATCTTCACAAAGCATTGAAAGCTACACTGAGCTGAACGTGTGAGTTCATTGTTTGAAGGACAAAAAAGACGGACTGATAAGTTCAGCCATGACAACATTTGCAGGAAAACCAGTGACCAGTGATATTAACTGGTCACTGTTCACCGAACGGATCGTATATGATACATGAGTTTTGGAGGCTCCTACATCATCAGTGTGCAAAATAAAAAGATTGTGATGCACAAAATGAGCCAAAATAAATGAAGTGTTCCTCTTCCACCTGCCAGTTCTGTTGGTGGATTTCTCATTGCTGCATGATAGCAGATAGTAGCTTATACAGAGTAATAACAATAATAAATAGTGGAATAAAAATACAAATATCTTCTTGTTTGGAACTAGAATGACAAATTTGTTACATATTTTTGTTCTATATCATAATATGTTTTAGTTGAATGAAATTAAATGAAACTTTGAGTCTCAAATGATGATGATGTCTCAAATATGATACAAATTGAAACTCATATATGGAAATTAATACTTGAAATTTTTTTTGTTTCTTCGTTCAGAAGGATCATTAAAGGCTCCAGTTTAAAAGAATTGGAATTTTCTATCTACTATTTCATGATTCAGGCTTTACAGGGTTAACCTGAATATAGCAAAAGTCTTTTGAGTAAAAGTCGATACTGTAAAGTGGGAAAAAAAAAAGTGATATAAGCTTTCGTCATTTCTCTTTTAATTAAATACGAATTTGTGCCTTTTGTTAAAATCAATCATTAACAAGCTCTCGGTGAAACACCACACATAATGTCACAATTATTGTTGTCTTCTGTAAATGGAGCTGTTTTTTGCCTGAGCCCAGAGACATGAAGAGTCTCATTACGATCGTTCATCAGCGAGATCAATGCCTCCATATGCCCCGACACACTCTCCCTCTCACTGTCCTGCATCTTTCTTTTTCCCCTCCATCAATGATTAACTCACACACACTGGCACACACACTCACCTTTATTCCTCATTCGCCAGCTACCTCCCCCGTATTTCTTTATCTTTTTTTCTGTTTTCAAATCATCCACTCCTGCTTTCTCAATCTGCCTCGAACACTCCCTTAAGATTATTCCATCCTCACCTCTCTCTCTCTCTCTCTCCTCTCACATCCTCAGTAGTAATCATTAGGACTGCCATCACGCTGGAGGAATTTGTCTGTCTGTTTTCCTCCCTTTTCTGACATTTATGACTCCATGTCCAAAATTTATGGACAATTTGGCTCACTCAAAATCTATCAGATAAAGAGGCCGGGGGGGTTGTTTTCCATAATGGGTGACCGAGCGGTCCCGAAATCTCCATCTCTGCACTGAGTTAGTGATTCATGACATCATCAAGCCGAGATGACAGCTAAGTGACTGGCTGGCTGAGGCCTGTTCATTTAGCTCTCTACAAGGACGCGGGGTATTAAAAAGTCAGGGCTGGGATTTGAAGAGCCCAAGCTGCTCTATACAATACAGTATGGCGGAGAGTGAAGTCAATCAAACTCAACGTGTTAACTGCACTTTTGGTTTTAGCCAAGCTATTATTGTGGCTCTAGGCAGGACAATGTTGGTCAGCCAGCTCTTTGACCCAAATTGAAACTATTGGATGCATTGCCATGAAATTCTCTACAGACATTCATGGACTCCAGAGGATGCATCATAATGACTTTAGCGATCCCCTTACTTCTCAAACTGATATGACTGCAGTGAAGTGATGAAGCCTGAGGTTAGTAATTATGACAGGGGCAAAGAAGGGAGTCAGGTGACCTTGATATAGAACGACAAAGTTTACACAAGAAGGAGGTTTGCTCCCCATTTTCAACCAATAGTAAATGTTGTTGTTTTTTTTTTTTCCAAAAACCATGATCGTTTTGCCCTGTGATTGACTGGTGACCTGTCCAGGGTGAACCTGGCCTGTCGACAAATGTCAGCTGTGAGTGACTCCAGACCTCTGAAGGATAATTGGGTATGGCTGATAGATGGGGATGGATGGACGATCATTACTTAGACTTAACCACGTGATTATCATTGTTACCTCAACAACTTAGTCAGAGATGCATTTTGTCATTTAATTTGAATGACTTGTTGCCATGGGCAGCCATTCAAACTACATAAATCTCTAGTCTTATTAACTGCCAATAAAGACTGATCAAGGACATCAGCATAAGTATGAGCTTTTGGTTTCACTAAGGGAAAATAGAGCTATGGTGGGTGAGCTAATTAAAATAAATGAAATGATTTTAAAATCAAGTCGTTTTCTTGCTGTATACTTCTCATGCAGCTTGTGTAAAAACTTTTTTTCTGACATCACTAAGTCTGGTGAAGACAGCTGAAAATGGAAGATGTGTGGAGCATAAGGACGGAGGCTTTTGTAGAGCTTATATACGGTGCTGCCTTAGTTTTGTTCTAATTACATACGCCTTCCATGTACACAAATCAGCTCTAACCCTCGCATATACTCACTGTCACAGTGTCTCTGTCACAGCTGGAATTAGAATTGACGGGTTTACAACTGCCTGTCACATGTAGCAGCAAACACCAGCGTCTGGAACATCTCCTTTCTCTTAAGATACCTTTTTTTCCCCTGTGCAGTGCCCTCTCCGTCTGTCAGTTGCATCTTAGCGAAGATCCTCTCATTAAATCCCACATGATTTCTCGCAACAACAACTTCAATAATCATCCTTCTTTCCTCTGTGCCTTTAATTCAGCTGCAAACATGACAGACAATAAGGTTGGAGTTAGGATGTCTTGAGGCGAGTGCGGCAGCGCTCTCTCCCTCTTTCATTCTGCAGTGACGCCGGCTGGGAGAGACGGAGCGGAAAACAGAGGGTCCAGAGCTGTCGAGTAAGCTGCTATCTCCATCACTTCAAAGTGTCTGTATCACATTAAAGGCGCCATCCATCATACATCGCTGACTCTGCTCACACAATAGTTAGCAGGGAGGATTTTATGTTTGGCAGTCTCTATAGATCGTCTCTATTAAAAACTCAACTCGAATTACTTTTTGAAGTAAGATCCGTCACCGCTCGGTGGATTGATTGATCTCTGAGAGCACTGGCTCAATAGTTGAAAAACACTTTACTCGCTTAGAACATAAATCCTTTAAGCAAATGTGAAAATTTATAATTTATATACTGTACGTGGAATATAGCCCAAAAACATTCTTAGAAGAAAGCAGAATTTATCGGTGGTAAATGGGAAGAGCAGGGAAAAGGTTGTCTATCCTTAGGGCAGGTAATACTGATTTTTAATATTAGTGATCTCTTTGGAGAACTACACTATGTGTTGAAGAGTGTAAATGATATACAGAGTGATCCAGAGTGATACAGTGATTTATTGTCATACATTTATCTGTAAATCCCATCAAATAGAATCAGGTTAGAAAGAGAAAAAATTGTAGAAACTGAATTTTTCATTCAGTAGTGAGTGATTCATTAAGATGGACTCTAATTACACTTACACTTATACTTAGGCTTTTTGTTTTCAGATTAGCCCATAATCCCCTGACGACTTGCAGTTTTTCCACACACATCGTCCATAATTAGTCGAAAATCCTTCAAGAGGACGAGAACGCTGTCTGGACTTAACTTGAACTGAACTCATAAATCCACAAGCAACTATGCACAGAACTATTCATTATTAATGGAGTAATTAAAGTTGCATTTATATCTGCAGATAAAAGCATAGGCTTAGGGAGCCTTAAAAAGCATGCTACAGCTGAGTTTTATCGTGTAGATGACGAAAGAGAACATATGATATTGGTGTGGAGACTCACAGAGAGAGAGACAAATTTCCCCATTATTATAGACATACAGCAGCCCATATAATACAGGCAGTAATTTCTGGTGATCTGTGCCTTTTTATGAAGCCACACAACTTTCACTAATTCTCTTTTGATACTTCAAACTTGCATTATATTTACATCGCATTTGAAATCCCAGGAGTTACAGTGTGTACTCTTTGTAGCCTCTCCATCAGCGTTGCCTCAGAAACTGACCTGACCAACTTTTTTTTCAGTTGCGGATCAAGTGCTGACCTGAATTTGAGTATCATATTTTTAGAACACCATGCTCCAAATGGAAAATATGGTCAGTGCATTTACACAGAGAACATTAATGGCAGTTGATAGAGCTTTTGGAGGGAGGAAAGCAGTGGGAGGAAAGGTTCAGGCTTCCAACATTACATCAAATGCAGTAAAAATGCCTACACAGTTTTTGCACATAAATGAATATTACATTATGTAACCTCTTTTTTTTAAAGTCATTTGTTTAATTTAAAGAACATACTTTGTATTGCATTAGATTTAAAAAAGTGCACCTGGTTAACTATACATGCATTAGCTTTATGTCGTCCATTATGACACAGTAACATTAGTCTGACTACACTATGAAAGGCGGAAACGCAGTCACTGTGCCCCAGTCTTTATTCCCCTTTTATGCTTTTGATCTGAGAAACACCTGCACAGTGCTGCAATATGCACACTGGCATTTATGGGTAACTCAAATACACTGATGTCATGTCCATGAATTTATGTTAAGTTATACTTAGTTTTGTCTTGTGTCTATGTTGTCCCGTGGCTTCCTGTTTTATTTTGACATCTCACTCTCCTCTCGTTTCAGCTAACTTGCCCCTTCCTCTTGTGTTTCCACCTGTTTCCCATTACCTAGTGTGGGTATATATAGTATGTGTCTCCCTTTGTCCTGTGCCAGTTTGTCTTGTCAAGTCAGCAAACCTGTGCCAGTCCTTGTCATATTTTGTGTACTTTGATACTTTGCTTAGCTTTTGCCCCTAGTCAAGTCTTATGTAATTTTGATACTTTGTCATACATTTTTGCTACCGTTGTTGTTTGCCTTGAGAGAGTGATTTTTCGTTGTTACTTTGCCATTAAAAGAAGTGTTTATTTGAACTTTCATTCTGTCTCCTGAGTTGTGCATTTGGATTCAAGTTACATAAATAAGGAATCCTTTTAAAATTTGTATTTATAATTTTTTTTTTTTTTTTAAACCATAAAACCTAATAGTTGGGTGTGGCTTGCTGTGTTATTGCTCTGACACAGTTACACTGATTGGTGATTTCTGAGATGAATGTTTTGCCTGTTTCTGTACCACAGCACAATCTTTACATCCAACATTAATCAACATAAGGATTATTTGTTGTTTGTCTGCCATTCTTCAAGAAAACACAAGTCTTATTTGTCAGGAAAGTGAAGAGTTGCTTTTGCATCATTTGAACTAGTTAGGCTTGTGAAGGATATTATATCATTACAAGATAAAATGGTTAAAGTTCAAGTGAAGTCACAAGTCGTTGGTGCGAACATAAAAGCTGAAAGTCATGTCTAAAGTGATAAGATCAGGACTCAAGTCTGACTTGAGTGCAAGACAAAAAGCTTTTCATTAACAGGGCTCTCCATCAATTTCATCAAAGTGTGTTTGCACATGATCTGCTGCATATGCGAAAGTGCCTTATGTGGTAACACTACTTATCCCTGAGTGTTAAGATGGGTCTACTCCTGGTTGCTGTCCAATTATGTCAGTTCCCCGACGAGCCAACAGGTCAGCATATACTAACAGCTCTCATTCAAATTCATCACCTGAATCAAAGAGCCTCAGCTTTCTGTGGAATACAAATAGACCAAATGACAGCCCAATTCCCTCCATGTCAGGCATTGCTCCGGGGGAAGTCTGGCTTTCTAAGCTCAGGAATTGTAACTCAGTGCTACTAAAGCCCACAAAAGACAACCAACTTTGCACTGGCATGACATCAGCTGAACGAAACTAGCATGGCTCATTAAGCCTGACATGCACGCAAATCCAAACATATGTGACAGATTTACTCTCAAGATCTCAAACACATCCCCTGGCGTTCCCATTGCCAATGAGAGAAATGAGAATCATTTCTGTTTGGGAAACCAATATGTGCACAGGCACGACAGGGAAGTAAAACTATCAGGGTGTGCGTTTATTGGACTCTTGTGGGTGATCGTAACATTAAAAAAAAAAAAGCGCTTCAGTGTCGTACCTTCAGCCTCCACCAAGTCATAAAGAAGATCAATCTCAACAAGAAGTACCATTTTCCTTCTCGTTCAAGGTTGGTGAGGAGACATAAAAGCCCTCTCTGGATGTGTAAGGCGGAGAGACTGGGAAATACAAAAACACTTAAAGAGAGGAGATGTGAAGGCTAGAGAGAGAATGACACCAGCCAGCAGGACGCCTTTGTGGGCTTAGAATTCACTAACAGGCTGGTGATGGCTCGTCTTTGTTGAGGAATGACTCATTTAAATATCCATGTTATTGCAAATGTTAGCCTCTTTATGCAAGTTGTAATGTCAGCATTCATCACTACAGACTCGTCAAATAAAGCAGCTGGGTCTGTGGCGCCATGCTTCAAACTATAACACTCTATGTGCCCTGCTATCGTCTGTTTTGCATGTGCAGGGCTTGTCAAGTTAGCAATAATAATATGCAATGTCCAGTTAGCAACATGTGCTTAGACTTTCAAAATAAAGCTTGCTGAGAATAATAACAAACAGTAATAATAATAATAATAATAATCAAAATAATAATAAACATGTGGTGAACATTTGGTTAGGTTTAAGCACCAAAAACGACTTGGTTGAAGTTAGGAAACAATTATGGTTTGAGATCAAATAACATTATTACATACCTTCAGTTACATATGTTATGTAACTATGTGACAGATTGTGTAATGATGTCAGTGTTCACACTTGGTTTCACAAACTCCAGTCTGCTGGGTGAAAGTCCTGTGTTTAACCCATCCAACCACTTCATCCTCCTCCACACTCTGTCATCTGACTTTCGATGGCACATTGAAGCATTAATGAGACGCACCTTCAGACTGACCTTAGAGAGGTACCTACAGCATCATAGTTTGAAGCACAGGGCCACTGACCAAGCTGCTGTATTTGACATGTTGGGAGTGAGAATGGGCGGGCTGTGCAGCAGGGTTAATAGCCATAAAGGTACATGAAAACATCATTCACAAGAGGTGTTATTCTGGTCCTTGTGAAGTGTCACTAGGTGCTGCTAACACAGTGAACATGAAGCTCAATAGAAGCATCCAAACAAGTTCAGAGCAGAATAAAACAGAGCCTGTATACAGTGCATCCATATCTACACTGACTCACGATCTCAACTGGAGTATGCAAATCTGTCTGGTGCCTGAGATAATTGTTGTCAGTGTCAGTGAATGTGCGAATGTGTGTGGGTTTGCTTGTGTTCTAACTATGAATGCATATGTATGCTAAGGTTGAGAATGGTTCAGAATTGACATCCATTCCAAATTTCTAAATACCAGGGATATCCTTTCCACTTGTTGAGTGATTAAAAAAAAAAAGTATCGATTTAAAAACGTCAATATTCCCTGGGTTCAAAGCTGCTCAAACTAAACATGACAAATTTCAGCCTATTCCGTCGGCATGGTGATCAGGTTTAAAGGAGCATTCCTGGCATTAATTACACCCAGAGAACTCATCTTTGTTCATCAAAATTTCATATTTATAAGTTTCATGAAAAGAATGCCTTAAAATGGCTTAGATGTAACTCTACATCTTTGACTTCATGTAGCATGTGCAGATCTATGAATATGCAAATTCTGCCCACCTCTATTCAAATCCCCAGCCGCCCCTCTGCTGCTCGCTTACAGCTCCATGATATTGTTCATACATGACCAAGTCTCTGCTTGTTTTCTGTTTTTCTAGCTGCTGTATGCTACACAATGACAAATCAATGACAATTTTTTTTTTGTAAATATCTTCTTCTTCTATATTCTGAATTTGATGGCAGCAACATGTTACAAACAAGTTGGCACAGGAGCAACAAAAGACTGTGAAAGTTGTGGACTGATCCAAAAACACCTGTTTGGATCCTTCCACAGGTAAACAGGTTCATTGGTTCTTTGGTAACAGGTGATACGATCATGATTGGGTATGAAAGGTTCATCCTGGAAAGGCTCAGTCATTCACAAACAAGGATGGAGAGAGGGTCAACACTTTGTCAAAGACATGATTGTAGAAAGGAGATTACTACATGGGCTCAGGAACGCTTGGCAGTAAACATATTTTAATTGAAAATGATTGCATTCTGTTTTGTTTTTTTCACATTTTACAAGTAGCTAGAGTCTCCTCAAAAAGTCACTTCAAGTCCTTAACCCTTCTCTTGCATTTCGGGTCAAATGTGACCGAGTGACTTTGTTTTTAATCATAAATATTATGTTTTTCATCCAATTGCCTCAAGACCTTATGTTATCCTCCACACTAGGCCTCTGAACATATACAATTGATGATCACCACTAGGGATGAGCGAGTACACCACTATGTGTATCTGTATCTGTACTCGGAGTGGGCGGTGCCTAAACCGGAAGTGGCTGCAGATATGGGTGGGGCTTAAAACGTTACATTATTTTAGGTCTGAAATTGATATGGATTGATCAGAAGTTGCTAATCTACTGTATTTAACGCCTATATACAGTATATCTCAACAATATTTATAATATTATTTTCATGAACTACAGTGAGAAAGTGTCAGATACTGCATGCAGCCCCATACAATAAAAATGATTAAAAATTAAAATTAAAAATTGGATTAATATAGGCTACTTTGTGTGTTCAGCTTTATGTGTGTATGTGAGTAAGTGGTCTGTAAGACTGTTTATTTTTAATGATCTGTGTGAACTTGGTGATTCATGCATCCAGTGATGGCAAACAGGGAAATAATATGTCAGCCTTGTTCACTGTATTCTTCTCAAAAGCACTGCGTTCAGTACGAGCAAAGTTTTTCAACTGACTTCATATCACCAGCCAAACTAACAGCAAGCAGACGGTATTAAAAAAAAAAAAATCCGACCAGAGCGGAGGCACTGACTAACGCGACGCGAGCTGTTTTTAGCTCTGTCTTGTCAAATGCACCGCGTACGTTACGAGAGACGTGCAGGGCATGGTGCAGAGACGTGTCTGTGTAGGGAGGGGCGGGCGCTGTGTGTGACTGGCCAATCACAGAGCGCGAGGACAGTCCGTTACCCAATGAGGATTTTCCTTCAGCACGAGCACAGATATTGACAGATTTTACTCGTATCATAATCGTATTCGTCAAAAATGCTTTATCCGTATTGGATACTCGTCTGAAAAGAGTATCCGGCTCATCCCTAGTCACCACTTTTGAGTGATTTATTCAACAGTGTACCTCCTATGATATTTCGGGTCAAAAGTGACCACCATAAGAAATGAATGGGTATGAGTGTACTATGCTCATCCTGCAGATGGAAAACATCTCCACACACACACACACACACACACACACACACACACACACACACAAATACTCTCTCTCTCTCTCACACACAACAATTTGCTCCAGGTTACGGGAACCTCTCACTGTCTTGCGCTATATGATAGAATGTATCATATCTTCTCACAGGTGCAAGCTCTAAAGAAAAGCTTCTCACCTTCTTGCACTAAATGCCCCTCCCTTTCTGTCTCTCATGCATATATATTTGTGCCTTGCTCTCATTTGACTCATTGACACAATAGGTAGACTACTGATGAGGTGATTTTCTGTCAGAGAGGTCAGAGACTCCAGTCGTCCAATGGCGCCTTCCCTACACACCAACCTCTGCCAGTCTGGTAAAGAGAGTGCAGAACAGTCCAGACACTCCCCCAACAGCCCCTTGCCAAGGTCAGAAAAGGAAGAGGTGCGAGCTCTGTGCTCCTTAAGACAGAAAAACTAGCCAGGTCTGCCAGAAGTGCCATGCCTACATCTGCAAGGAACATTCCACCACAACTGTGCATTGACGACTATGTGCGTGAATACGCACACACATACACAGACACACACAAACCATGTTGATGTTCTGTTGTGGTCTTTTTTTTGAATATTTCTTTTTCAGTAAGTGTTCATTGATGAAAACAGTATAAGTGTCTTCTTTTATATTCATCACAGTGAATGCAGTCAATGCTAAACTTGATGGGCTGACCGGTGCGTCCGGAATATATACTGACCAAATGTAACAGAGTCAAAAATATGCCTGTTTGAATTTCCCTAAAATGTGTATGTTATATGTGCCGTTTGGTGCCACAGAGCTCTTAAGCTGGTGAAATAAAAATCAAACTTTCCTGAGCTGGTGGTCTCAGCCCTGTTCTTCTGGTTGCGCTGGCATTATATTGTGTTTTATATATCAGATGCCAGACCAGTGGTGGACGAGGGCCGGGCTGAGAGCAGTGTGTGGCTGTGGCGCCTGTGGTATATCTCAGTCAGAAAATCTTCATGCAAGCAACAACGCCGTCGGTCACACAAACACTGGCTTGCCTGTATCAAATCTATACATCCCATACATCATTGGAACGGGAAGAATCTCAGCTACAACACTAACTAAAGCATTTCCATCTCCAGTAAACACATCCTACATGGCAAGCATTTTTATAGTATACAGTAATGTAGAGCAAATGCTATCTTTGAACTTACTCCAAAATTAGAACATGAAATTCACCCCTGGTGTCATTCTGTCTGACACCCCTTGATTCTACTTGCTTTGACTGTTCAAATGAGATGTCAACCATCAAAATTGGATATGGGGTTCCAGAGATATCACTATGCAAAACACACCGGTCACTTTTGACCCCGAAATGTCATGGAAGGAGGGTTATGACCAAATGCAAGAGGAGGGTTAAGTTGTGTCATGTACTAATTTACATGTGTGTTGTAAATGTATCAATGTATTTACAACTATATCTATGAAAGACAAAAAAGAACAAAGTCAAACTAAACTTTACCTGAAACCCAAGTGTCATGATCCAGACGCTGGATTTAACTAGTAAATAGTATGTAACAGTGTTCAATATTATCAAGTTCTATCATTTTATCATTTTCTTTTTAAAATGTGATTTGTCAACTGCAAATAACATTGATTTGACATTACTAGCTAATGGAAAATGTGCATAGACTTTTTAGTTGTCAAGAAAAGCATTAAAGTAGATCCACTTCTTATGTAACAATGCTACTCATTAAACTCTTGCCTGTAAGCCTGTGTATACCACCATTGAGTGTTTTGTATTGATGACATACTAGAAAATCTTATATGAAAAAACCTATGACAAAATAATGTGATTTTTTTTTCTCAGTGTGGAAAATGATTTTTCATATAATGAAATGAAGTTAGCATACTCTGAGCTTCTTTCACAAGAGGAGACAGTAACATAGAACACTGTCTGGAAGTATCAATAAAAACAACTGTAAGATATTTTGGTACATAAATGTATTCACTTTTATACTAGTCTTCTCCTTTTCAACCAATCTTAACTTTCAGTGGAATCAAACACAGGGAGCCTCAGGCCTCCGGTAGCCTACTTCTTGTCTGCATGAGTAAAACCACTGCTCTTCCTTCTCACCATGGTACTGTATTATCCTCTAGGTCAAATTTGGCCGACCCCAGCTGAAACAAACACCTTAGGATTCCGCTGTGCCGTTAACATAGCTGTTTGAAGATGAACTACCTCCCTGATTCCTGCCGAGAGATCAGAAATGGATAATGGATTTAGGCGAACATGAAGGTTGGGGAGCAGTCCTTTGTATCTAGCAAGCTATTTTCAAGCCTCTTCCACCTGAGGGAAAAACCTTTCACTCAATTTTCCCTTTTTGGCCTATTTATGTGTGGTGGGCTGATAGATCACATATGCTCTTTTCAGTGATGTTCTGCTTCACACTTGCACAGTTACACACATTTGGGAGCTGTCTGCTAAACCCGCAGCCTCGCGCGATGGTGAACTTGGAGCTGCCCAGTAAGACCACGGTTTTCTACTGTTGCTCCACTGTAGCAGCTGGAGGATGTTCAAGGACGTTTTAACAGCAGCTGCTATCCAACAGGAGAACATCATTGGTTCACTTCCCTGACATCCATGATAACTGAGATATTGTCTGAAGATGTAACACTGCAGGGTATTATTGCCCACAGATTGTAGGGTGTCGCTGTGGAGAATAAATTGGAGAGTATTTGGATGAAGGATGTGGCGAATCACTGTCAGGCAGCACTGGTTTGTGAGTGTGTGTGTCTGTGTCTTAGTTGAGTTGCGAGCAGGGCTGAAAAAGACTCTTTTCATTCATCTATCCAGCTACTTAAATGTCACAGCTTTACTTCAAAAGACAGTGGCATTTGTAAAAGAGATGTCTTTTATGTATGTGAGGTTGACATCTTTGCTGCGCACTTTATAAGTAGCTACAAAACAGAATCAATCTGTTTCCCTGGGAAAAACCAAGAGCACTTGAAATGTTACTGAACGATTTTCATAGTGCAAACAGAATCAACCTGCACAATTCATCTATGTTTTTCCTAATGGTGAAAAAATGGATCGTATTGATGTGCTGAGCTCTCTACAGCATCAGGCAAGCGTTTCAAACAATTTAAAGAAACCCTTCTCATTATGCTTAAAATGAAGCTGTAGCGCAAGTTCAGCCAGGAAGACATTGACGCTTTCGTTCACAAGCTGTTCCTCATCTTTCCTACTGCGCATGCTCATGCTCGTTTCCCACTGTTAGTGCTCGGGGCTGTCACTGGTAATCAGCTGTCTATCCAGCTGTTCTCTTCCACTCAATAGCACGGTGCCACATCCTCATTGTTAGCCTATCATCTTCGGGCTCTCCTTTTAAAATGTGATCTTTCTCTGCCCTAGCTCTTTCATGTCGGTGATCTGCACGTCCCTCCACCTCCCCATCACCGCTTTGCCTTGGAGGTATTGTCATCCTCTTCACCCTCTCCCATGGAATCAGATCCCTGGGTTCAGGAGGCAGTCACCCTTTCCACATCTAAGAGTACATGCGTCATCGGATCCCAACCCAACCAGTCATGGCAGATGGTTGTCCATCACTGAGCTTGGTTCTGTCCAAGGTTTTTGCCTGTTAAAAGGAAGTTTTTCCTCGCCACTGTCGCCAAGTGCTTGCTCGTGATAGGAACTGTTGGGTCTCTATCAGTAATTTTTAGAGTATGGTCTAGACCTGCTCTGTATGTAAAGTGCCTAAAGATGACTTTTGTTGTGATTTGGCGCTATTCAAAAAAGATTGAATTGAAATTGAATCACCCATCCGGCTTCTCATTCTCCAATTACCACCACCACCACCAGTGCCAGGACTCTGGGGAGGTTTATCCTGCGTCGGCTCGGATAGTGAATCTTCAACCAAATGTCACCCCCCAGATTCAAAAACGCAAAAGACTCTGTCAAGTTTTGATATCAACATCATCATCAATGTCATTTGTTGTAATAAAGAAAAAAGAAGAAAGATTTCTTCACATATTCTTCTCTCCTGGTTGAAACAAAGTTCTTGTGAGTGTAACGGGCGTGGAAAGGACCCAATTGCAGCACAAATAAAATGGGAACAGTCTTTATTCAAGAAGACACCAAGAACCACTTCAAACAGCTTTAAGGGGTAAACTTGATCTGGCTGGATTCGAACCCTGCTCTTCCGCGTTGCAGGCGAACACGTTGCCACTCGGCCAACAGGGCAGGTGTGGAGTGAGCAAGACTCGTGAGCTTATAAATGTCCAAACAGTTTTCAAACAGCTCAACGAGTGAGGTGAGGTAGAAGGGCTCTGACTCACTGGTGGTTCAGAAGAGAGCTGTGAGTGGAGCTGGACCTGGAGCGGGAGTCGACGAGGCAGATGACACCAGAGGAAAGGAGCTGGAGCAGTGGGTCTAGGCTGAGCAGGAGCGGGTTGAGTGCCGACCAGTCGCAGGCAGACGAGGGAGGCAGAAGACAGAAGGCTGGTGGATTTACCGGGGCTGAGACGTGGAGTTGGATCCTGAGCAGGAGTCAGCGTGGCGGACAACAATGGAGGAGAACCAGCGACGTGAAGCTGAAGCAGATGATCTTCAGGCTGAGCAGGAGCGGACTGAGTGTCGACCAGCCACAGGCAGACGCGGAACAGGCAGGAGGCAGGCAATACTCGTAGTCGGGAACAAAAGGCTGGTGGATTTACCGGGGCTGAGACGTGGAGCAAGGTCGGAGGCAAATCGGGTCGGCAACAGGTAAGCAGTCCGGGAATCAGTGCTGGAGAGTCAGGCATGAGAGCTAGGACAATCTGGCAAAGAGTGAGTGGAGTGAGGCTGCTTAAAAACACACTGGCTTGATTGGAGATGGTGAGCAGGTGAGCAGGTGACAGCAGCAGGTGGAAGCAGTTAGCTGATTAGGTGGCTGAGCAGCAGAGGGGGAGAGCAGGCTGTGACAGTGAGATCATCTAACACAGGGGTGCTCAGTACGTCGATCGCAATCTACCAGTCGATCGTGATCTACCAGTCGATCGCGAAGGTAGTATTTGCATGACATTAAAAAAAAATATACGTCAGCCTATTCATCCTGTCACTTGATTGATATACAGGGCAGCCAGTCAGATGACAACTGACAATTTTTCTGACTTTTAGGTCACTGTGCATGCGCAAACTACGGCGCTAAGTGCAGCAAAACTAACAAGCTAGTCAGCGAGTTACCTCCAATTTTAAGCCCTCGCTTTTTTTTTTTTAAACTAAAGAAAGCTTATGGTCATCAAAAATGAGTGGGGGAGGTGGACCAAGTAAGAAGACAAAAACGTATCACTTTCATACAGAATGGGAGAGAATGAAAAAAGCAGGCTAACACACTTGTTTCAACTAATTGCTAATAGAAGAGAGGTAAGAAAACCGTTCGCTCTCCAGCTCTCAAGCACTGACTGACGACTGAATGTAAACAAGGAAATCTAGCCGTAACACATTTTAATATATGAACTATATTTAGAACCATAAACTGTACTTCTGCCTCTGCATATATATATATATATGCACACACACACACACACACACACACACACACACACACACATATATATACATATATAATTTTTGTAGTGGGTAGATCATTTTGACGTGGTCATTTTATAAGTAGCTTGCATGCTGAAAAAGTGTGAGCACCCCTGATCTAACAGCTACTGAAACCCAAAAAATGCTGCCTCAAAACACTACACACAAATGTCACATCCTCTCAACGTGTGTAGAGATAGAAAATGACACCATGGTTTATAGTGAACACAATGTTGAGGTATTTACAGAGCATCAACGGCCAGCTTAGTCCCAGGGACCAGACAGGACTCCATTCAGAAGTATAGTAAATCATAGCCAGGATATGCCGTAAAAATATGAGGTGTACTCATTCATCCTTTGACTAAAAAAGCTTGTGTACCTTCTATTTTATATCTACACAAACACGGTTCTGTTTTTTCATTTCCTAATTTAATTTCTTTTTTATTAGCTGCCTCTTTAATGGTCTCTATAATTTTTATTTCTCAATCTGCCACCTTTAGTTAACGACAGGCAGTATTCAGTCAGGCCCACCACAATATTAACATTGACTGCCACATACTGATTTTCTATTTTTTTTAATATTTAAATGGTTAAAATCTTATTTTATTGTACTTGTTTACCTGTATATTTCTCATATATCTTATCATTTAATAATTGATTAAAGAAAGCATGGATGTGCCAAACATGCACATCCTCGTTTTACAAGTTACTTGGTTCCCCTCGAAAGCATGTGAGAAAACCTGCAACAGCCTCCCAATTATTAATAAAGGATAAATGGAGGACAGATGCATTATGGCAAACCTCTAACCAGTGTAAGGCATTCCTTAACATGCAGACCTCACACATTAAGGGGAAGCCATTCCGGGGTCTGATGGCTGTGCCTAATAAGGGGGCATTAACCTTGAATACTCCCAAGGTCTCACATCGCAAAAGGATCCCAGATGGGCCAGTGCCGCGTTTGTCTGCAGACAGATGGGTTTTAACGGTGCACCCGCTCAAGCTGCAAACGATCCCCAGTTACAGCAACGCTCTGTTTATGTTTTTACACATTTTACATTATCACTGAGTTCCTTTATGTGTGAAGGTTATGAAGCCAAATGGATAAGTAGAAAGCAGAAAGGCCAGCAATTACAGCCTTGAGGAGATCATTTACATTGGAGCCACTTTCCACCTTATTTAGATTTAGGGTTTTAAGCTGTACTTGAATGTTATTTATATATTTGAATAACATATGACATTCTATTAAAGCCACTGAAAATCATTTGAGCATGTAAGGAAAAAGGCACCCAAAATCCCTTTTGTTGTCTAAAATGTATTTTTACATATGAAATGATGCATGTATAATCAAATGTATCTTCTGTAACACACAATCAGACATTACATGATGATGTGGAAGATGACAATGCATTTTAGCTATGCTAATGATGAGGCCTAGGGACTGCAATGTCAGCTTGCCACTTGGTAGGCCACTTCAGTCCAGACTGACATATCTCAACAACTATTGGATGGATTGCAATTTTTTGTAGAGATGCTCATGGTGCCCAGAGGATGACTTTGGTGACCTCGGCTGTTTATTTTACACCATGAGCCATGCACTTCATATCCATCCTAAAGGCAGTTACTTTGTCAAAAATGTAATGCTCTCATACATCAAAAGTATTATTGTTGCCTTACATGCTGCCACTTCTAAAATCTAGCTAAACTCATTTAAACCTTTAGAAGGAAGTTGGGTGGTTAATCTTACAACAAAAACAAACAATGAGCTGAATATGGCATTGTGTTTCAACTGCTGCTGTATTCTTATCAAAATCAAGGTCTATCAGCAGTTAGTCATGTTTCCTTTTCTCTCATTTGTGTTTCAATTGTTCTCTGAAGCATTGTCTTCCCGTACCAACCTGCTGAAGAACAAGCTGAAGGGTATGATTTCCCCCTCTTTCAGCATAAAGAAAGTAATCTTGTTTTCAATCCTAGGGAGTGCTCACCTTGTGATTCTCACAAGCTGTGCTTTTAAATTACTATTCCTTTGAGCGGAAGAGGCAAATTCTCTCTGTTGCTCCAACTTTGCATTTTATATTTGATGTCTTTTATTAACCTCTAACTGTTGCTTGATAATAAGGCTTTTACGAAATTTAAAGCTTGCTCTTGACTCCGCTAGGAATTCCCAGCACCACTAACAGTAAAAGATGTTGATGTAAGAAAAGACACTAACACAGCCCATAAGCACACACAAATATCACACTCCTGATAACATAAATCATCCTCTTTACCTGATGGTCAATGATATGACAATTGAAGTGCTGATAGCCCGGATGTGCACATGCAATCCAAATGATGACAGATGAGATGCCAAATTTAGCCTGTATGTATTGATTGAGTATGTTTATTTTCTGCAGCGCCAGCCTTGATGCTGCCTAGCAGAAGGTATCCGATGACAAGCATGTCAGCAAATACAGGTGAAGATGTCTGAAGAGCTGCAGCCAGCTATAAATCTTTGTTCTCTCAGCACAGAAGGAGTAAAGAAGTGTTTCGGCTTCTCCTGCAAGACATCTGAGATGTTTGGGGCCCAGGGCAAAGTAAAGGTAAGAGATGTTTGCAAGAGGCTTAGCCTGCACCGAGGTCTCTGTACTGAAGCATTGGGAATTACTTTGTTCCCCGTGGAGCCTGTAGGGTCGGGAGGAGGAGAGTCAGATTAAAAGAGATGGGCTGAGAGATAGAGATGGCTCTGAGGGTTTTGGCAAGCGTTAGCACTGGTCACTTAGAAGCTAAACTTGGGCTGAAGAATTGAAATAGCCTTTTCCTCCCTCCTCCTACGCTTAACCTTTTACACAGAGGGAAATAATTAAAAGTCCCAACGAATGAAGGGCCCATTGTGAATTTATGAATAGCAAATTTGGTCCCAATTATCTCCGACCAATAAGATGTCACTGCTGAGGTGAGTAATGAGGGATTATAAATATCCGATGTCATCTGGTGTGAGATGAAAGGTGATCATTCCATCATAATGACTCGTGCTTGCCGACTAACCTGACTGAGTAACTGGCTGATGTAAACAGATATAAAGTGTTAAATGAATCAGCTGCTTCATTAATGAAATCACAACTTGCTGAGTGACTGAGACACTAATTGCTCAGGCTGTCTTTATAATGGGTTTGCCTCGTGACAGAACAGACAGTGAATGTACTGTAAATGTCTTCCAGGAGAGTCTGCTTCTTATGTTAAAGTTTACAGACTGTCACTGGCTGGAGCAATTACCCCCAAAAATCAGTACAAGCTGACATGCAGGGTGCGGTCTGATATGATATGATACAAACAGTGAAAGTCAACACTCAAACAGCAGACATGTTAAAGTCTTTCCATTTTACACTGGATACATGTGAACCACTTTATGACTGTTTTACTTTGTGAGGTTTAGTGAGAGATGACATTACATTACTACTTTGACTATAATGAAGTTATCACAGCTTCAAGGAAATATACTCTGGGAAGGGTTCACAAAATCCATGACTCCATATGTGTCTTGTTTTGGATCAAAATGCACACAAGATGGAACATTATAACATGAGGCAGCTGCAAATTGTTTACCAAACATCAGTTCCATAAGGTTCCAAAATGATCAAACACCTCATTTGCGTTTAGCAACACTCACCTTGTCAACCACATCATCAGTCATCATCTATTAAAATGTATTTATTATTTGTCTATGTGTTTGATTCAGAAATGAATTTAAAGTGAAATCATGTACTAATACTTTTCAAAGCAATTGCACATTCATTCAGGTCAAGAGTAGTGTCACACAGTCACATTCTGTTACTGGTGAGTTATTCAAAGGGCACCTTAAAAGTAGCTGCTTATAGAGACAACCACTTGAACCAGTGTTACTCACTTATTTTTCCCACAGGCTACAGGACTCCTTCATATTTTCAGGACAACAACAATTTAAAACATGGCTACTGATATCCACCTGTCTGGCTCTCAAACTCTCTAAAAGTTCATTCAAGAGAGAATGAACTTTACAAGGCCCTAAAAAAACGGTCTTTGGCTGTAGAGGATCATTAATGAGCAGCTCATTAACTGGAAGACCTGTCGGCCTGGTCATATGCAGCTGTGACTCACACTCAGTCACACAAATGCACACAGATGCAAAAACACTTGCAACTGCACGAAGATGCTCACACATGCACACACGCGCACACACACGCTCACAAGCGTGTGCCTTGATGACATTTGATAGGCTGTGTGTCTGTGTTCTAATTGAGTCTCCAGAGAGTCACATTGGCACCAGGAAAGCCACAGTCCAGCCAGTCAGGCCAGCAGATGGAAACTCATGACAGCGACAAAGAGTGGTACAACACGCTCTTTACACCGTGTATGCTTTTCCAAAGAATTCACTGACTCAACCAGCCAGAGTTTTGTCTGATTAAATTGATCTGTCAATCTTGACCATTACTTAGTAGAAACGAATTCAGTTAAGGTACAAGGTTAAATTATTTATCATTTTCAATACAGAGTTGTTTGTATAACAAGACGCTGGTTGTAGTCCCTTTATGCTATACATAAAACAAAAAATATGTTATAAGTCTTAAAAATATTTTTTTATGGTGCAGTATGGAGGATGAGTCTCACCGCCTGAGGAAAGATGCTGCTCTGTAGACTAGTGGTACTGCAGGAGATACTCTTGTATCGCTTGCCAGATGGCAGCAGGCTGGGGCAGATAGTGTCTTTCAGTATCCTTTAGGCACCTCACCAGTACAATCACCTGCTGCAGAGCCCTGCTGTCCTGGGTCATGTATAGACCATGCCAGTTTGTAATGATTCCACTTATGATGCTTTCTAATGTACCTAAAGTTCACATAACTTGGCACAGGAGGTTTCCTTAAGAAATACAGTCATTTCTTGGTTTACTAGGGTGGATGTGTGTGATGCTCATGACAGGTTCTCTGTGATACTGATTGCCAGGAACCTAAAATTTTTCATCTGCTCCACACATTGATATAGACAGACTTCACAATAAAGTTCTCTCCAAGTTAGGGTTGGAGTTGTGGTTGTATGTCATAAACAGAAAAGGGCTGAGCACACAGCCCTGGGGTGCTTGGGTGTTGAGCACTAGAGTGGATGTAGAACTGCCAATCTGAACTGTCTGGGGTCTCTTTGTGATGAAGTTCAACGTCCAGTTGCAGAGTGTGGTACTGGTAAGTCCAGAGTGCTAAGTTTGCCAGTCTCACGGTGGAGATTGTACTGAATGCTGAGCTGAAATCAACAATCAGTATTGTGATATAGGTGGCACCCTCTGAGGATCTGTTGGATCTGAATGCAAACTGGGGAGGGTCAATGGTGACTGGGATGTTATCTTTGACAGACTGGAGAACCACCACTCAAAGCACTTCATCAGAATCGGGGTGAATGCCACAGGCTATTTTTTTTGGCTCTCTGTTCATCCAGGCTTTCTGGATGGTGAATCATTTTATTGTCTTTGTGATAACATCAGCATCATCAGCACATTTGCTGATATATGTCGTTGATGATGTTTATTCCTCAAGACTGTGTTTAAGGTTGGGGTTAAACTGTGAAGTGGTTCTCCTTAGTGGCAGCATCTGTGAACATGTGCAATTGCACTGGAAACAGTCCTGTAGAGTTGCTGATAGTTTGACCCTTTTCATCAGCTGGGAGTAAATTGGCAGGAGAAGCGTGGTCTGATAGATCAAACTGGGAATGGGGAGGGCTCTGTAGCTGCAAGGAATGTTCATGTAAACATAGTCCAGGATATTGTGTGCCCTGGTGGGGATGTGGATGTGCTGGTGAAATTTAGGTAAAATGTTTCTGAAGTCTCTTTCATTTAAGTTTTGTCACGTGACTGCTGATGACCTCAAACATTTCCTGCAGTGCATTTGTTGAATTTGCAATTTGAATTTCACTTGCACGGTGCAACCATATCATGCCACAACTGGACATTTTACACAGCCTCAGCCCTTCTTTCAAAGATTTTATGGAACCAGCAAATTTTTTGTACCTCATTGTGATTTTTATGACTAATTATGACTTATTTCATATATTCATTTCAACCTTTGAGTAAAAGATGCTAACATTGATTTATTGTTCTATTTTTCATTTTTTTAATTTATCTATAACTGAGAAACTTTGTATGACATTAGTACACTCAACCTTACCTAACCCTAACCCTGGGTAGCAGTTGACAGGGCAAACCTGTTTCCAAACACTTTGCATATGTACATATCCAACAAACAAATAGCATTCATTTAGTCATGTTTCTGGTTGCTGGAAATATGTTTGTGGGAAGGGTAAACAAAAACAATGAGCTAAAATGTGCTAGAAAATCGCTGTAAAGCTGAAAGGAACTGCAGGGTTAGGTCATGATTTCCGTGGATTGGTCACAGTGAGTTAAGGATTAAGATAAGAAAGGATAAGATATTCCTTTATTTTTTTGTCCCTCAGTGATGAAATTCACATTGTCCAGCAGCAAAGACGACAGAGATAAAGACAGAAAGGTTAAAAAAGTATTAACAACTTAGCTACCATTAAAAGTATTAACAAATTTACAGACTTTTTACTTCTTACTTAATTGTGAAAAATATTAAATATGAAAAATGAATGGAATGTGTGTGTGTGTGTGTGTGTGTGTGTGTAGATAAATATATTGACATAAAACCGAGTATTGCACAGAAGTAGTGACATAAACGTATGGTCTATTGGGAGCAGAGCAAGACCAAACATTGCAAAGAGTCTTTTGATTCATTTTCAATACAAAAATATTAATTAGGGCAGTTTCATGTTCTTCATCGAGGCTACAGTTACAGTGTTAGATTACATAGAAAAATATGTTTTTTTTTAAACAATAAAGCATTAATTTTTAATACCTTTTACATAACTACTGTAGACAATTAAAAATAGACTCGCCTGTCACCTGTGTTTGCTGTTCGACCTTCCTCTCGTATTATCTCCCTCAGTGAATCCCTAATTTGCTTTCTCAGTGTCCCTGGGCACCATGAAACAAACTCCCTTGTGAAGTTCAAAGTGCATGTTTACCACTTAACATCCTAATGATAAACTCTTGTGGGTTTAAATCTCTGTCTGACTGCTTGGGTGAGCCACTGCTTCCAAGAAGCAGCGAGAGATTTCAGCAAACTCGCATCACCGCCAACTGCAGCGGTTACCTGGTAAATGATGTATCCCCATAGCACCTGTATACCACCATCTTAGTCACACTTCATGGAGGTCGTCTGCAGGAAGTGAGGCAGGCAAAGCGATAAGAGAGTGTTTATTGCGTCGAGCAGCCCCCCGGAGGGAAGGATGGCGCCTCCTCCTACTCCTCTTATCTCTATCTTCAGGAAAAGGGGGAGTTTTTTTCCTTAAGACTTGGAGAAGGGATCAGGTTAGGGATCAAGAGTAAAAAGGGGCTGAGTGTGTGTGTGTGTGTGTGTATTTTTATGTATCCTACAGCAAAGAGTCTCCTCTTATCCCCCGCTGTGACAAAACTCTCCCAGGCTGCTTTAAAAGAGCCAGTGCACGATTTGAAACAAAGTACGGCTCCGTCGCACATTTCCTGTCTGACCATCTTCTTCTGCCTCTCCTCTGTTTGATCGTGTTTCCTTTTCTTGCCATTTCCTCCCCTTCCCTTTTATACTCCTGGCTTCCCTTTGGGTGAGTGATGCTTTTTACTGGAGATCCTCCTCTGTCTTCTCATTTCTTCTCTCTTCCTCTGCCCTATTCTTTTCTGATTTGCCCTCCTCTCCTTGCCTTTACATCATCTCCCGTCCTACCGTCTCCTCTCTCCTCATCTGCTCTCCCCTCCTTCACTATAATCGCATTTCTTTTACTCTGCTTTCATGTCCTCCCTTCTCGTCTTCTCCACCTGCCTCCCCTCCATCTCTTCCTTGATTTACTCTCCTCCCCTCTTCCATCTAATCTTTTTTCTCCTCTACATGCGTTGACGGATTAATAGCTACCAGGTTATACCTTGCAGAGCCACTGCGTCACCTCCTCTCATCCAGAACGACGTCCTGAGATGAACTGCTGCCGACTGCCTATTTGTCAGCTTGGGGTTTGTGCCCTTGGGCTATTTATAGGCCTGAATGTGGTATAAGTATAAGTATAAGGAAGGAAAAGAGCATGTTGAGTGCCACTGATGAGCTCCTCCATTTCTTTTGGGCTTTTCTTGTTTCTGTCCCTTTCACTCCGCCTCAGGCTCTTTTGTTTCTGTCAAAAATCAAACCGTACCTATCTATGTCTGCCGAGTTGTCACTCTAGAGTATCTGTCCGCCTCTGTCTACCCTCTCCTTCCCCTCATCAAAACCTCCTCCACAGACATCTGTGCAGCTTTGCTAATGCCAGCAGTCAAGTCCTCTGGGACACAGACGAAGAAAGTGACTGCCCACTCTCGCCGTCCTCCTCCTCTTCCCTCTTTATCCCTCTACAGTATGCCTATATTGGTGTTTGCTACAGGAAAAAAAGTTTTATAGAGTTGAGAAAGCTACTGTGGCCGGGTGGAAAGGCAAGAGAACGACTACAGACAGATACAACCTCTGACCTCTGAAGCCAGATAAAAAAACATTAGATATTAGAAACAAGAGATGACGAAAACATAATGGAAAGTGAATGAATGAATAGTGAGTCAAGAGAGAACAGTATAAATACATTCTAATTAGATCCATTTTTAATGAACCAAAAAAAAAAATCCTGTACAGTTGGTTTGGGACTTTTTTTTCATCTGAGAAGCTTTGAGTATATATTTTCTACTTTTTCCAACATATTTGAATGTTAATAAAGACCATCTAAAATATGTATTAGAATAAGGCCACTTCCTTCCTCAGGCGACTTTTCTGAAGAGCTACTGTATTTTGATTAAGTCACATTGGCATATTGTATTCTAAAATGTGAGCAATTTGAGTTTGTGATATATTGTGATAGCCAGGCGTATTAAATCATTTAGCATGCCAACATGCTCATACATGCATGTCAATGTTCTTTAATCAGTACACTGCTAAGACTAACTTTGACTTGCTGTATAAAAGAGGGACAAATGGATTTTCCAAACACAAAAGGAAACTGTACAGAACCACATAAACAGATGGTGGAGGCTATTATAGGATGGAATTAATGTGGTTACGAATTTACATTAATGTGTTAAGTTTCTGCAGCAAATATTTTTATTTAACCATCACTAATCATTTCCTGAACTTATTGCAGCTTTTTTGCCTAAACACATCCAAAATCTGCCTCATGCTGTCTAATTATTCGTGTTGCCATTTAATCCATTTTCTTACTTGATTAATATTGTTTCTTTAAAAAATCATCTGTGATTTGGAAACTGTACTCATTTCACAATATTAAATCCTTATCTGAAGACATAAATCTTAAATTAATATCTTTAGACTACTCTGGTGCTTGGTTACCTCAGTGTGTGTGTATCAATGACACACACGCGCATATTTCTATCACTATCTCCTTGGGGACACTCCATTAAGATAATGCATTCTGTAACCCATAACCTGACCCTAACCTTAACTACCCAAACAGTAAAACCAAGTCTTAACCCTCAAAAAGCAGTCAGGACCCGTGGGGACATCAATTTTGTCCCCCCCAGCGACAGGAAGTCCCCATGGGTTGGTGTGCAGTCAAGTTAAAGTTCCAATCGGCACATAAAAACACACACACGCATACATACACACACACACACACACACACACACACACACACACACACACACACATTTCTTAATCCTCCACTGACCAACATCCTTTTACTCCACTGCTGGTTCCTATCGCAACTCTCCAACAGTGACCAGTAACTGCTCTCTGTTTGCAGGATTTTAAAGAGAAGTGAGAGGGGTCAAAGCAAGTCAGAGTCAGAGAGGGAAAGCAGAAGCACGGGAAACAGAAAGCTGCTCTCTACACTGACAGAGTTTTGGACTGAAATCACACTACAATAATCAAACTGGATGTCAACTCTAGCAAAAGTGAAAAAACAAGAACACATGGCCACTTCAATGGAAGATCTCATGAGGTGTTTGTGGATTACACCAATGAGCTGCACGAAATAAAAGAACAAACATACTGCAATTATGTTCCCTTCAAATATGCTAGTTTTATACTTGCCTAATTAGCTGTGGCCTAATTAGCTGAAGCAGGAAAACACTGGAGCATCTGGCTTTTAGATACTTAAAGAGATGGTGAACTGAATGCACATGTAGACTGGCTGTTTCAAAAAAAAAAAAAAAAGTGAAAGGTTCCTTCTGTAGAGAGGCAAAAGTATGCACAGAAAATGCCATGGCAATGCTTTACAGCCATGAGATTTTGTAATTTGTCGTGTCCAGCTGTAAATGTTGCCTTGACAGTGGTGCTAGAATAAAGGTGAAGGGGTAACCAAAATATCACAAATCCTCTCTGGCCTGTAGTTGAGTGTCTAATATTGACATTCCTAAAGGCGAACACGATTCTGAAACAGTTCTAGACCTTTTCAGATGTCTGTCACACCTCAGTGTCAACATGTGTCTATCAACATGAAGTCAGCACAGTGTCATTTTGCACTTGAATAAGGTTAAGTATATAAAATCATTTCACTTTATACGAATTTAATTTAGTCATCATTTCTATCAGTCTTGATAAGATTGTGCTTACCACAGTAATTGCTGAGATCTAGGAATAAGGGAACATTGCTACAAAGGGACAAGGATCATAAGCTGCCAGACAATCAGATGAATGCACCCACAGTTTATTTAAACCACTCAATTTGGAGTTAAACCTGAAAATGAGTACACTCTCTCAAGCTGTTAATAATTTATTATGAAGCAAAACTGCATGTGGCCACACTACCAACTGTGTGATAATATAGATAAGAGTATTGGGTGAAAACACAGTAACTAGAAAAAACCTGTTGGAACAAAGCAGAAGTAGCCCATAAAGGCAATCAACAAGAACACAATCTTACAGTTTATGTTCATCAAAGGTCCATTTCACAGAAGAGACATTCTTCTATGTCCACAGATGGAAAAGGTGAGACTGCTGTCAGTGTTTTTTTAAAATAACTGTTAATAAAATCCACAATCGACATAACCATCAGGAGTCAGGAAGCTAAAGATTGGCACTGCTTTGTCGTCATTATAAAACTGACCCAACCCAACCCAACCCATCATGTGTTGCTGCTCCCATCAAGCCCCTGACCATCACCCTGGAAAAACACATCTTTTTGCTTTTCGCCTTCCTTTATTGGGCCAGAGCTGCCGATAGCAGAGTGTGTAGGCTGAGTGCCAGAGTATTTGATACAGAGGCAGGCGAGACATGGCAGATCAGGGGAAAAGTCAGCATTTTGGGCCCCCCAGCATATCTGTCAGTTACCATTGGCAGCAGCTTTCAAAAGAAAATATCCTTTGACTTTTGACAGTATGTGCTAAGAAGACACCAATTTGGTACTTTTGTTTGTCTTTTTTTTTCAAATAAAAAACAGCAACCTTTGCTTGGCAGTCATTGTCCAAACTACTGTGGTGAGTCAAAGGGTGATTGGAAACATGCCAAAAAGAATTACGTATTTGCCCTTTAAGTGCTCACGCCATGAGTGCATGAGCAGTGTGTGGCTGCCAGAGATTGCGCAGGTGGGGAAAGGGTGGGGAGAGAGAATGCTAGAGATGTGAAGGACACAGCAGAAGCTGAAAGATAACAATGTCCAAAGAGGAAAAAAGTGAGTCAAGAAAGGAGAAGAAGAGATGAAAGTTGTGTCTTGAGTGTGTGCAAGAACGTGAGCAGATGACTAATGCTTGACCCATGAACTCATTGAGCTGCCAGCTGCTTGCCCTCTTCCTGACTGTCTTCCCATCACAAAACTTCATCCACATCAAGTACTAGGTTCTGGTAAGAAAATACCTTCAAGGTATTAGCTGGCCAATAAGCACTAACTGAAGCTACATTGCCATGCCCAGGGAACTGTTTTCTCCAACTTCCTGTAGAGACATTACACCTGACACTCAACTTTTACGACAGAAATAAAAATTCTGTATGGACTGTAGGTCACACTGGTTATACTAAAGTGGAAAACGTTGGAATAGCTGTTGTAGTTTGTCCTGAAATTGAATGTGAACAAAGTATTTGTTTTTGATATATTTTCCGTTACCTGAGCATTAAATGTGAGCTGGTTAAAGGCTGTCAACCTGTGCATCACAAAAGATTGAACAAGTTTATTTCATTTCATATGAAATTTGAAATTCCCTTTTTATTTATTTCTCTCTTTTATTTCGGAAATAAAACATTAATCATCAATCTGCCTGCAGTGTGTAATTTAGGTCTAAATCCTCTGTAGAGTAGGACATGTTCTCTTGAGTTAGAGGGAGGTTCAGAGAAGCAACAGGACTTAATTCCTTTTGCTTATATTCTTTTTACAATAATCAATCCTGAAGTTCAGGCCTTCTATCCCAGTTAGAGCATGGAAGATTGGCGAGGTCAAGACCCAGATCTTTGGCTTTCCTTTTCTAGAGAGGTTGGTTATTAGCACCTCTAGCACACATGCTACAAGACAATTCAGAACAGTTTATGAAAAGCCTCAATAGTTTAAATAGCCACTGTGAATTTGACTTGCATCAAATATAATCAATACTACATGCTTTATAACTATGAGTGTCATACATAGGATGTGAGCCAAAGAATTGATGAAATCTCTAGCTCAATGAGCCAACAATGTTGTAGGCAAATGGACCACCACCAGACATTAGTTGCTGTTCTTCAAAGAAAAAGCAGCATTACACAAACACATACATTGTTTGACTATGCTGTTACAAAATAAATAACTGCATTTTGATAATGAGACCTATTATAATAATCGAATATATAAAAAAATAAATCAGTTCACCCTCTGACTTACATGCAAAAAAAGCTTTTTACTCATCTAGGTTTTTTTTTTTCCCTTTCAGTCAGTAATGGCCTGTAGTCCTTTGTGATCTCGGATGTGATTCTCCAGTCGCTCAAGCCTGGCAGCAGAAGACACCTAATCATTAACCACTCAGCAGCTGAATAACACCATGATGGGGCGAGGACGACCTTCACTGAAGACTTCATGAAATCCATTAGAGATGAATTAGTGTTTGAAATGTATGTGTGTGTGGGTATGTGTTTGTTGATGCATATGTGGGGATTGATCATTCGGAGGTTAGCTTGTATGGTGTCCAAATTGACAACATTGCAGAATAGATAATGTCAATGAAAAGAGCTTTTCTTGATGGGCTGGATGTTTAAAATATGCTCCTCTCCCATCTTCCCAAAAATACATGTTAAGGACCTAATGCTAAATCACAAAAAAACATAATCCAGTCATTTTGAAGCTATGCTGCAGTTTCTTGTGCTCTACCGGAAATCTAGCTAATGTTCAATTTGGGAAAATTCACTGCCTGCCCGTGAGATGGGAACGATAGCACCATTCACACACTTGTTCACTGAATCATTGATTGACAGGTGTCAGGTAACCTACACAAAACAGAGAATTACAGCAAACTAGAGAGCAATGAGCACAACCCATTTTCTTCCAATCTACAATATCTGCACATGGCATCTGTGGTATGGTTATGGTTAGGGAATGATTGCAATTATGGCAAAACTGTGATTAAGGTATGATCAGAGTTAAGCAACTAAAACTAAACTAGTAAAAGTTAGAGAAAGATCCTTGTTACAGTTTATTGCAGGTTATTGACAGAGCAGAAATTCTGCTCTCCTGTCAATGACAGTCAAACATACTGGACATCAAATCACTATGTTGACCTACACAGACTTACATTCCTCCTCACTGTAAAGGGCACATTACTCCCTACGTTAGCACTAAACAGTGGCATTTGATGTAAAACCTAAGGCATGGAATTGATTCCATAATCTCGCATTTGAGGTGTGAACCCTCTCAAACTCTAGCCTGGTTGCAGACATTTAAATGTCTGCCCACACTTTAGATTTTGTCAGCCTTTCCATTAGATCTGGTGTGCCCATAGACAGCTGTTCCCCCAGTTGAAAAAAACTACTGAACTAGTCAGAACTTTAGAGGTGGAATTAATAAAACTGGCACATCATATTCTTTGGCCAAAGTAAAAAAAAATAACGACAGACAAATTTTTATGTTCAAACTGTTGATCGCAGGTTGTTAAGCAGAAGAGCCAGTCAGAGACAAAATACTACATTACTAATAAAGTACTACAATACTTATGTGTACTTTACAAACAAGAATTATATTGATTATATTGCATTATATGGATTATATTGCTGCTTGTCATACCCCCCCCTCCTCTCTCTGTCTGTCTCTGTCTCTGTCTCAACCCAACCAGTCGTGGCAGATGGCTGCCCATCACTGAGCCTGGTTCTGTCCGAGGTTTCTGCCTGTTAAAAGGAAGTTTTTCCTCGCCACTGTCACATCAAATGCTTGCTCATGATGGGAACTGTTGGGTCTCTGTATGTTGTCGGGTTTCTGGACCTGCTCTGTATGTAAAGTGCCTTGAGATAACTGTTGTTGTGATTTGGCGCTATACAAATAAAATTGAATTGAATTGAAAAATTGAAAATGCTATAAATGATGTGAACTCCTTGAACAACCAGTATACATAAGCCAGTACGCACAAAATGAGCAAGCAAGAAAAACACATAGCAAAATTCAAATTTTCCTACTTTGAACATCAGATCACAATGTTTTTTTTTCCTTCCGCTTCATTCGTTTACATTACAGATTAGAACAGCGCCTACATGCATATGTCTGGTGTCTTATCGCGATTTTGTCAAATTGCATCGCTGTGTGTTTAGAATTTAGCAACTAAGTACAGCTTTTAGATTTACAGAGTGATTCATTAATGCAGAGCACTAATCCATAATAATCCTTTTCTTTTCTGACTGTCTCACTGCAAAAACCTCCCAAAGAACAATCTAAATGCTTTCCAAGATCGTTTCTGTATACATCATGTTTTTGTTGGTAAAATATTGTACATGAATAACAGAAATAATACTATCAAACAGAAAATGGTAGAAATTTTGTCAAGTGACTGAACAGTTATATCATCTGAAGGGTTAATCCAGATGAAAAAATCTATCTCTGAAATATGAAATTACATATCTTTCTATGCCAGTGGCTTTCTAAACCATTACATCATGTAATGGCTCTTGTGTTTCAGAGTCTGAATTAAGGGCTTCTTTACAGTCCAGTGTCAGAACATACTTATGTTCGCTTTCACTCAAAAAGCACTTTCAGTCTAAATGTTGACAACAGCTACTACTAATGTGTAAAAAAAAAAAAAAGGGAAAATGGATAAACTAAGAAATAAAGAAAAAGCAAAGAAGACTTCCCGTGCCAAATGCAGTCCCCCTGTGAAATAAATGAGAAAAAAGAAACGAGATAGTGGAGGAAGTACTGCCAAATCTTGAGTCGAGGAGAAATCCATCTCTGGGACAAAAATAATCCCTCCTTCTTTTGTTGTTTTCACAAATACAGGAAGTGCATGTGCTACATCTGCACCTCGAGACAGCATGCTTTATGACGGCAATAGAGGCAGAAATGGGCAGAAATTCAAAGCAGCGGGGTCCTGATAGCGTTGAGTGGAATCCATGCCAGGACTATTTGTAGGTGGTTCCAAGTATCAAACAGATTCCTGTTAGCTTACAGGGAAGCTTTTTAATTAACATAACGGAGGAAGAGAGACAATTAGACAATTTGTACTGCGTCGCAAAACTACAAGAGGAGCAATACGCTGCAGAAGAGAGGAGGTGAAGAAACCATTAGAAGATGAATATAGAGAGCGAGAGCGAGAGATGTAAACATTTACGATGAGGATTTATGGATTCATCCGTGACATATGGCTGCCAGTTGTAACAAGGAGATGATAGATGTTGAATAGCGCTGTCTGTCACAGATCTGAACGTACCACTCAGCGAGGCAAACACGAGCGAGAGACGTGCAGCTGTGTTTACACACAATGTGATTGCAGTTAACATGAATATTACTGATGTCATAATGAACATGCAATGCAATGATCATGCTAAAAACTATTACCAGTGGCATTCAAAAACACACACTGAAATTGGTACTGCTGGCTGTTGATTAAATGGTTGATTCGCCTGGATGGAAAAAACATATGTTTTCTCACTTACCACTAGTGACAGCTGCGGAAATAGTAGAAATATCCATCTTTAAACTTCCCTCTTTCCCAATACAATACAGGTGAAGGGAATTTAATAGGAATCAGAAACTAGTTTCAATTAAAGTGTGAAAGTGTACTTTCTTTCTGGAAACTATGTCCTTCTAATCTTAATTTTTTTGTGTATGTGTGTGTTGGAGGCAGAATTTTCAGTGGCAGAATAGACAAATAGAACTAAAATTATCTGACTAGATATCAACAGAGATATGTTAGAAAAATACTTTGTAATTGAAGCCTCTACAGCAATTTCTACACTAAATAAAATTTTAAGGTGAAACAACTTTGATTTAGTGATCATACAAATAAATCGAGCCCTTGATAAATGTTTATCTGTATTTTTAATGTTAAGGATGACAATGACCACAAGGTAATTGTGTAACATAAAGGTACAAACAAACAAAAAAACCCAATATTAAGTTTCCTTTTTCTCCACTCCATCCTCTGCCATGGCGCCTTTAGCTGTGGTGAATATTATGGTCTTCTTTAAGACGACAAAACAAACTTGACTTTGTTTGGAGGACCAGAGCCCTGACAACAAACACTTTTTTTCTTGTAATGCCTTCATGTTCCTTTGCTGCTATGCAACCATGCAGAGCAATTATCAGATTTAATGATCCATGGCTATTATTAGCTCACTATGTCCCTCTTTTCTTGTTGATGAACTCTGACTTGCAAACCTTGTTTCTCTGCTTATGTATACTTAAACAAAGAAGTTGTGCTCTGCAGTGTATGTGCATCAAGCCAAGATTGAGTTTGGCATCTGTGTATATGTGATGTAAATGAATCATAAAAAAAAAAATTTCTATGTTGGTGTTGCTTGTTAAATCTAATGTCTAATGTAACCTCATGTTCTGACAAGCTGGCCTAATGGTCACATCACCAACCGTTTTTCTCACTAGATATTGACATTAGAAAGTGGTTCAGCAAGCAAAGCATATCCATTTAACACTGTGTGACTGGTGATGAGCAGTGTGATGCAGGTACAGGCCTTTCTCCTTATATAACAAGTGTTTCATTATTAGTCTATTGATGAATAGGACATGCCGATATACAGCGATATGGCTGTTATAAAGTTGTCCTTGTGCCACTCAACAAAGACAAGAATCTACAGCCATGTTAACAGCTCTCTGAGTTTGTACTGCTCAGTGTAAAGAAAACAAAATGGATACAAGTTGAGGTTGAAAGCTTGTTTAAAATTAAGTCTTGGGCAAGTACATCAAATGTAAAACAGTAATGAATAGTATGTTAGTGGTTGCCATGATAAATAATACAATAAACTTAGTAAAAGTTGAGAAACTTTGTCATTTCAATAAAAACCAGAATTGAATTGAAATTTTCCACTTTAAGACCAATAAAATCATTCATTTTAGGAAGGGACAGTTTACAATGTGAACCCGTTAAAACAGCTCAGCCATGCTCACTTCGTCCCAGCACACCTTTCTACACTGACAGTCATTTTGCATTTAATGGTCTAATGATCCCTCCTTTGACCAACGTGAACTGAGCACAGCAGAACATGAAAGTTTGGCTTTTTAAAAAAGGACTCTAGGATTTTTCCTCCTTCCTTGCTCTGTCTTTCTCACAGAGGGGAGTTAACACTGCCTCCTTGGAGCAGGGAATTGAATCTCAATTACTGAGAAGCTCCACCTTATGTTTCATGTATGAGTGACCTCATTAGTTACTTACACCCTCTCCTCACTCTCTGCAACATGTATAGTGGACAAGATTTCACATTCTTCACACTGTGTCCCATGTCCCAAAGATCCATTTGAATGGTTTGGTTGTTGGGTGGAACATGCTTCTGATATGGTCATTTTAATGGTTCACAAAGAGAGAGAAGCAATTCGTTTACATAGACAGTGCAAACAAAATTCACAAAATGTGCATTATTAGTATATTCGTGCCTAAAACACTCAACTTGAGCAGAAATGTGAACGCCGTCATGGGGCTTTGCAGAGTTCTGTGTGGGGTGGACCAGGCAGAGCGGAGGAACAGAGCTGCTGCTTGCTGACAGACAGCTGCTGAGCTCTGGGGAGCTCTGGAAAAGAGAGCTAGGGGGCAGAGCTTTTGGAGGAATGAAAAGCAGTGACACTGGATTCTGGAGGAGAGCTCAGAGTTTATTTATTTAAACCTTTAAAAAGTGGACTTATCTTCACTCTCACTCCTCAACCTGTCTGCAGCGGTGAGGCGTGGAGGTGCCGACCCCCGCTGTCGGGTGTTATAATGTAATTAGTCTTTCTTGGTCCATGATGACTGCTGACTGGAGGGGAAATGTACTTTGCTTCATGAATGCACAGAGAGGACAGGGGGGAAAGAGGAGACTGGAGGAAAATAACAAAGAACTGGAGTCTCTGGTGAGTGCTGACTGTAGCGAGAGGCTGAACCGTAACACAAACAGACACACACACACACACACGCACGCACTCGCACATTCTAGCTGGCGGATAATGTACAGTAAGGTATTCTGGCTGTTTGAGGCAAATAAACACAAATGAGGCCGCAGTCAAACGTGTGCGAGTAATGCGAGGTGAACATTTGCTTTTCTTCTGTGTGAACACTCCGTAACCCTATCAGAGTCCCATTATACGATTGGCTCTTCAATTTGTCATTTCACCCTGTCAGTCAGAGTCACATTGAGTCACCTGTGATGGCTCAGGTCGCTTAATTAACTTCTAAAGCCATACTTTAGGGAGGAGGACATAGCCAGGTTCACTGGAACGTTGCTAATCTGTTACGGTGAATCCTCTCCGGTAGAGTAATGGACCATTCTGTAATGCCGACTGAACACATACATGAATTTATCATTATACATAAATTCTAATTTAATGAGACTTGCTTAAGGTTCACTTACTTAGTATTTACATTGTGGTTTTGGTTGCTTCACTGGCATGAGCAAGGGCACTGGAGTTTATTTGGAATCAATCTCACATACACTGTCCTGCTGCTGAGTCACTTAAGCATCAAATCCACTAACCCACAGATGACTAATAAATGTCAGTTTAACCTCAGTTTTAGTAACATTTGATAAAAACTAATGGACTAATGGATTGTTGGTTTTGGTCCTTTTTATGGTATTTTTCGAAAGACAGAAGACAGAGGAGAATGAAAAATATAGGATAATGCCAGTCTAATCTTGTAAACAGAGAGTCTTTGGAAAAATATGTTAGTATGTTCTGCTTGTGGGAACTAACGTGAAACTTGACGGATGTGATTAGTTAAACCACACACAGGATACAGAAACTCCTTGTCACGAGTGAGAACATAAAGTTGTGTCACTGTACTTCAGCTGAGAAAGTAAGACATTCACAATGAATTTCGACCTGGTGTCTGAAATTAACATTTTGGCTCACCAGCCAAATGGACTTGTAGATGAAAAATTCAGTGGCCAAGAATATTTTTACCACCCAAAATGCATTGGAATGAGTTGAGTATGTAACCACTACAAAATTCTGCAGTAAAGCAACTTGAAAATGATCACAGAGGTACTTGGGGACTTGTTGTATACAAGAACATGGTTGAATTTGCTGTTCAATTTTATACTTTTTTTATAGAGAATTTTTCTTCCAATGTAAAAATTAATAGAATATTGTTATGATTCTAACATCTAGTCATTAAAAATGCTGTAATGAAACAACAAGAAACTTACAAATATAGCCCTATGGCCTGACAGCGATCATGTGCTTTGCAATACAAAGCATTTTAGATTCCAGGTGCACCTGAAGTGACCCTATAGGTGTGTGTGTGTGTGTGTGTGTGTGTGTGTGTGTGTGTGTGTGTGTGTGTGTGTGTGTGTGTGTGTGTGTGTGTGAGTGACTGCGGTAACGTCTCTCCGCACAGTTTGATTACATGACTATTTCAGTACAAACATCAGCTCCTGCTTGCTTCCTGTCTTAGCCTATGTGGCGGATCTAAACCACAGACAGCCCCAGCCTGATTTAACCTCTGAATGCAGCACTCTGTATTAGGAATGTGGCACTGCAATTTTATGCACACACTGCATAGACCCAGGTATTAGGGAATCTAATGCTAAGCCATGAAGCTGGCTGTGTTTTCCAATTTCACAAAACCAAAGGTGTGATGTTCCAGACGCAACTTATTCACACCTTCCCAGGACATCTTGCCTCCCAAACCATACATGAGACCAATCCAAAAAAAAGAGAAGAGGAACCTTACAACCGAAAGCTCTTGTGATTTGTGTGTGAGCGTCTGTAGCCAGCTATCCAGCTAGCTTTGGGGCATTAGTTGAGGAAATGGTGAGCAGCTGAGGTTTGAGGGTATTATTCTCCTCTTTCCTCTCACACACAGACACACAATGATTTCGTCTCTTCCTTGTCCTCCTTCTGTCTCTCTGACACACACATGAACAATCTCTCTCTCACACACACACACACACACACACACACACACACACACACACACACACACACACACACACAATCCTCGCAGTTGTTTTCCCCTCGCCACAATAAATTTATCAGCCGATCCCAGCAGACGAGATTCAGCCCAACTTCCGAGGCGCCCCCCAAATCCAAAAACCACCCTGAGTGTGTTTATGTGTGAGCGTGAAAAAGCGAAGAAGATGCAAAAGAGGGAAAGAGATAGTAAGACTGAGAGAGGGAAGGGCTCTGAAAGTCAAACAATATTTGCCGTGTAGATTACCCTCCTCTCATCTCCCTGCATTAATTTTCATCTGTGTTAGTGTGTGGATGTGTAAGTGGATCGTGTGTGTGTTCCTTAAAATTAGATAAAACTTTGATTATCCCCTGGACACATGCCTGTGGGTGTATAGTATAACTGTATACCTGTGTGTCTTTGTGTATGTATGTATGTGTGTGTGTGTGTGTGTGTGTGTGTGTGTGTGTGACAGACCAAGGAGCCTTCCATGATATTTTTAGCTCATTACTCAAACACACAAGCCTCTAAAAGTACTAAAGGCCTCATTTTTTATGGCAAACAGCGCAAAGTTAAGCTCCTGACAAAAACCATCACGTCAGCGAAACAAGAAAAGCCTGGTAATTACATGTCTCCTTCTTCTTTTCAATGCTCTGTCAGTGCATCTTTATAAAGATTTAATATGCAGCGAAAAAAGGCAACTTTGCAAAGTCAGGTGCTGTCAAAATGGGGCTAAGTGAATGCACAGAAATTCTGTTTACCTCTCTAATGCCACTCACTAAGCAATTTCTGAATAAATGGCAGCACACACGCACACACACACACACACACACACACACACACACACACACACACAATCACACAAACTCTGCAGGGAGACACAACACACCCACAAACTTTAAGAAAAGCTGCCAGAAACCTGTCTCCAATTAAATCCTACCTCCACCTTCCAAGTCATTAAGAAGTGAGCTGGTGATGTGCTGAGATGTAGCAAAAAAAAGAAGAAGAAGAAGCTTCAGCCAATTCAGGAAGTGACGCCTGAATTGTTCTGCATCATTGCCACCATTACATCACACACCTGTGTCTCGCTCTCTGTGATGAATAGTTTCGATAAAGGCGCCTGGCTCGGTGGAAATCGATTTAACAAGCCTGAGGCTGTACACCTGATGGGGCCTCTGTCACTGCAGCTCAGCGTGAGACACAACTCTCACACTACCTGATCTGAACTTTGTCATACGTTATCATATTATGTCTAATAATGCAGCAGTTTGAAACAGATAACAGGCGTCTGATTCCCATGGTTCCACTGAGTCATAATGCAAGTCAGAGGGGGTGTACATAAGACTGGTATGACGCCATCATAACCATGTCATGAGACCTATTATGAACATGAAGGAGTCTTTATGACCATTCTCATTAATTGTCGCTTGGTCAATTATGTCATGTGTCAAAAAGTTAACATTGTTTGAAATGTCTTTGTTATACTTGAGCAGCAAGTAAAGCTGTCTGTACCAAACTCCATAAATCACGGTGGTACTGTATCCCCTGTCGTCAAACTGACCTTATAACATTTAACGACATCTTAATGAAAAGTCCAAATTGTACCACTTTATTTGGGGTAGGGGGAATTATTCATGACACTGCTACACAATCATCTGACAGTGTAATAAAACTTAATGACATTTTAATGACTAGTCCAAATTGTACCACTGTAACTGAGGTCAAGAAAAATGTTCATTACACAGTTATTATGGTCTCATGGCAGCCAATGTCAAAACCAACCACACATGACAGTTGAATACAATGTTAACACACAGAGCTCCGTCGTTTCTTTAAGTCAAAATGAAGACATTCCAAACAATGTCAATCTGCTTTAAAAATGGCATAATTGACCAAATGACATTTAATGGCAACAGTCACAAACACTGACAAAGATGACTTCATGTTCATGACAGTGTCACGTCAGTCATCAAATAAAGTGCTGCTGTCAGAAGTTTTGTCTTTTTAGAGAATTAATAAGTTGAGATAATATTGAATTTTCATTTAACTTTTCTTTAATTATGAACTTTGCAAAGACGAATTAGTTCAGTGAAAAATGGCTTACACTGCTGTGAAGTTATTTTCTTAATTTCACATGAGGGGAAAAAAGGCCTCCACACTATTTCTGCTGAAATTCAAATGACTCATTCTTCTAATTATAGCTATCACCATTAATAATAATATCACTATAACTTGTTATTCTTTCTTATCCCTCCTCTACTGATATATACTGTATTACTACTACTACTCGTACTACAGCTACTATTCGTTCAGATACTAGCAATACTACTATGAGACAAAGCAGACAGTGTTGTTGTCTTAAACAGTGGACACCTATGGAGCAAAGGTTTGTTGTTGTGTGGTTTATCATGTGAGAGAATCAGAATCCTTCATTGGCCTTGAAGCCAAATGTACAAAAAAGTATACATTCTATCTAATAAAAAACAACAACAAGTTTGAAAATAATCTGCCACACTCATACTAAATTCCAGTTTGACCACTGGGGCCTATTTTAACATTTCAATAGCTTCTGGTATGCACTGATTAATTTGTTGAAGAGGTAGTTTGGTGTTGGGATTAAATATTTTTGTTATTACTGTTCATGGCCATGATTCAATATCCAAATATTAGGAGGGTACTCTTGGGCTAGCCATTAACCAGGTTTATTTTTCATCATGATGTTACCACTAATAGTAACCAACCATATTGCCATTGCATTCGAGTTGCTTTCATTTACTTATCAGTCCATCAATGAATTGAAGTGTCATGTTCAAGACGTTATGTTAGTTTTGTCTATATCTATATTGTCTCGTGGCTTCCTGTTTTATTTTGACATCTAACTCTCCTCTCGTTTCAGGTAACTTGCCCCTTCTTGATTGTTTCCGCCTTTTTCCCATTACCTAGTGTGGGTATATATAGTGTCTCCTTTTGTCCTGTGCCAGTTTGTCTTTCCTTGTATTCTTTGATACTTTGTCCTCCCTTTTTTACTACCTTTGTTGTTTGTCTCGAAAGAGTGATTTTTCATTGATACTTTGTTATTGAAAGATTGTTTATTTGAACTTTATTCTGTTTCCTGAGTCGTGCATTTATCGTCACGTCCTAGCTCAGTCGTGTCACAAAGTTGCTACTAAGCTTACAAACTAGCACCCATCCGACTGTATTTTTTGCAGTGTGTGAAGATGACTGTATCATTGATCACAAAATCAGTGGGACATATTCATGTGTAGGGTACAAATGAAACATTGCTCAATTCAATATACTCAGAGGTTTCGCTGCTCTAGTCTTACTTGTTGTAGTCCGACCAGCAGCTTATGGTGCTAATGTGAGCAATCTGTAGCTAAACAGTGCTTATTAGCTGAGTTTACTGACTGTATGACTCCTCTATACTTGTGCTTCTGCTACATTATGATTAAGCATTTAGCCTTAATTTGTGGGCACTGCTCAGTGAATGCTACATGGCCATGTATTAAAAGTTGGACTCAATACTAAGATCTTGACCATGTGTGAGAGATTTTGAATTCACTTCATTTGCTTACTCATTACTTGACACAGCACCCCAGTGACAATAAAGAAAATAAATATTCTATTGTATAAAAATACATTTTCTCCATGCAACACTACATACCCACTCAGATACAACATAAACAATGTAAAGTACAGTCACTAGATCTATCAAGATATATCAGGCCTTCATATAATGTGTCCTTGAAGAGAATCAGCAGCATCTGAGCTGTGATCCAGGGAGGTTATCACATATCATCGATGACAGCACCCTGGTTGTCAGTAAACATTGAGAGTGATTATTGACATGGATAAGCACTTCACAGGTACACGCCGCATAAACACAGCGTTCTTGAGAATAAACCGCATCCAGCTTGGAGCTATAAATCATCAACAACATCCCACCTGCTGCATCTGTAACTGGAACAGAACAATCTTATACAACATAGTCCCTGTCCAGCTGTCCACAGCTCTTCTCTCTTATTTACGGCATCACAGTCAGTACATCCTGAACCTGTCTCAGAACACTCCTGCAATAATAAGGGTATTTTATCAACTGAGCAAAAGTATTTATTTTCAGGGTTACAAAATGTGTTGACAACAAACTATAGTTTAACTCATATAACCCAAAAAAATAAGTCCACATTCAAAACATAAAGGTTGTCAATTGTGGGGACTTGGGATGATAAACCTGGTATTATTGTTTATCTGCTCTAGTATTTTTTTCTTCAAGCTTTTTTGCTCTTATTTGGATTACTGCTGGTGTTAGGATTTCACTCTTTTACTGGTCCAAAAATTGTTTGACCAACCTCCAGGACTCACACTTCATGTCCCTCTTAACACAAGGGAATTTTATTTCTTTGGTGAAGTGACCTTCATTGCTTTTTCTTCTATATATTCACAGAATAAATCAGTTTTCACACAGCGCTTGGATTGAATTCTTATAAGCCAGAAGCCACTATGTGATGGATTTGAAAATTTTGTACTTTTGCACCATCCAATGGTAGTATCAAGAACAGTAGGGCTAAAAGCAACATACACTCTGCAGCTATTTTCACTAGGGACATCTTGTTTTTCTACAAACTAAATGTGTGCCATCAGAATAATTCATTATTAACTAACAGCAACATAACATCCTATTTTAGCTTGAACACACCCCCATCACAAATTCAAAACTGCATTCAAAATCCAGCTCATTCACCCCCACTGTAACCCATTGACCACTGACCCTTCACAACGCTGTCAGATCCTTGACCCAGCTTCCTTCTCTCTGCCCTCTTGACTTCCTTCACCAACATGTTACAGCATTGTCAGTCTTGTTAATGCCTATATAAAACATCTCGTCTTTCAGAATTCATAGAACAGCATTTACGTACATAACTCTTGTTTTAAGTTCTATATAGGCTTGCATTTCACTTGGCATGTAAAGCAGTGGCTGCTACTCCAGTTCCTCCGAGTCTCTACCTTCACTAACAGCAAAAGCTTTGGTTCAGAGCCATTTGAACTGAGAGCTAAGCTAAGTGAGGTTCGGCAACACAGCTGACGGTTGATTATGCATACCATGGAAGGGGTATGAGGCAGTGAATGTACAAGTCGCTTTGTTTTGGGGGGTGGGGCACCAAGAAGTATCATACTTTTTTTTTTTTCTGAAGCTTGAGGGGTCCAGAGGACAGAATTGCTATTACTAATCGTGTAATGATGTACACATAATTAACTCACTAAAAAATGCTGACTGAGTCTTACATTAGCCTTTAAATATCCTCTGGTCATATCCACATTCACAATGGCTTTAATATAACCTAATTATCGATGTGCAAATTATACATTAAAGTTACAGAAATAAATATTACCAGGTTTAGATTGCCAACTCAAATAGTGCATGAACAGATAAAATGTTAGCTGGAGTAACTCCAGGCCTTAAAGCCAAACTAAAGCCTCATTCAGCACAACCTATCAAACTAAAGTTTACTCAGGTAGAAGCTGTTTAGTTTTAAACACTTAACCAAAACCTCATTCAACGCAACCTCAAGCATATTTCCCCAACGCCAGCCCCCAATGAGTTTCATATTAAGCATTCCAGTCCGTACCTGACTCCACAAACTCTTGGTTGAAGCCGTTCCAGGCCTCCTTGCTCTTCTCCATGTTCTCCTCCATGACCTTGATGTCAGCGAAGGGACAGTTGCATTCTGGGAAGCGAGGAGAGCACCGGCACCAGCAGTCGTTGTTGCGGCAGAGCAGCTCGCCCTCCGAGTTGCACGCCACGTAGCTGAGGGCTGCCTCCACAAAACGCCCGCGCAGGAACTCTGGCAGGACATCTTGCAAGCCTGGGGAAAATAAGGGAAACACATGGTGAGGTATTTTTTCATTTTCAGAATACATTACTTTTTTTTTTTTTGCAGGCTGGTTCTACATGCTTTCACATATTACACTTGTAACACATTTTCAGACTTTGAACATAACAAAGTCCATTTAAGAATACTGTGAAATAAAATTCCTTGCATAGTATTTGTACTCATACAATTTCTTGCAGGTCTATACACATTAATTTCCAACATGTCATGGTGTTGAAAATTATACTTCTTTAAAAGCATCATTGTAGCCTTTGAAGCTGGGAATCACTGCTCTTGGATGGAAATCTTGTTTTAAAAAGAATCTTTATACAATTTGCAACTGAATGCTCCTGTAGTGTAAAACGATTTTTAATTATGTCATTATTCAAAGCCTATGACACTAAAAGGATAACTCTAACTCAAGCTCCAATATATGCATATGAATTAGGCTAAAATGCTCATTTTCAGCACAGTCTGTATACTATTATTTAATATTGCATATGGTTAGAGACTAATAACATGTCTTCTCATGGCCAACAGAGATGACCAGCTCATCAGTGGGCTGTGGGCTGTTGTGCGAGGTACTCTGCACAACAGACACTAACCAAATGTCAAATGTCTCTCTGTTCTCTGTCTTCTCTTGGTGTTGAGATTTCAGCTACGATGACTGTATGCACGGTTGTATTATCACAGGTAGGTTGTCTTCTCCAGAGCAGCTCAGCTCGTACCATTTTCAGCGGCAGCTCTCGGAGCAGGTGCATGTACAACAAGTTTAAAAGCCTGCTCAGGGGCATATTTTAGTAGTTTTGGGTGCTATCAGTAGCAGCTGTCATCTTGTCTGCAGTCACCATAAACAACCCACTGTTCCAATCCACCATGTACAAGTTGTTTCCTATCTGCAGGTTCCATTGTTTCTTCTTCCTTCTGTGGAATGGAAACACTCAAACCATCACAAGAGCTGCTTTTTTAAAAGGAATTTTCTCCATCTTTAGTTCTTTAAAAGCTTAAAATAGCTATAATATGGAGGTGATGGATGTTGAGTGTTATGTCCATGATCAATGAATTTTTAATCTATAGACAGAAATGCAAGAGAAAAACTGAACATTGTTTTTCCAACTCTGCATGTTAGTTCCTTCACTCTTTCCCTTTGAAAATGATTTGCCCTGACCCATGTTTCCCCTTTTTCTTTTATAAATTCAATGTGACCGGCTGAAGTCTGTAGACAAACACAGAGGCAAAGATGCATGGACATGAGTTGATTTTTTTCCCTTTCCTTATCTTAAAACATGAACATTCTCCACTTATCTGAAGACTATATGATTCCAATTCATGAACTAACAGACAAGAGGAATCAGGAGAGAAACTGGAAGAAAATAAAAAGAAAGAACTGGAGCTCATTTTGAAAAATATAGTAGCTCACAACCTAAGGTACAAAAAGCCCAGAACCAAACAGTCGTTTGGTGTGTACAATGTTAGCTAGCTAACAGCTACAGCTAGCTTCATGGTATATTGGCCGTTTGTTGCAGACCAATAATAGCAAGTAAAGCAAGGCAAATATTCACTTATGGGTTTTCACAATAGTAGATTTAGCAGTTGTCTATTAATTAATATACTTGGTTGAGTATTTTAAATTAAGCTAGTTTAGCAAACTCCGCATTTTCTTTTAAACTGGAATGATGAGTGGGAGTAAACTATTTTTTCTTCAAAGTTTACCTATGAACCTTTTTTTCATTTCGAGAAAAATAAAAAGATCTGAAACCAAGCAGAATATTCAGCATATACTGGTCCGTCATGTTGGCATAGACTCAATATACTACAGAAGGTCAACATTTTATTTTAACACAGTCATCTAGGTAGCTTCCTCTATTACATCCAACTTAACACTGTAAATCAACTAATTTCACTTTCAAGTGGCATTATAATAAATCACAGGACTAAAATATTCAAACAGTTGACTTGACCGGTCACAGTAGCAAAAGCACAGGTGTAAATAATAAAACTAATAATGGCTCCATTTATCTGCCTCAGATTCATGGTCCTGTTATTGTTCATGCTGGCTCCCTGTCATGGCACACTTGAATAGAACGGAGCCATTGTTAATGTTATCAGAAACACCTGTGGTTTTTCTTACTCTGCCAAGTCTAAAATGTCTGTTGTGAAAAAGGCCCCTTGGCATAGTTTTCACTTTGACTACTGGTGGCACTGACCTACTGAAAGATGGCACCCAGGGGCCAATATGCAGGTTAATGGCAAATGGAATCAAATACTGTGCAAACTTTCTTAACACAAAAACATTAGAAAAATACAAGTCTTGACATGCAATTTGAGCACTAACATCTTAGAACACGAAGTACAAGTTTTTATATAGTTTACGGCATAAGATTTGTAATTCACAGAGCCCATAACAATTAAATGCCCGAGTTGTGAGGAACATTGTCCATCTTCCTACCCTTCAACAGCGGGTTAACATCACAATCTCACTTTCACTGCTTTCATTATTGAAATAAGGCTGCATTAAAAATACAGCGGTATGCTAATTATGGTGCCAAAGTTTCATGGCTGCGCAGTCTATTAAACCAAATCAAAAGCTGACGAGTGTTGTTAAAAGTGCATCGTCATCTGTTAGAAACCAGCAGGCGACCCGTAGAGGACTTGCTGTGCGGCGCTCACGCTGCTTCTCTGAATCAGTCTGTTGGTCCATGTGCCTCTTCCTGTCTGTCTAATAATCATCAATTTGTTGTGTCAAAAGCTTCCTCTCTTCCCCCTTTCACCATCTCACTCTGGATGATTTTCAACAGCCAAGTCAATCCCACTGTGCCCTGCTATCAATATGCATGTCTCTTCTTTGGTATTTACTCTTTCAATGGCTTGGGAAGAGATTTAATTAGTCGCATTTCTCCTCATCCATGGTTTGGCGGGTGCTTTGAGGTTTTTGCATGTATGTGTGTGTGTGAGAGAGAGAGTGTGTATGTGTGTGTACTGGCTGCAAGTCTGGCTGGAGTTTCTTCAGTTTGGGAGACAGCTAAATAACACTCTTCCCATCAGCAATCATTATCCCAGTTTCTGTGTCTCTCTTCCACCTTTCTTTCTTTCTTTCTTTTACTTTCTTTCACTTACAATCACTGTGTCACATTTGGAAAGCAGGACCGCCTGGGATTCTGAAGGACTTATTTTCGGCACAGTACTGTACTACTACTAGTAGTAATAGTAGTTTCCAAATGAGTCGTGATATCAAGAGTCAGATCTGTTTTGAACCGTTTTCGTGCCCTGAATATTCACAACCTCAGTTTGCTATACAGTGACATACATATAACAGTTTTGTTTTTTTAAAAAAAAATGCAACAAGCTGTGCAGGCTGATCATACAAGCTGACACATTTCATTTATAAAATATTGAAATATTATATGACATATTTGGTTGAAAACTTCACCTTCAACTCCATGTTGATAAATACGTTTCCAGACCAACAAAGGAAAAATTCTAAGTGGTGATTTGTGAAAAATGTAGAAGAACTTAGCCCATCATCATAGTGATAGGTTAGCAGAGCTAGGTCACACTGAATGTAACTTTGCACTTCAGATCGTGTTCTTTATCTTATATCTGTGTTTGAAGTGGTTGTGAGAGGCCTCCTCAAATATGTGGACATGTGCTCCCAACTTTGAGAAAAGGATAGCAAACTGTGTGGCCCGATCAAGACTGTGACTTTTGACTTTTACTGCAACCATCAAGAGCTACTGGAAGCTGGGAGACAAAATTGACCCCCTCCAATGTCAATATTAGTTAACTTGGTTTGTAGTCTAAACATTGTCATTTGACAAAAAATCTAAGCACAAAGCTCACTTGCTAAATTTTTCCAGAGTTTTCTTGTATCAGAAGTCAAATTTCAAGTGGACTTTTGCTAAAAACATTAAATCAAAGTACTATTTGTCAATATTATTTCAATACTATTTCTCAGTTAATAATGAAGCCTTTCCATTGTGCAACCAGTCAAAATTATCTGCGGTAATGAGACAGCAGAGAGACAGTTCACTGGATCCAAAATACCTCCTGACTTCGGAAGAGCTGGCTCACTTGTGAGGAGCAGGAAGGGATCATAGGTGTTTGCAATGGGCCATTTCAATACTATTTCTCACTTAATAATGAAGCCTTTCCATTGCGCAACTAGTCAAAATTATCTGCGGCCACTACTACATCCATGATGGTATTCTACTATCCATTAATAACAACTTGTCATTAACCTTCTCCACATGTCCAATATATATTATTTATGATGCTATGTGAACTGTATATATGTGGTTTTACAATAAGCAGTATTCTAGCCTCAGTAGTTAGCATAGTAATTGTGCAGTTACTGTATAACAGAGAATTAAGGAAGACAGCATCTCTTCTGTGTATCCCATGCAACTTGATAGATTTTTAGGAACATAAGAAGTCCATAGTCGAAATGAGGACAGAGGACAGTGAAAATGAGGAACTGGCCATCAGGCAGAGTGAAACGCTTGGTCACTCCTCCTCCTATTCTCACTTTGCTGCTTTTCATCTTTGACACACAACTTTATTGCAGCACCAATTAGTATTCTGCTCATCTTGTTGATTATGCAGTTCACATCTGCTGATCCAAAATGACTAATAACACACCCTTCAATATGTGACACAATGTGTCTAGGAAGGATATTAACCCCTATATGGCAAGTCCCAACAACCTAATGAAGCCTGTATGAATGTCGCTGAGGTGGGAATCGTATGGCAGGTTTGCTTATGTTGAAATAATCCTTCAACAGGATTGGTTGAATTGAAAGCTTTTTCACCAATGAGCGAGCACATTACAGGGTGAAAGTCTCCTACAGTATAAAGCAACTTTACAAGGAATTGGAAAACAGCCTTTTTCTCACATTGACCACTATGAATTTTCTAAAGAATGACATTTTTGGTTTCCTCAGCTCAATTTCAAGTTAAAATTAGGATTTACTTAATTTGCCTATTTGGTGACTGTAATGTCATTTGGAGTTTTTGACCACGAGAGGCACTGTTAAACAATTTTCTGATGAAAGGGTCACTATTAATGTTTGCGTCTTGTCCCACTATCATAAACAGGAGAACAGTCCGTGCTGCTGTCCAGTGATTTCAATTGAAGCTGCTCATCAAAGAGAGGTGAAAAAAATGCTTTCTATTCAACATTGGTGTCATTTTTTAAAATTACATACTGCTCTGAGGAGGGAAAGAATTGAGACAATTGTTTACTCACTAAATGAATTAATAAATCATCAATCCTCCATCCTGTAACGGTTCTGAGCACAGAGGTGTGGACTCAAGGGGCAGATCAGTAGAAAGCAATCAATCGTTCACTGAGTGAGAGTTCAAAGCAGAGTTGGTCGACAGGTAATCAGTCAGCGAGGGCCGAGCAAGCAGGCAGCGGGGGCAGGTGGACCAAACTGGGCAGGCTGAGGTTAGGAACAGGCAGCCAATCACACGTGCTTAAGATCTAGTCACTTGCTCACTCTTTCATCCCCTCACTTACTTACTTAGCACAATTTTTTTCCAACATCTAGTTATTTGTTTGTTTGCCCTACTTCATGTCTCCTGTTCTCATTTATTAATTTATTTTTTTTATTTTTGAATCATTTATTTTCTCCAAAACTCATTACATCCCACCTGTGCCAGTAATGAGACAGCAGAGAGACAGTTCACTGGATCCAAAATACCTCCTGACTTTGACAGAGCTGGCTCACTTGTGAGGGGCAGGAAGGGGTCATAGGTGTTTGCAATGGGCCAGCACCTTCCTAAAGGGTGTGGGTATGGCTGAGGTACATGGCCTCTGCCTGAGCACTAATACTGGTGCCATGGGTGGTGCCAACTTTAGGATTGTTATAACAAGTATTTAGTGCCCGTCCCCCTTTTTTATGCGCTCAGACCTCCCTTTCACTTCTGTCTTTTTTCTATCACTTATAAATCAACACACACTCGACAACATACACAAGTGGATTGCATTTATACACTCAGAGCAACAATAACTGGCTTGCATATAGTTATTGTAATACCTATTTCTTCTTTTTTTATTTTGTTTTGTCTAGTTATCTCATGGTTCCTCCGACTGAATGCACACACCACTTCATGTACACGTTGCCTGTAAAACCTTTACTATTTCAGTTTCTATGTGTTATATGTATCTACCTCTGCCTGTGTTGTACCTTTGTGGCAATAAAAAATGAACAAGAAAAGAAGAAAAAGTAACATAAGGGCAAGAAACAAGGACTAAAGCTGGAACAATATGACTGAGTGAATCTGGCAAATGACTGAGGAAACAGGGCTGGTATGTATGCAGGGGAGATAAAATGGGAAACAGGTGCACTCGTGGGTGAGGGGATCAGGTGAACGCAGCAACACACTTCCTGGCAGGTGGGGAACAGCAGGTATCTGAAATGATGGGTGATGCTAATGACTGAAAAAACAAGAAAAAGAGCAAAAATGTAAGTTTAATTGTGTACTGATATAAGGCAAGTGTCAAACTGGACTAAGTAAGTGAGTTCAATTTGCTTCCTGAAAAAGGTGTTCAGACCTTATAATTTGTGTTTTTGGCTGACAAAAACAGGGATAAGAATCACTTCTTTTCAGGCGTGTGTTTTTCCTGCCGTGACTTTCAGGAAAAAACCTGTGGGTGTCTCCTTCTGATGGGGGCTTTTAGGGTCATTACCCACAAGCCTTTACTTTCATCCGGCCGCAGATTTAGATCACCCCAGTAGACCAGAAATAGCAGACCCACAGTTTTGTCTCTTTCTATCTCTCAATCTCCAGCAGAGACCACACTTTCCATTTTGGACAATTTGACGCTCTTAAGCCTCCCCCATGATCACCACCCCTCTGTTTTAAGTGTGTGTCCGAGAGTGTGTGTGTGCTCTCTCCGAGCCTTTGCTTTTAGTGAGTGCTTGGTCCACTACACTGGAATGCACTCTTGGCTGCAGAGGAGATGGTGTTGGTACCCTTGGACTCTCGAAAGCCTCGGCCTTTAGCAGCAACCCAGCTCAAATATACAGTACAGTGCAGTGCAGTGCATGGGCTGGCACAGATGTTGAAGTATGACACGCTCTCTCTGTTTCTCTTTATGCTTATCTTTATGGCTGCCTGTCTTTTCCTTTCTTTCTTGTGACTGTCGCTTGGAATTTTTGCAGACATGTCGCAAAGAATGAAATGCACATTTTCTTCAGCTGGGTTCCTGGGCTGTTTTGTGCTCTCTCGAGATAGTTTTATGTTCTTTCACAAAGATTCAGCTACATGGTGGGTGTATGCAAAACGTAGGGCAGTAAGGTTGGGAATAGATAAGGCCTGCTTGGAGGCGAGTGAATTAGATCCTACAGGCATTTAAGTTAAAGGGCACAATGGCTACATAGTCACAAGGACATTTTCAAAGGACTAAGTTTCATCCAGCACTCTCACTCTACCTCCCTATATCTCTCCCTTTTTAAACTTTACATTTCAGACTGTCATCCAGGTCTGATGTCAGAGAAGGGCACGGACAAAGTATTTGGCAAGCGATATATACGCCATGTTATACAGTGACAGGTGGTGTGTGGAGAATTTGTTTCAGTGACTGCCCAGAGTTAGGCCTGAGCAGAGGGAGACACTTGACAGACCTCTCACCCTGCAGGAACTCACAAGTCTAATGCAGCATCTGTCCCTGGGCCGTGCTCCTGCTATTGATGGAATTCCAACAGACTTCTAAAGGCACATTTGGGGTGCTGTGGGGGAGGATCTGTTAAAGGCTTTCCCGGAGTCTCTCTGAGAAGACCACCGAGCAGCTGTCAGCAGGCAAGGGTGTCATTTCTGACTAAAAAGTGGGGCCTGCAGATTCATTTTTGTGCTTGCATTATAAAATCCTTTCTAGAGGATACTCAGAGAAAGGACTTAGACTGTGTGATACATTGAGAGCCAGCCTATATTGTGTCCCAGGGACATCTATTTCAGACTCCAGGAACCTGAACAGACTAGGGTAGAATAGAAGTCGTCGACTTGCTTGTTGTTGAAAATGAAAGTGAGTGTGACCATGTGTGCCACACAATATATATTTGTTTAATTTCATGACTTCTGAAGAGTGTTTACTTTCTGGGATAGACCTTTGTATTCAGGGGCTTGTGTTACGGTCAAGGTCTAGATCAACTGAGAAGAATCATCCTTTGGTTTTCTATGGAATCTATGGAAACTATATAGCAGCTTATTATGCAAGTACCAGTGTGAGTTGTTCTCAGAGCGAATATACACCGAGGACATTATAAGTACATTACATATAAGAGAACAATGCAAATGATGTACAAGGATGTAAAACTGTGAGCAAGCCTGTGTGAAGAGCCTCCTTTATAAGGATGGAGAAAGATGTGCTTACTGATACTGATACTGTGGACAGATTCAAGGATTCTTACCTGTGTATCCGGGGCCAGGAAGTGTGTGGGGCTTTCCAGGAGAATGCAGAAGTAGAGTAGGGAGGGAATGGGGCACAAGGTTTCAGCCATGTTATCGAATGTAGCAGTTGTTGCTTAAGTCCTTAGAGGGTAGAATCCTGGCTACAAATAAAATGACCGCCTTTAATCTCTGGCATCAGTTCTGTCTGCTGGAGACCCCAAAAGTACTGCTAGGAGTCTCAGAGGAGGACTAAAGTGGCAGGTGTGACAGTACAGGGGGAAGATCAAGGTCTGGTAGACTTTCAAAGTGAGTTTGTTCTTTCCAGCCACAAGTGGACCAAAACTGACTGTTTTGGCTTGATATCTGTAGCTGGTATTTTTGGTTACTCCTTGGCAAGAAGTAGTGTTCCCCTTTATGCACTACTGTGGAAACTGAAGGTGTTGGGGGGAGGGGTTTTAGATAGATTTCATGAAAGATCTGGTCTGCAATTAACGTTCACCTTTTTATCAATCATTACCATGATGTTTCCTTCGCCAAGTGTTAGTTTCTTAACCCTATCAGCCCTAAGCTATTTTTCAGGTTTCTGCTCGAAAATTACATACCCAAAGTAAAAAGAGTATATCTCAGCAACCACAAGGTCTATTTGAATTATTCTTGTGTCATAATAAAGGAAACACTTTTAAGTTTTATTCAGATGTGTAAATATCAGTGTATATGTTACTGGTTAAGAGTAAATGAAGATGGCACACAGCACAAATGAAAAATTTTCAGGTTCGCCTAAAAAAAAACAAACACTTTCAGCATAATTATCTATATTGGAATGATCCAGCTGCAGCTCTAAACCTCTACCAAATCATATCACAATATGTGAACATTCTCTCTGCAAAGTTAGACTGATAAAATGAAGCAGAACAAAATCAGAGTGTTTCTAGTACAGACAGGTCAGGCGAGGACACCTTTGGGCATATTTGGGCACTTTTTGGCACCATCTGTTCTATCTGTTTTCTTATGTACAAAAAAAAAAAAAACTTAACTGTACCTTAACCACAACCTTTCCCTAACCATTACCATAGGTGGTTTCCATACACAGGTATTGCAAAAAGCGAGAATTTAAAAACTGTTGGCATTAGACATTTAAATGTAATGGAATGTTATCTGTTCGCAGGACCATCCATCTTGACTGGCAGTAGGGTTGGGTTTTAAGAAAGTGAGCTAGTTCTCTCTAGAGCTGCCTGTCTGTCTTCCAACAGATAGTGGAGCCATACTACTGATAACTTCATCAGGCATGGAACAGCACCTGTATATTTGACAAAGATACCCTTTTAACCATGTAGGATGTGAATTGCTCAAAACTCTACCTGGTCACAGCTGGGATGGTGGAATGGTCTTCAATTTTGGTGACCTAGCAGGACAATAATGCAGGTAGCAGGAATTTGCACTAGGTCAAACTGCTCAGCTGACATTTTACATTTTGCAATATTGATCGTCAAGAAATTCTATTTATATAAAGTGTATAACCCCCAATGAAAAGCATAGTGCACAGCTGGAGTGCAGGTTTGTTCTCAGGGTCATTGCAACAAACTGACACACATTGCAGCACACATTAATCCATATGGGCATGTTACACTGCATGTTCCGTGGAAAGCAATGCTTCAACATTTGCTCTGTGACTTTGAAGGGCATGCTATGTGCTGTGAGAGGTTAGTGTGAAATGCAAGGCATTATGCTCTCCAGAGGACGGTACTGTATATATGTTGCAGGCCTTGTGCAGTTCAAAGGCTACGTTAAATATTAGAAAAAGCAAAAAGTAAAAGGTCACATTCAGTGTTACACCAAGGGTGATAGTGTGTGGGTGTGAATCTTTGACCCTGGTTTTGAATATTCAAGGATAATTCCAGTTTGTAACTTGGGTCTTACCTTCATAGTTTTAGTTTGGTTTGGTTTGGTTGGCATATTGTAAACAAAGTTATTACAACTCAATTCAAGATCAATGGCAATGAATCACCTGATCCAATTTTCTGTGCGTTTATCTTGTCAAATGCACCACGAGTATGTTGCAAGAGATGTGCACAGACCATACAGTCTATGGCACAGACGTGTCTGTGTAGGGAGGGGCGGGCGCTGTGTGTGACTGGCCAATCACAGAGCGCGACGACCGTCAGTTACACAATGAGGATTTTCCTTCAGCAAGAGCACGGATATTGACAAGTTTTACTTGTATCATACTTGTATTCGTCAAAAATGCTTTATCCGTACCGGATACTCGTTTAAAACGAGTATCCAGCTCATCCCTGATATATTTCATCACAAGTTGACCTGACCATTGAAAATAAGACCTAAGCAAGTGTTTAAGTCATTTTGAAAAAACAACATGGCAATTCATTATTTTTCATTTACACTTATTGCCACAGAATGACATCACTGTATGTCCTAATAAACCTTCTGTCAGGAATAGTTAAACTGTTCATTTGAGATTCAGGGATAAATCTCATTTAGGACAAAGATATTGCATTCTCTAAGCCTGTATTTCTATGAGCACCAGCCCTATGCTTACCTTAGGGAGCAGAGGGTACCCTCTACATGGGACATTGTGGTGGGAGGATGATTGCTTTCTTTGGTTTTGCAAGGGAAGGTTATGTAAACTAAAGGTTGCTTAACCCAGCTGATGCACTGGTGTCTGTATTTTGTGTCCCTGTCTTTCACCACACAGTTTTGTTTGTTCTTCCCAGACTTGCTGTTGCTGGACTCTTGATATGTTGCTGATGCACTCATACTCAACTACACCACCCACACTCTCTCACACACTCATACACACGCATTCATCTACACAAAAGAGCTGCACAACTAATAACCGAAGAGCTTTAATTTTGAAGGGTAAAAGCCTTGAAAAGACATTCAATAAAAATAATAAGGATTCTGTACTCCACTTCAAAGCATCGCTCTGAGTCAAGGCTGTTTTCGACAACCATTAATGATGAGAGAAGGGTAGCCACTGTTGGCACCAAAGCACTGGTCTTCATTTCACAGATGCACATATGCACACACGCCCAAACACCCAGGCAAAGCCTAAAGGTACACAACACACACAATCAGGCATGGAATCAGAGTAAGAGATCAGAAAGAGTATGAACAGTGGAGCATTGAAGCATCCGGGGAATAGAAAATACAAAGAGATTTTCTCTACTTGCCTAGAGAATGTACAGCATGGAGCTTTAGAGTTTCTACCACAGAATGATGTAACACTTTTTTGTCCTTTAACTCTAATACTATTTTTTTCTTTTGTAATTTTCCAGCGGTGCAGAGGCTCAAAAACAAAGAGGCTGTGTAGTCAAGAGCGGTTCGTGCTGTTACAATGGAGAGGTTTACATGTTTAGTGAAGTGCTAATGGAGGCACACATTCAATAAATATAGTTGAAATCATCTACCCACCTGTTTCAAAACATCCCAGTTCCTCCTGTACAGTGGATAACCTACTTGCATGACCTAATTTCTGTTGATGGGGCTCCCAGGATAAGGGTTCTGAAATGCTAGTTAAATGGATAATTGGTTGGAATTAAAGGAAGACCCTTGCACATTGCTGTGGTTGCCCTTTCTCCAATTTCATTACAAAATCAGCATGCAACAACAAACGCATCATACATTACACTATTAGCGAATAGAAGAACATTTAGGGCTCTACGGAGACCACTATCTGATAACCACTACTATCTGGGAAGAGGGGAGCTCCACTATTGACTATACACTATCTCAAAAGACAATATATGGGAGTGCAAGAAATTCAATTTCAGCAAAAATACAATTAACCAACATCTTAGTAAAAATTCCTTAGGATTGCACCTGACAAATGTCTAACCTCATTTTCTTGTACTGAAAAAAACAATACTGAATATTTATAAATCACTTTGAAACTTTGAAGGCCCTTAAAATCAATGTCCACAACCAGCTTCTTAATGTCAGTGATGAGCCCCGCATGGTTATTTAACATGATAAATGCCTGTGTTTGTTTCCATGCACCAATCAGAACTTACAAAGAGAAGAATCAGAATCTGATAAGAGCTGCTGGTTGTTTGCCTGTTCCTGTATTGTAAATCTAATTAAACCACACCCACACTGCCCTGATTGATGAGCGACGTTTTTGACACAAAGATTTATACGATATGATAAATATATTCCTAAGTTAAATGCATTATTAATTGATATAAACATGCTGACTATACAGCTTTCACTTTATGGCTTGTTCTGTCACCCTGCGTGAGGTCATCAAGTTATCAGGGGAGTATGTTGTGCGCATATTAATACACACAGATATGTGTAACGACAGCTTAAAATGCACTCACGCATGTTAGAAACGAGCCTCACAATGCCTAATCAAATTCAAGGTTATACACAGAGTTGCTCCGAAACCAAGCTATTTTCTTTCTTTGTTAGGTGCCACACTACAGCCAGATCCCATGCTGATAGCACTCATCATCTCAGAAGCACAGAGCACACTGACTGCATTCCAACAACACTATTGCCTTTGGCCTTACAACAGAAAAGCAAATTATACTCCAGCTTTTGAGACATCTGAAGTACCAAGCGTGAAGCACTGGCTCAATGAAATGTGTGATACCTTACACTTGGCAGGCATGTACAGTCTCAAGGACAACCTTAAATGACCAGATAGTTTGGTCTCCCTTTGTCTCCTTTTTAGAAGAGGTTACAGATCAGCAGAAATGATTATTCCTCAGTGCATATGATAGCTCCTGAAGGAAAGGACAAGGCCGGGTGGTCGGGGAGGATAATGGTATTTTGATATTCTCTTTTCCTTATGCCCTTTTAATCTTTTTGTCCATTAGAAAGTCTGCCCACAAGCCTGCTCACTTATATGCTTACGTGCCCAAAAACTCTTCAAAAAAGTTGTGATCATCATTTTGGTGGTAGAAGTAGTGTCTGCTGCTGAATTATTAACACCTGTAGTGATACAGTAAACAGAACTTTGCCTCAGAAATAACGAGTTGTATTTTTTTTCTGTTTCTTCTGAAGGAAAAACAGGAATAAAGTAGTTAACATGAGCGGATCATGAAAGCTAAAAACACGAAAGAACAACCCTGTAAGCTACTGTTTGATTATTTAAAAGACCTTTGAAAACCTTTGTGATGTCAAAAATGTAGAAAATGAAAAATGAGAGCTATATGCAAAGGATGTAACAAGACTACAAAAAAGGCAACAGTGAGCTGGGTGGTTTGTCGCCACATGTTCTATCCTGAAAGTCATCACAGATGTTCACACAAACAAGTCTTATTTCCCCGAGGTCATCTAAGGAGAATCACTTGTTCTGTCATTATGAAAAAGGGAAGGTGTCTCCTACTCTGTCACCTTTAGTCCCCGTAGGTGGTTCATTTAGCCAATTCCATTTCGGTGGCCAGACACACAATTAACATAAAAATGAGCTTTTTCATTACTTTTTTCAACCATTAAAGCAGCACGAGATCTACTATATTACTGAAGAAAACTGCATTCAAATTCAAAGTAGTGTGCTGATTAAAAACTCTCTTGTATAAGATCCCTATAGCAGCTTATATCAAGGGTTCTCAACCACTTGAGGACTGGCAAGCTGGCAAAGAGCGGTCTCTTACTTTCCTTGCTTTGATGTACATAAAATACCACTATGCTTTTTCTCTGACATTCTATCCTATTTATACATTTATCTATATTTATTTTAGTTTTAATTTAATTGATCACATTATATAATAGGACATGTTCTATTGCAGTTGCTTAACAGTGAGTTTCTGATATTTGATATGGAATTTAAAAAATCAGTCTCCATATCTTATTCAGTACACAGATTGTTTATAGCACATCTACATCAGGATCAACAGCATTTAAGTGCACTAGCACAGATAGACAAACACACAATGCTACACTGTCATCGGCCCTTACTGCCAATTTAGTGCCATTACAAAACAGCCTTCTGCCTTTTAATTTGTGAATTCCAGGTGGAAGCAAAATCTTTGTGGAGAATGGGACAATTATGCCCCCCTTGGTATATTAAATATATATATGTATATATATATATATATATATATATATATATATATATATAAATAAGGCAGATTTGTTCCCCTCAGTCTTAAACTGAACCCAAAATGCACTTGACGTGTCGTGTTCACCGTTCACTGAACTGTCTTGCTTTATCTTGGCACACGTGTCAACCATCAGCAGTGAACACAACAGCTGTGTGTGCAGCTCACAAGCTCTCCCCCAAAGGTTTGGGTCAGTATTCTCTTCTCCGTGTGCCATGTGTCAATCTCTAATTCAGAAGGAACAAAAAAAACACAGTCTGTTTGAATCACGTCATCAGTGGTGCACATGCTGATTAACAGTGTGCTACTTGTTTGACTCATTAAGAAGCACAGTTTGTTTTCTTCTAAGTGATATGCTACAAGACAACTTGAGTTTCACTAAAACATTTGCTTTTAAAAATGGAATCAGATTTTAATTATTCAGCTACACTGTGTGGCTGTGAAGTGACCAGATTATCATGGTGTTGTGGTCAAAATGTGGACACACGGGTGGCAACCTGGAACTTGTCCAGCATGTGTTTTATTACACACTCAAGCACACACTGGTCTTCTGTGAACCTGTACAAAAGCTCATCCTGAATACATGCACACAGAAATGATGTTCGATTGTTTATACAAAAATTGAGCTTAAGTCCAGGTGTGTCCATATTTAGATGCAAAGAGCAGCCTGACCGACTGAGTGGTTCCTTCCAAAATACCATCAAGCCGTTTCATAAGGAGCCAAGCCGACCTGCTGTGGCAGAATACCCCAGATGTTATCAGCACAGCACAGCCTCATTTCCCAGATCACCAACATTGGCCATTTATGCTCTGAATTTGCCATGCTAATGGCTGCTCCTCGCTGTAACCTTAAATAGTTTATACCCTCATCTATATTTATACACTTACCCACAGCCCTCACACCTATCCTCCAACCTACTCTGGTCCCCCCCAGTGTCTAACTGAATATTTCACCCTTGGTGTGGTGATCACTTTTGATCTTCTGACTAATAATACTCGGCTCTTGCAAAGTTGTATCACGGCCATGAAGGACAAAAATATCACTTCCAAAAAATCAATAGATCTTCCCTCATGAGATGCAGAAATGAGTCGGTGGATGTTTTTTAACTAGAGGTTGATGTTGTGACTCTGGCTTGTTTGTTACAAAGTAAATACAGAAGCTGTAGTTGGTGCTATAGTACAATATGTATTGCTGCAAAACATTATACGGCACATTAAACTGAATTGCAAAATTAGTTGCAAAGTTAATAAGGTTATTATGCCAAGAACATTACCCAGACTTGTTTTGCAGAATAGTTTAAAGGAGAATTCTTACTCCACTGCTATCCCCCATCAAAATAATTTGGTGATGATTAGTGAGTTTATCAAATAAGAAGGTTACACCATGGAGTACCACTTTACTTTACTTGTTTACCGAGTGTTCCAGGTGTAGATGGAGGGGTTAGTTTGGGGTCAGTGTGACCAGATACAGTCCATCTGCAGCCTGGTAAGATAACAACCTCCCCATGAGACTGAGAGTCAGTCAGGCACAGCAGACATATAAACCACTGCAGCGTAAAGTAAAGGGTCATCCCGGGCCAACTACTACACACAGGAGGTGAGAGGCTTGGCAGGGTGGTGGATGGAGGTGGCAAGAGTCTGTGTGTCCAAGTGTGTGTGTGTGTGTGTGTGTGTGTGTGTGTGAAAAATCCTTTCATTTCAATGGACATTTTCTTCAGGGCTGTGTCTACGTGTGTGCATGAATTTAAGATTAATATATGCGAGAGAGAGCGCGCGCATGTGTGTGTGTTTGTGTGTGTGTGTGTGTGTGTGTGTGTGTGTGTGTTATCCAGCCTTACCCTTTAGGTGGATCTTATTTTCTGGGCTGTGAACCAACACCGAGCTAACTGAATCCAAGCTGTCGTAGTTACTGCAGCCGAGAGGTCCCGTCCTTGTTTCAGTTACCTAGGAAACAGAGAAACGACAGATCTATTTACAATATATGTTTTTTTTCTTTTTTCTTTTGTTTTTATAATGCCACATTAGCAGTGAACGAGGCAGATGTTTGTTCTCGTTCGTGGCAGTCAAGCACACAGCTTGTGGCAGGCGGAGCGTGTGAAGACAGGCGGAGGACTAGATGTGACAGAACCCCTCTGACAGCAGTGAAAACTATTGCCATCTCTTGCTTCACTCCCACACCTGCAGCCACAGCTGCCCGCAGTGTGCCGGCTGTCTCATGGACAACAGCGGAGGGGAGGGAGAGAGCTGGAAAGATGAGGGAGAGAGAATAAGCGCAGGTGTTTGCGAAAGATAATTCAAACTTTGAGGCAGTGAAATCAGAGATACAAATGGGAGGTCTCATTAAGGCGAATGCCTTTCAGCAGAAGTGTGCTGTTGTTACATAACCACTCTTACGTGTCTGTGTTTCAAATCAACTGGACTTGTAGGTACATCAGATATTAAAGATGCAATATTACAGATGTTCTCGGCTAGTCACACCACTGGCAAAGTTATACTGGTTCAATAGAATTACAATGTCCTGTTCCTATACAAGTTACATGCAGTGTTTGTTTTTTCTGATCAATAACAGAGCAAACAGCAAGAAGAGCACACATGGTGTATATTTTTTTGTTTAAAACTACAACTCCACAACTATGGAAAAAATAATACTGGTTTTTGACTCCAGGGCAAATTTGAGCTGTTTCCCCTATGACCTTAGTTCCTCCCACTCTCTTTGCATTGTGTATGTATCTTGTTGCCTTTAGGTGCTTATTACATTCAAATAGGAAAATAGATTCAGTCTGTCAGGGACATTGTATTTCGCCCAGAAGCCCCAGAAACTAACAAGTACCTCTATTCCAGCAGACAATCCTGGCCCAGGTCTGATATCAGACAGACTGTGGGAATTTTATTATGTATTTAAGACTATGCACCATGAAATAATAAGGGCTGAGACAAATTTGACACAGGGCACCTCCATAGGACAGAGCCTCACGATTGTAAAATGCAAGATCTACCTTATTGGTTAATATTGTGATATATATACATTACAATTAGGCCAAAAAAACTGTTCTTGCAGGTTAAAGGTTAGATTTAAAGTTAGGGGACCTTCATCTTCATGTTAACAAAAATAAACATGATTAAGCTCAGGGAACGATCATGGTGATGCTTTTTGTTACTCTATAATAACATCATGACTTCCTCCTTTGCTTCCGTCATGGGCTTTGTCACTTGAGCATAAGCATATGGTGTGTTTGGGCTGAAATAAAGGATACGTCATTCTTCTTGGAAGGTGTGATTTAACAACTTGTTTTACATCTGCTTCATCATAACGCGATGTATTTTACTCTAAGTGGTGAAACAGATCTAATCATGGGTTAGGCTGAGTACACAGCATCCATTTAAAACCCCTAAACACACGGTGTACTAAGCTTACTTATTATCATATTTGGTATTACAGGTATGTATTTATTTTGGAATAACAATTAGTATAAAGTGCTTGTATATATTTACATGTATACATTTTTTTAACTTTCATGATACAATGCTAAAAATATCCTTAATGATGTCATCCTTAAATTTAGTGCATTATTGTGCATTGCTGTATCATTCACTAACCACTAGACCAGGCCAAATGTTCACTTTGCTGTCACATTTCTCTATTGACAAAACAAATTGCTGCAGTCAAAGTTCTGTCAGATAAATATATTGTTATTTATCCTTGCATATTTTAAGTGGGCATATGCTTTCTTAGTGGGCATATACTTATATAACAGGTAGACTATACACCACTGAATGATTACATATTTCAATACAATTCAGTTACATTATCACTAAAACAAATTCATATGTGATAAGTAATAGGTCACAGGTAATAAATGATGTCACATTCCTTCTATGCCCCTAACAGCATAAGCAGATACTTGAGGAAAAGTCTAATATCCTTCTACACACTTCAGGATACAGATGGTGACACTGTTGTATTAACTTCCTCATGCACTCTCATCCCTTACCCTGCCTCTGTCTGATTTGATGAAGAACAGATGATGAACATCACTTCATGTTATATTTGTGTCTCAGCATGAACTAAATGGAGTAATTTCTCATACAAGAGCAAATAAAACCAAGCTAGTCTGTGAGCTGACGAGATGCCCCTGAAATTTATTCTATCAAGGTCAATGAAATATTAAGTGTAGCACAAACATCTGACCTGGATATTAGTGCCTCTAAGATATACATGTGGTGGAAAATACAATGCAAAAACATTATCCTACTTGACATGTTGAGTAAGATGTTCTGCTGTAGGGCTGCTAATTGAGGAAAAAAAGAGCAGACGCAATAATGAGAAGACGATAGAGGAAGCGGAATGAAAGTCAAGAAGATGAAGATTAAAGGGCAAACATGGAAGAGAATGAAAAGTTCAGAGATCAAGCATGAGTCGAAAAGTATGTGAGGAAGAAATACACAAGGCAGAGGAAAGAAAGAAAGACGAAGAACATTAAGAAAGAACCAGCAAGGATTCAGCAAATAGTTAATCTCCAGAATGAGTGTTCAAGATTGTACAATTAAATAAGGAAATGGATACGAAGCCATTCTCCAGCTAAATTATGTAATTTGGCAAATGATGCAGCCTGTGCGAATTTGCTGTCCCCAAAATAGCCTTGTTCCTCACATTGTCACACTCTGCCTCACATTCAGATTGCATCTATTATCAAAAGGAATGGAGGCTAGCCTTCGAGGCGTTACAAAAGATACACATCTCCAACATCTCTCAAATATCTCAAAAAACATAGACGTCCCCGAGATGCGGTTGAAGATTAGCAAAAGATAAAGACGAGAAGCAAATGGAGATAAGTGGAGGGGAAAGAAGCCGTTTTGGGCTGTTGTTTAAGGCACAGATGTGGGTTCGGATAATCTCTGCTTTAATAATGAAAAACACTCAACTGTTGCATCTCATTTATGCCGCTGTATTGACTGCGGATTCGAAGTTCTCTGCTCATGTTAAATTCATTCTACAAGTGTGTTCAGACTGAACTAACAGGGAGTTTCAGAGGCAGCATGTTGCTTATAAAGTCGGCACAAAGATGCAAGTGGATATTCACTTTGGGTATTGCAAATTAACATGTAGACGCATCAGCACAAGTTGAAAGTGTTGAAACTTATTTGGTAAATTTCTGCTTATGCTGATGATTCCACTTCATGAATAAATACAGACGAGAAGAAATGAGAGCTGACCAGAGAAAAAGATATCACACACAGCATGTTGTTAAAAGCTTACTGAAAGACTGTGAAAGACACAGAATCATATTGTGATAATATTGTGTCAGATATTTGCCTGCTGAGCTAATAACCTCATAAACACTTATATTTGGGATTTTTTTTTTAAACTAGCAACCAACTGCAATTACTACTGATCTGAAGACAGCCAAAATCAGCTCTGAATATCATACTGTTTGAAGTATGTGATGCAAAAACGATTTGTGATCAGTGGCTACTTTGAACTGAACTGAAGCAAATGATTCAGATTAGCAAAAGGATTCGTAATTTCCTCATCTAAGACAGTGTAGCAGTCAATTTCTTGTGAATAAAGCAAATAAAACAAGGCAAAAAATTGCAGTTTGAACAGACCTTTTCAGATCACTATTCATTATATTTCAGTTTGTATTATTAGGGTGTTTTCCCATTCAATTCAATAGCTTACATGTAGAAAGTATTTGAACCCAACGCCTGGTGTCCATTAGAGGAACTGTATCTGGAGTTATTTCTGCACTGGGTTCTACAGCCACGATGGCTGCTTCACATGAAGGTTGCAGGTTGAGTCAACTTGGAACCAGACATTTTAATCTCAACCTTCAAAGTAAATAAGTTGTATTGCTGTAGCTTGTTGGTTTAAATTCTTGTGCTGAATCAATCTTGGCATGTAAGAATTTATTTGTTTCACATGGCAACAAATGAAAAGGGACGCTCATGGTCACAATAAAGTGCGTGGCCAAAACAACTTGGCTGTTTCCTGCTGGGTGTCCTCAGACAGCGTTGTGGCAACACAACAGTCGTGATCCCAAACTGGAGTTGGATATGAGCAATGTCTGCAGCTCGTGTGAATCCAGCCACATGTCATGAGCACAAAGTTGAACTATTCTGATAAGATGTGACAAGTCACATTTGATCTATAGTGACAAAATAGATTTAAAATTAACAATGAATTATCAATGAAGAAGTGGAGCAGAAGTGGTTTGTGACTGATATGATTTTTGAAAAATTATGAAAACAATGTCTCATGGTCACTTTTCAAGCCCATGGAGAGTGACAGTTTGACACATCAACTTTATTGTGAAATGTATTGAAACTTATTGCACATTTGGGAGGAATCACTTTGATGCAAGGTTGTTTTTGTTTGCCCATGTTAATTCAGTGTTAACTAAATTTACATCCCCATAGTCAGCATTTCATATTGTATCTCCCTTGTTTGTAGAAGCCATGAAAGCTTCAGACGTGATAGCATTCCGCTGTGTTACACCGACTACACACTGGGCTTGTTTGTAACTAGCGAGGAACTTCAGTGATAATCCACCTGAGAGCTGCCACCCCCGCTTCAGCCTTTGTTGAAAACTCCCAAGAGCCCTTCACTGAGTGGATCGTTCAACCTGGACCATTTTGTTTTTCATTTTGATTCAACAATGTGCTTTATTCAAACATTGCGGAGCAGTGTTTGTTTTCTTACGACCCGAAAAGCTTTTTCGACGTTCCTGTATCAGATTATGCAATGCATTGATGTTCAGATTTCAGCTGTCATATTACTATTACTGATCTAACAAATCATTAAAGAGTATATAAAATTCAGCTATTTACAATTCCACGCTCATGTAACCCATTGTAATATCTTGTCTTCCCTTTAAGTTAAAAGTGAAATTTTACAATAAATCGGATCTCAATGGGTTCCTGTCTCTGAGTCTGAAGCTCCAGCACAACTAAGAGTTTTTATGGGCAAGGCTGCAGTAGCCCGACAGCAAGTTTTTGCAGATGTCTTTTTGAGGTCATAGTTAATGATGGTGTTGTGCAAGACTGAAATTCAGTGTTTCCAATATTCTGTTGTGCTTGTATGTGTAAGTAGGATGTACAAAAGGCCAAAAAAATTAGAAATGCCGCTCAATGTAATGCAGTCCAGTACATAGTCTACCTCATAAAGTGTCCAATATGTTTCTTATAAAAAGACTATAACTGATCCTACTACAAGTATTGTGTGTGAATCAAAGCTTGATATACCTTATTCTTCTGTTCTCCACTGTTGTCTATCAAAGCATGACGCAGTAGTTCATTTGGCCTTGCTGTTGTAAATACTCACTAGCACAAATGTGTATTGATCTGCAGCTGAAAATAGTCACCAAAAATACACTGTTTCCTCCTCTTCGAGTGCCCAGGTGATTTAGGAAATTACTTACTCATATGAAAAAATGATACTACAATTTGCGACTAATCCTACTATCATCACAACAATGAATCTCAATGACAAATTGAATTAACACATGTACATGACAGTCAAACAGTCTTGTGCTTTGCTATGTTTAGCTTAGCTTGTCTAACTATCTATGCCCAGTGTAGTTACCAGTCCTTTGAGGGAGAGGAAGCTCGTTAGCTGGGGATCCTGTGGTTGTGGAAGATCCGAGCTGAGTGGCAGACTTTGGTTGTCCAGGTCAGATGAAGCTGGTTGCTCTTTGATTACAGTTAGCAGCTCTGTGCCAACTGGCTTTGTCGTTCCTTGTTGAAGTCAGCAAGCAGGCTCGTGTTGCGGCTGCTGGTGGGAGAACCTTCTTTGTAGGTTCTTTTCTTGTTTAGGTGTGACTGCCGTGAGCAGGCCACACTGAGAGCTGGTTTCTGCTCCCTTGTTGGAGCTTTGAGGACAAGCTACTGCCTCCTGGGCAGAGCTGGAGAGAAGAGCCGGGAGCTCCTGCTTCCTTGCAGGGCTGAGGAGAAAGAGGTCTTGCCTCTTTGGCAGACCGAAGAGAGAGAGCGGGCAGCTCCTGCCTCCTTGCAGGGCTGAGGAGAAAGAGAAAGTTGAGGAGGGGGTTTGGAGATGGGTCCAGCTGGAGTTAACACCTAGTTGTTAACAGGAGGACTGTGGGGGCTGGGCTCCTTTGCCCCCCACATGAGACATGAGACAGACCCTGAGCTGGAATGTCTTATCTCATCTGGTGTTTTACATCACACAATGAACGACCTCATCTGTGGACTTTTAGTGGTCCCAACAATTGTAAAGAGTATATTGGTCAATAAAAAAAAATAATTTGGACAAAAGCTGTTTTTAATGCACCTTGATGAGGTTATATAGAGAAAAAAATTTTCTGACTGCAGCTTCCCTGCTGATTTTGGCTCTTGACAGCCACAGCGATATAAAAATACCGCTTCCTTTGCATCATACAGCACCAGCTCCTCTCATTTCCAACCAGCAGATTTCACACAAATGTTACACAGGTTCTTTTTCAGTCAAAAAAAAACAAACTGTAGTCTAAACTGGATATATAATTGAGGTTCCTCCACTTTATTGCCGGAGATAAAGATAATGTATTTCCCTCCCACCTCCTTCTCAGCACTGCAGTGACAAAGAGCCCAGAGGCGTACATGGACACAGGTCAAGTACATCCCACTCAGTGTCGCTTCCTCTTGGGTGATGAGTTGATCTGGGAGAATGCGGCGCAGCAGGTGGCTTGCATACCAGAGGTCCTCGTTTAGCAGAGACATGTAAAGGATGCTCTTCTCCAAGTGGGAGTAGCTGTGTATGTGTTTTTGGTACTCTTGTAAGTGTGTGTGTGTTTGTGTAGGCGGGTGTACGAAATCACTGGGTGTTTGCAATTACTAAAGAACTGGGCTGTTTACCTGTCTGTTAGTGTTCCAGGAAAAACGTTGCCTTATTCCTGCTGATAATCAGGTTCATTTGACATTTATACATTCTTTTCTATTCTAATTTTACATTCTTTATATAACCAACTAATCTGTGTATACAATCTATACACGCATGCCACATAGTTGGTATGAGATCATTAAGCATGAAGTTGAATTCCTCTGCTTCCTCTGTTGGGTTATTGTGATAGATGACGTCATGGGTAAGACATTTTGGACACATTTGTTTATATATATAACATAGGAAAAGGGACAAAAGTTTAATAAGATCCAAAATCCTAAATGTCTACGTTTTCAACAAACATTTGTGGCTTGGATGACATTTCATGTATATTTTTGTATACAAAAATTTAACAATATAATTTTCTATATAGTCCAGGGGGTAGAGCCAGAACACACTGGAGGAATTATATTATGATGAGGGATGAGGAGGATTGACAACCCCCTTGTTAGCAAATTTACCCAATGCATCCCCCTTGTCAAGCTGCCGTCCCTCTCTCCATCCCCTAGTAGCAGAGAGAGTGCAGGGGCAGAGGGATTGTTTAGGTCAGGGGTTTTCAAAGTGTGGGATAGCGAGCCTCCCTAAAGACAACTCAAAAGCATGCCGCCCCCCCTTTACCCCCCCTAATTATTACTACTGTTATTGCTGTCGCTTTGTATGTTCCACACAGGCTTAAAAAAGGTTTTAAACAATAAATGCTATACATATCTTTATTTTTGTAAACATCTTAAACATATTTGTATGTTCTTAAACACATTTTAAAACATTTTAATCATCTTTATCTCTGTGTGTGTGGATTAATATCTTTTAAAACACATTTTAACATCTGCATGTTTTTAACATCTTTTCAAAACACATTTTTAACATCTGTATGTTTTTAACATCTTTTTAAAACACATTTTTAACATCTGTATGTTTTTAATATTTTTAAAACACATTTTAACATCTTTATGTTTTAACATCTTTTTTAAAACACATTTTAGCATCTGTTTTTAACATATTTTAACAGTTTTTTAATATCTTTTTGAATGCATTCAATTTAAGGCCTCTTTGTGCAATTACTCAAATCAGATAATAAACAGATCAATGTCAGTCAGATATTTTTTTTTTATCATAGCGGCTTGGTCGTTAAACTTTGGTGCTTGGTTTCAATATGAGGCCGGAGTTTACATGGTCGCATACTGTCGCTAGCTGGCACCTCTTTGCAGATAACACTCTGTGGCAGCAGAGCATCATCAGGACCAATACATGAAAAGCCAAACTTTAAATAATCGGGGTCATACTTCCTCCGTTTTCTGCTCGCCCCAGACTCTGTGCCCTCTCTCACTTTCACTTGAGATACTAAAAATCGATCCATCTTGTCTCTTGTCAGATGTTTACACTTTTTCTTCTTTTCAGGTTTATTTTTTCACTCGCCGCGCCTCCCCTGAAGCCCTCTGCCGCCCCCCAGGGGAGGCGCGCCTCACACTTTGAAAACCGCTGGTTTAGGTGAATATGTTAGTCTAGTCCCTATTATCTAATCTATACTACCTTTGTTTTAAGTGGATATTATTATTGTTTCATCTAAAGACACTGAGATTCTGCAATTGTCAATGTTTAAACCCAGTCTGTGGTCACTTCCACAGAATGTTTCAGTCACTTATCTATTACTTCTAGCTGTCAATTTAGCTTTAACCAGAGCTACTCTACAATCTTTCCACCCTCTGGCAACTGCAGACGAACCCTGAGGGTAGATAATCCTGGTTGAGAATCATTGCACGACTGCACGACCAAGAACACGTTGCACATTTTGAAGTTCTCCTGCTGCCAGTGAAACAGAGGATTCATTTGCAGACACAGATTGAGCCATCATGATGATTTTACAGAAAAGTGGAAACAGTTTCTGATTCATGGAAAACTGTGTTTGAATGAAGGTTATTTTGATGTCAAAAGTTAATAAACATTTTAAAAAGGTTGTTGGACAAATTGCCCTTTTTAATCTGGACTAAGTAAATGTAGGCAGCCAAACATGTTGAATTCCCCATATGTATTCGTGCTAAACTACAAATGTATTTTTCTTAATTTCAGACTTTGTTGGGGAAAAAAAGTTATCACCACAGCAGCTGCATTTGATTGTACTTTAGGTTGATTTCCTCAGTCTGAGACTCTTGAGCTCAGGCTGTGATAACTCTGTTTCTTTCTTTGCTGGCATACGATACCTCTGGGGCAGCTTCAGTTCCCTGCCTTATGTTATGCTGTTGCATCTAGCTCTCTCCGTTTTAATGTTACTTTTACTAAAGCTTTACCCATCACAAACTGCTAGGAATGTATGAGGTGGGCGGACGGGAGGACTTTCTGCTCTTTAAAGAGTTTGGGAGAGTCATTGGTGTGTCCTTGCTGCTGACATCTGGTGTTACTCAGACTCTGTAACGGAGACGAAGGAAAGTAAAGTGGCTATTGTGGAAATATCTCATCTTGCATTTTAAAGCAAAGTCTATTTTATGGCCTTTTTCACATACTGATAGGCACACACAGAAAGGGAAAGTTTTGTGAATATTTTCAAGGGTTTTTTTGTTGTTGAAAACTTCAGTTCACTAAAACATCTTCACCAATCTACATAGTGAACCACAGAAGTGCTTTATTTTCAAACGGCATTTATATTTCTTTAACATTTTGAGCTACTTGTATCATCACCATGGCTGATGAATCTGTTAGGGGGTCTTAGGGCAAAATTTGATCTTAAATCTCAACAGATCACTGATTGCAGAAAACTATTTGCCGCATACAATGGTAAATAGTCTCGAATGAGTCTAGATATAGACACAGACAAATTGTGGCCATGAATGGTGCCTGCTTTGGTCACCTGGTAATGCAGCCATTTTCTATATGTGCCATTTAGTTTGAGGCTATTTGATTTAACATAACCATTAGTTTACAGTAGATTGTCTTCATGGTGTGCATTTATTCAAGAGTAACTTGACTCCTGGCTGAAGAGCAGTGTCTACTAGCATCACTGATGACAGTGGTTGGGTGTGGTCAGTGTGCTCCATGGCACCTGTGACCACACTGTTCTGGAGGATAACTGCAGGCAAGAAGTAAAGATCCCTTTGAAAGATCCTTTGTCACAGTGAAGTAAAACACACAGACTCTTAAGCTGTAAAACAAATTCAAATTCGAAACGAGTTTCATAAAAAATTGCACATTTAAATGATGGCACCTCAGATTTTTCCATCTTGTTTGGAGCTCTTGACTCCAAAGAACAACTTTGTGAGCATGTGTGTGATTTTTTCCAAACTTTTTGTTTACAAAGTAAAGACAGTTTTTTTTATTTTGTTTTTTCTTCTACTTCTTTCGAGACACCCTGGAGTTCACTTCTGCATCACTGCAGCAAGGTGAGAAGTTAAACAACCAGAGATCAACAAAAACAAGTTTTTTCTACTGCTGTTATTTGCTATATAACTAAATGCTAAAATCAGCACTACCCATTGCTTTTTTCTTGCTCTCTCTGTTTTTGTTTTCTTCAGTACTTTAGTTCCTGTACATATGGCAGAACTGACAATATAGATGACTTGGAAATAGATTTGACACAGGCTCCCTTTATACGACAGGGCCCCAAGATTAAGAAATGATGCATCTTAACTGATATGTTACTCTTAAAGGGTGAAAGTCCTGAACACAGTTTAGTGCAAATCTGTGGGTTTAGGGGCCTTGAGAACCATTACAAACTGGACAACTGCCCTCAAACTCAATCTATCATTATTACATCATATGCATTTAATATTAAATCACATCAATTCAAAACATGTACTAACAGCTTTTACTTTAAGGATATATCTGTTTTTCACTGCTTCAACTGTGACTTTCAACATTAAATGCTTTTGAATTTTCCTTAAATTCTATCAATATCACACATAATTTTGCATTGCTTTGGAAAACTACTCTCAGACCAAAGCAGAGAATCTGACAAATTTTCAGAAACTGTCAATACTTTGACTAAAGAAATGCTGTTAAACAGGCATTAGCATGAAATTGTACAGTGCGTATTTCCCAGAGTATCACTGGATGGATTGACAACAGACTAATTGATGCAGAAACCAGATCTTAATGGTCGCCATTTACTTATCTACCAGTGTTGATTCCTTTGCTGAAGATAACTGATTGTTTTAGTCCAAGAGTCACTCATTAGCCTCTCCCCACAGACACAAAGTGCATCAAAATGAGCATGATTTCGGTTCACAATTTATTTAGGCTTAGCAGATAATGTGTTTCGGTGGCCTTTTGTTGTAGCTGCTATGACTGAGATGCAGCATTCACTCTCGCCATACTTCAGTAAGCAGGAAATTCTTGTTTTTCTTACATATTGAAGTGGAGGTTTGCAGTGCTGAAGCCTGTCAATAAATATAAAAACTGTACCCCTGTGAGACTACTGAGGTTATCTAGTTTTACTTTTTTCCTTTTTAGACTGAGTACAGCCTCCACTGCCGCAAAGTTTGTCTAGAAGCTGTTTTCACTCCCATGTCTCGTAGCTAATATGATATGAAAATGTTGGGAAGGAATTTTTTTTTTTCCCAGTCATTAAAATTCAATTTCATGTTCTCATACTAATCAAACTTTTCTATCTGGGTAAAAGCAATTTGTGCTGAGTCCAGGAGGCCTTGGTGTTCTCTGATTCTCATATACAACCATTCAAGGCTTTGTGGGGAAAATATATTTTCAAATAATCAAGTCCCTCAGTGTCCCTTTTAAAGTGTCACTTGGCAACAGAAAAGGTCAATCTCACCTCTGCATGTTGCGAGTGCGCCGAATGTGTTTTCAGTGACGGCGCTTGGAAATAAGCCACCTTATTCAAGGTACACACAAAGTTGACACTTAGCAATTACTCATTTCAGTCAGATTTGCTATTTAAGTTGAAGCATGAAAGCACAGTCCACCCACCCACACACCTGCTGTCATCGGATGAAAGTCAACAGATCTGTTCGATGTGAAAAATGCATCGTCTGGTTATGCTTTGCTTCCAGTCGTCAAGGGGGGAAAAAAGGGATTTATACAAGGTAAAACCAGGCAGAGGAGGTAATAGGATTTATTTTTCTGTGTTCTTTGAGTGGATTTTCAACAAAAATGCTCCTCTTTGCAATTAATGATGAAAGGAGCTGGTAAAAGCCTGGTGGCGGATTTTGGGTAAATGACAATTTACCACGTCAAGGCAAGGCGAGTGTTGAGCGTGCAGGTAAATAAAACGAAGCAAAGAACTGGCTTATGTGCTATAAAAAGTGTTAAACTACTTCAAATTCGACAGTCAGAGCAACAGCAAAACTGATGATAATCGCCAGCCCTTATGTGATATGAGTGCATGCACACCTACAGGAGACCATGCACCAGTGTGTAACAAAGTCTAGAATGCATACAGTAGAGTACAGTATGCATAAATATACCTTTCCGACTGGGACTTTAAAGAAATGCTTTGGTGCCTCTGTAGGTTACAGCGCATACACTGTGCTTTTAATCCAGCCTGGCATTTTTAAAAAATGTCCTTGCAAGCTCTCTCCCATCTCTCCCCTCACCTTTGAGGAATGATGCACCTTGAAAATATTCTTTATAAAAGATTGTTTGTGTGCATACCTTGAGAGCAAGCAGAACTATTTGTTATAGGTGCTGCACGCAGCAATGCATCCCGAAGAGACAGTTTTATAGGAGCGTTAATGTTTGCATGTCTGTCTTGATGGGTGGTTGTTTGTGGACCTTGAGAACTGCAAACACAAGTCTACATATAGCAAACACAGTGCAAAGAATGCATTTGCATATACTGCTATCTACTGAAATAGACACTGCTTGAAAGCAAACCACATGTATCTGGATATGCACTGTAAGTAGATTCAGTCACTCCCTGCATGCACGTGTACAGCACCTTGATAGCAGAGGTGGCGATCTGGAGGTGGTGCAGTCGCCTCAGTGTGCTCTCTCGATCTGTGAAGTAGGAAGCGGCCAGCTGATGGAGCAGCTCCAGAGACACCACTGAGCTGTTGCTGTTACCCTCCGACTTCTTATTCAGTTTCTGCTTGTCCAGGAAAATGGTCAGAGACTCCTCTCCTGTGGATGAATATTGAAATCTCATCAGTCACCAAAACTCAATTTGTCATGATTTTACGGCATACACTATTGAAAAAAAAAAATAAATAAAAAAAAAAAAAAACAGGAAAAAGTATCCTCTCTTTAATGTTCTTACAAAGGGAAAATTTCTGTAGGGTCATTTCCATTTTAAGATTCCACCACACAAGAGCTAGAGGCTGATATTATCCTTGGAGGAACTCGAGCCATATTCTGCTTCAGCAGTCGACATTTCTTTGGCAGGCCTTCGCTGTCTCAGTGTGGTTTTGTGGTTTGTCTGCTGTGATGCAGATAATGGATCATCCACTTTGGCTCCATTTCATCAGACAGTTAGAGAACTGTTTCCACTAAATTCATACCAAAAAGACAATAGGTCATAATGTTCACATATTATTTGACATGCCAAAGTCTAACCGGCAGGCCTGAAATTGAAAAAGGGCAATGACTATATTTTAATATAACAATAATCTACCATCAATTGTTTGCAACTGACCTACACCAGTCACTCTTCTGTTGTACCTAAATGGCTGCTGACATGGCTCTGTGTATTTACTGGAAATGCTAACTCAACACTCCCTGATCGCTTATCCAACATACACTCTTCACTTGGTTTAGTTTCACTCAGTTTAGTTTTCAATTGGACATAAGGTCTGAGTAGGAGTTAGCATTGTTGGATAGATAATATTTTAGAATTTAACCCATATCACTAACATAAAGCAAGCAAATGCTTATGAAATACAGCATGTTAGCTTGCCACAATGTCACATTCTCTAACATTGCTGGGTCTTTGCAATTTAATCAGGAATTAAATATACAGAGGAACATTTTAATGTGAGGTATGCTAACATTAGCTTTACTCCTACCTTGTGTGGTGGAGCTTAACCTCACCTTGGTTTGGTGGAAATGTGGATTATTATCTCTGAAGTGCTGTATCAGTTAGCGAACAGGTAGCTAGCTTGACATTTTTAAGTCAAATCCTGAAAATGCCGGTGTGGAGGAGGAGAATGGCCATTGATGTTGTAGTGTCCTATTACTGCCACTAGTTTTGCTCAAGAGTCATTTTATAGATTGCACCTACACTATTAAGTACCGAGAAGAACTGAGAGCGGAAAAAGAAAAACTTCCGGCGGAGTTTTTACTTGGCGTACCGGTGACGTCATCGTTTTGGAAGAGCCGCCAGCTGGCTCATTAAGGTCAATGCAGCGCACCTGAGAGAGAAGTTGTCAGTGAGAAGAACAATTCAGCAGCTCATGGACGAACTACTGGTATGGAAAAGAAAGACATTTTGTTTATTCTGAATATAAATATTAATGATGAAAGAGGGGGATTATTTAAGTTAATGTGTTTTTCTTAATGTTATTGCTCTACTCACATCAGTTAAGCAGTTTGATGTCTAATGAATTGTGCCTTTTTGTATTTGATTCTATGTTTTTGTTTTTGTTTTTTACATGACTGTGCTACAGATTAAGAAAAAAATAATGTTTTCCCTAAATTAGACGGATATTAGACTTCACTACAAAACACCATAATTTCTAGTTATTAGAATCAAAGAATGAGCCGAGAGACTTTGAGTTACGTTCAATGACATTCAGACAACTGAAAAGAGACACCTCTGCACCTCTGAGACACACATCTGCATCCAGATACATTATTGAGCTCTCTAAATTTGACAACAACCTACAGTATATTTTATATTAGCTAAAAACAAATATCATTGTCAATGTTCTCTTGTGTAAAGATGTCAGTAAGTTGCACAGATGTATTAACTCCTACCTAAAATCTAAACATAATGTGAGCCATACTACTCGTGGTCAAGCAGATCCAATCCGCTAATGGATTTAAATACAGATCACATTTTTAATACTAAGTGTAAATGGGGTGAATGAAAACATACGATGTGTTTCAATCTATCTGTATTGGGTTAATGGAATCCAGGGATAGATTCTTTTTCTTGCATAATGGTTCTTATGCACCATTCACATTATTTTTTTCATGTGGCTTTTTTGCTAAACCACTTTATTCATGCAATGTATTTGTAATTTAACACAGTATTTTTGTTACATTGTTAAATTCACTCATCACATTTTCTACAAAATACTTACCCATGCAACATAATAAATTACATCTAGACAGCACCAAATGACATTATGACAGAGAAACAATACGTCTGCATTGACATGGCACAGTTCAGTAAAGTGCATTAGTCATCAAGATAACTGACAGCGCAAAGTCGTCACTCATGACAAAACCACACTTCTAAGTGCTGCTGCTGGTTGAAAGCTGGATTTGAACTTTATTTTCCTCATGCTGGAGGGGCTGTCTGAATTCAGTCCAAACCTCCCTGTCACAACAGATCAATACAGACAAATTACAGTTAAAACTTTCCTCACTACTCTCAATGACTTTTCATGCATTACATTACACATTGCGGTGAAGGCACAAAGTGTTAATGGGTTCCTTTTTATTTTGTACTTGAAAATTAATTCTGGGAGGTGGAGAGGCCCAGTCCATAGGCGAGCACACAATGTAATGCAGTGCCTTTTTTTATAGATGCAAAAAATATTGTTGTGCCACCCTACATCTGTCAGTGATGGCTGACATCTGAATTTAATGCTCACTATAAACTACTATGTCTGGTATATGGGGAGTAGTGAATGAGTCAACAAGGAATTTTGTCCTCAAAAAAGCTAAGGATGGACAAATAATCATTGACAAATCAAACATCACAAATAAATATAAGGTATTGTGACTTAGTATGTTTCTTTATTACTGACTGATTCTTTACATTTTTCTGACTATTTTTGACAATTTTTTGTGCAGGAAATATACTTTTCAGCTCAAAACAGTGACTCGTGAGAGAGCCTTAAAAGCAACAAAGAGATGAAAACAGTAGAACAAAAAAAGAAGAAAATAGAGATTGGGGATGTGGGCATTCTCTCAGCCACTCTCTAATCAGTATGCACACTGGCTCAGCCTATTTAGCTGAAGCTGTTAATTACATATAGAGTCAAACTATCAGTCTGCTGCTGAATTCATCTCGGCTCCGTCTCTCCCACGCTGATGCTCCAGTGCATACATCCAGTGATAAGTGGCACCAAAGTTAGGTGTCTGTGGATGCAAACCTGACGCATCGCTAAAATATCAGAGAGGATCTTGTGTGAGAGTGTGTGTGAGGAAAACATGATTTGTCTATGTGAACGGCGTGCGAATGGGTGGTAGCCAATGTGGCCTGCTTTGGAAGATGTATGGGTAATGTCGACTTCAAATGATAGTGTTTTGTCATAATTTAAAGTCCATTATATCTCTTATAAGTGAGTAAGTATCCCCTACTATTTCATACTTTCACTGTATATTACGGGGTATGACTGATCTGAGTACCCTGGCCTTGTAAATCTCCCCCTGACTCTGATGAAATGGATGCTTAGGTGCTGAAATGTTTATACTCACTATCAATTTTCTACAAGTCCCTTCATAAAAAAACGCCATCTGTAAAAATGTAGCTATAAATCTGGGCTGCTACTGTATGTGATGACCAGGATCTGCAGTGTATCAATATCACGAGGTCGTCTTTCTGAACATAGTCTTGTTTTGTGAGGCGCACACGATCGATACTGCTGGCTATTCTGTTTTGTGAGTTACCTCTCTCTTCGGAGATGGAGGTTAAAAAGAAAACCGATAGAAAGAGACATATGCTGAAACGGGTCAATTTAATCCCTCTTCTGCTTTGTAAGGCTTCCGCGGCTGTGTGCAATGTTCATCGGACAGAAGGATCAGTGGAAAATTACTGCAGAAAAACAAACCGTGTTTGAATGCTGCAGGTGCAAGGTGTGCTATTGTCTGCTTTTCACCTGACATTTCAACTTCAGCACAGAGATCCTTCGCTGCTGCAGCTCTGCACTAACTCAGTGCATTTTGCTGTGAATTCCACTGAGTCCTAAAAATGAGAAGCTCCTCTATTTTTGGTGCGTCCCGATACTTTGGTAACCCGAGAATAAAGGTGAGTGTGTCACCTGCAGTCCTTCCTTACCTCCCAAGGTAGCAGAAACTAGGAAGTGGGTCCCGTACTTCTTGATGAGGTTCTCGTTGATTTGCTGCAGGGTCGGCCGTCGCCCCAGTAACCGCAGGTTGCGTAGGAACTCCGGCGCTAAGGGCAATGGAGCTTTGAGGAAATCTCTCTTCTCTGTCGCCAGGCTGTTCACCTTCCAGTGGCTGAACTCCCTGGAATCATGAATACATTAAAGGGTGAATACACACTTGCTTCAACTCTGGTTTGAGAAGGAGAGCATAGCATTACATAAAGACATATGAATGCATAAAAGAGTCAGAAGAGACAGAAGAAAAAAGAGGGTTAAAGGTGTATTCATGTCAAATTGATTGTGACTAAAACTGTCACTGTTATGACCATATTTCCCTTTGTACACTAAAAGGAATTTACTCTCAGGAGTCCTGTATTAGTATAAATTCCAGACAAGATTTAAGACACTTTTATTTATTCTTAACACATACAAGCATCTCCATTACCACATGACAAATCTGACCGCAGTCTGTTTTGGTTTTACATGCAAATTAGCAACTGGCCAGCTCCAGCACAGAGGGGTGTGGTAATGCACCGGAAGCAAATTTTGGTAACTGCCAAAAACACCAGCTGAAGATGAAGGAAAAACAGCCACCTCCTGAAGCAGTTGGTGCCATTTTTTTTTTATATAAATATTTGATAGCATGAGGTGTATGAACTCTAAATGGCACTAATTTTGCCTTCTCCCATCTGATATTACTGGAAAGCAAGCCAACGCTTTTCCACCAAATCCAACCTGGTTGTTCTTGTGTAGATACAACTTAAGGCCAGTAGAGGCTTTCAGTGTTCTCAGTTGTTTGTACACATTTCAAGGTCCCAAAAACTAATGTAGTCATGATAAATTGATGTTAAACTTTTACCTGTGGGACTTTAATTAAGCACTCAACATTAGACGTGATTGCTTCCGGATGCTGGTTATATAATTGATATCAATATTAAAGACCTTTAAATCAGCCAGTGTCATGAAACCTGATTATCAAAATGCTGCATTAGACTCAGTTAAATGCTTTTTAAAGACGCACTAACAATATTTGTACATGAAAAATTGGCCACTTGGCAGTGTTTTTGCAAAATGAGTCGCTACCAAACCCACAGAGAATTTTTACTAAAAAGCAATCGGTACACACAGGATTAGAGAAAGGGCTTAAACACAGAGAGGGAGAAAAACACAAAACTTAAAAAGATAAGGCTGCTGTAATTCTATGTATTTTAATTATTGTCTGTTTTTAACAAAATCCCTTTAAAATATGAAAAACAACAATATGTTAGTTCTTCTGTTAATACTTTGCAACTTCCCTACCCAGGCGTGAATCTGTAAAAACTGGTCGCAAATATTGTTTCATTTTTGGACAAAAGCTCAGCAAATTCCAACAAAAAACAGCTGGGCACTGCAGTTTGTCACAAAACTACTCAAACATAAGAAAATGGTGTGTTTGCTGGGGACTATTTTTAGTTGCAGATTTGGTGCTCCACAGAGTATTCATGGCAGCAGCACAGGATGGAAGGATCCAACAATAATCTACAGCGGCCATGTTCAGTGAAATGAAGGAATATGTCACCCGGTGTAACAGTGTGACTCACTGATGGGCTTATAATAGGTTTTAGACAACAATGAAGCTCTATGATACAGATGAATAAGATCTATCAGGCTTTGATACACACACAATACTCGTCATTAGGATCAATTTAAACGTTGCCTTTGGTGTTTTCATTGCGTTTGTTGATAATAAGAAAAACAGAAATCATCCCCAGTCTCATCCTGTGACCTGACACAGCGTGTGATACTTTGGAGCTGAGCGACATTCGAGTAACCTAATCGTCTAATATTGCACCCAGTTCCTTAGCTGTCCAGGCAAATGTTAAGCCATAGCAAAGACTATATTTTAATACAACTGGTCAACAGAACACAGATAGAGAGATGAGTCTGGAAAATTCATCCATTTCAAGTAGCTGATAATCATTTCATCACTTCAGCCCTGCCACGGCGGAACCCAGAGGTATGTGAAGATTATGCAAATAGCAGCAGAAAAGTACAGATCCACCTCATCTGCATAAATTTAGTGGCAAAACAAGAGGCGTTGAATATTAGCACATTATGTATGCATTCTCTGTGAACAAAATACCAGCAGTGACACAGTGTTTTCCCATGAGTGCTCACTCTCTCTCTCACACACACACACTCAGAAACATGCACAGAGGGAGGTAGAGCTACTGTATCACAGTCTCGGTTTCCCACTGGCTGATCTTGCACGATCTTTTTGCGGTCAATAGTTTACTATTACAGACAACACAATACTGTAATTACGCCGTTGACAGCGTTGTGACTACACACAGATAAAAACAATAGGCCAATTCCCTTAATAATACACAATGCACATGCATAGGGTCATTCAGATGGTGCCATGGTAAAGACAGCAATGGGTTGTAATTAGTTTGTAGCTGCTGCATTGCATATTAGTCTTCAAAGGGACGCTCAGATTTGTAACCATTAAGCACAAACCATGACAAAGCTTTCCTCAGAAGGAATGGCCCCGGGAGCATATGGTCAAACTAGCGCTTCATTAGGAGCTTCATTCTAACATAATGCACCAATTAATGTCTGTGGCCTGGCCACAGTCACAGTGCAATTTCTACAAGCTATCATTAACTCTGGCCACATTGTTCTTTTATGAGAGCAGGGCAACTCAGGGAAACTGAGTGTGAGAGGGAACGGCTCGGAGCTGCAAGCAAAATGCGTAAGGAAACAAAAAAAGATAAACAGACTGAAAGAGGAGCCAGAGAAACTTTTGCTTTCTCAGCACCTATCTGTTTGCTCCCTCGCAGTGGGTAGTGATTAATTAATATTATCTTACATACCTACAATTAAATTCTTATCAGTGAGGAAAATAAAGAGTGGCCGTTGCTGGAAGGTTGTCTGAATAATTATTCAGGTAAAAGTAATAACACAGTGGAAAAATATTTTAAATCCTGCATTCAAAATTCCACATGAAGTACACATATATTAACAGCAGAATGTACTTGAAGTATCAGTTATTATGATACAGTCCTCCACATGTTAAAACCAATCAGTCTGAGAGTGATAGCAGGGTCTGATTGCGTGTTTTCAGTTTTAATGAGGACACCATTTTTGTATATAAATGAATTGTCTTACTGTTGCTGCTGATTCACCTGAATTCTGCAAAGAAACCTTAAATCATCTTATTCAGTTGTCTTTTATTGTGAAAATCAGTGACACAATAATCCTTTCTCACTGTAGAGGCCAGAGTAAGATGGCTTTCAGTCTTTGTCATATGCACAGGGTTTCATGAAGACCTACGGAGATAATGTTGGATAATATTGCCCACACCCACACAGCCCATTTTTTATCTAATGTATTTTAGGACTAAATCCCCAGTAACATTAAAAGAGTATCTCTCAGTGTGCTTAAACCAGGCATTATTATTAAAGCTCCCTTCACTATGTGAAACTTGCCCTTTCCTGCTCTTAGTAACAGCGAGCATTTCTATAAAGACATGAAAAATTTTATGCAAAATACAGGGAGGCTTAGTGAATAGAGCAACGTGCCTCATCTTAAAATGCAAATATACTGTATATTTTGTGTTATCATCAAACCATTGTACTATATGTCATCATGCATCCAGGGTCGGCCTCATTAATAAAACAGAACCGTCTCTCTGTCTCAGTTATTGTATGCATTTAATTTAATGTATAGGTTTACAAAATTATAACAAAGCAAATAAGAGAGCTGACATAATAACTCATAACTCAAAATCAGTCTTTTAATTATGAAGATTAAAATACCAACTTCAATAAATAAATAAATAAATAAAGACATGTCATTAAAATGATAAAATGTTGGCATAATCAAACCATGATGTTACAGTATGATGCTCCCTCTATACAGCCTCTGTCTTGTTCTTTTGAGTTGCTCTTTATTGGATGATGTAATATGACTTTCTCATATCAAAGGTGGACATCAGTATCACATGAAATCCTTCTGAACACCCACTCCTGCCGTATGAGCAATTATTGAGATGCTTATCAGGGGCAACTACCCTATCTGTACTTTAATGCTCATTTTGTCTACCTGCTTGTACAGTATACCTTTCTATTATAGTGAATGCAAGAAATCTAGCACTAGCTCTTTGTTCTTGCTCCTTCATGCTTCTAACCAACCCTTCATGATGATCGCTGTAAACATGCATCTGCTTGTTTTTGCCCACATTCGTGTCACATGGACACAATATCAGAAAAATCATTACTGTCTATTGTAAACTATTCACTTCTAAGGTACAGTCTCTGCAGTGAATACCACCTTCATGAATCTTTTAATGTTCTTTTTTTTTCTTTTTTTTGACACTATGTCAGTGAGAAAATATTTCGCCTTGCTGCATTGGACTGTATTTAATAGAAAGGGAATTATAGCAACTTCATCGTCATAATCAATTAACCCCGTAAAGCCTGAACCATGAAATAATTGACAGAATATTCCAATTATTTGAAACTGGAGCCTTTAATGGTCCTTCCGAACAACCAAAATTATTATTTATTATTATTATTATTGTTATTACTCTGCATAACCTACTGTTTGCTATCATGCAGCAATGAGAAATCCACCAACGGAACTGGCAGGTGGATGAGGAACACTTCATTTATTTTGGCTCATTTTGTGGTTAACAACCTTTTTATTTTGCACATTGATGATGTAGGAGCTTCCAAAACTCATGTATCATATATGATACGCTTGGTGATATAGGGTTAAAGGGTTGCTCCAGTGTTAGTATTATACTGTCAGAAAGAAGTGAGACACATTAAACACAGATTTAAAAAAAAAAAAAAAAAAAAAAAAATCAAAAATTGATGTTGCAGAAGTTTCCTGACTTTAAGTCGCTTGTATAATCAATTTTAAAAGCCCCATAGTATACACTTCCCACAATGCAACTCAATTTTGTATCTCTACTTAAACCATATATAACAGAGTAATATCACTCAATCTGTTTTCTCAGACCTCAGAAATGTCTACAGAGCTTTTCCGCACTGTTGTGTACTGGAATGCTTTTTACAGCCACACTCAGCCAATACAGGAATTCATATTGAATTCACTACATAAATATTTTCTGAAATATAACACAGGATGTTTCTTTCAAACCTCAACCTCTTATCCTGCTAACCATTTTCTTCATAAATAGAATAATGACATCCCTGTAGACCCCAGTTTGCCACCCAGAAGCATATTTTAGCATTGTCCTTATGCCGAATTTCTACAGACAGATATGAGATTCATAAGCTAACAGATTCAGAACAATTCAAATCCTTTCTGTTCCATCGCTGTTTAGTGAGTAGGTACAGTGGATTGATCCAATCTCTTGAATAAACAATTGATGTCTTATGTTTTTATACAATCATACCCTTGACTGTTGATGTTAATGAATGATTTCTTTAAATGAATTTCTCAGAGAAGACTACAGATTTCAGCTGCTATCAGGGCGTTGCTTCGACCAATTGTGTCAGCAGGAAGTAAATCGTTAATCCAAGGTTCACACGGTGAACTATGAGAATTAAAATGTTCTATTGCCCCAAAATGGAAATTAATGCAATCACTCAGTCTTTATTATACAAGTTTAATGTCGGAAGAGTCACAAGAGAAACATTACATGGCCATCATGGTAGTAGTAGAAGAGTATGTTAAAAAAAAAAAAAGAGCAACTGTTAACACATGAAAAAATGTAAAAACATAAACAAATAAAAAAAAAACAGTCTAAATAATAAAAGAGCCATAGTAGCTGAGAGAGGTATAGTTGCACCCAGTGAAGAATGAAGATGATAGACAGTGATAAACATTATTTGTATTTCATGCTAAACTTTATTAAATCTAATTAATTTTTAAAGAATTTTATATTTTGATCACAGATGCATGAACAGGTGATTTAAACATCACTGGCTAGTTATGAAATTTCACAGCATACATACAACATAACTCGTCCTCACCACCTCTTCCATCTACTGTTCAGACACTCAAGTGATTATAAACATACCAATATTATCATTGTACTGACTGAACATATCATCCTACACTAACTGTTCTACCTCTGTTCCACAAAATTCCAGTCAATGGCAGGTCTGCAGCTTTGCTTGAATACGATATGTGTGATGTTTTTTGATCTGTACAAAGCACCTACACCAAAAAAATTCCAGTACGTTCCAACACACAGGGTTTAGGTGAACCAAAATAGCCAAAGTCATTTCAACTACAATGCCTCGAACAAATATAGCCATTCTAATTCCAGCAGCAGCTACATGACGAATGTCCCAAACCAAAGGTCAGTCTCATTTGAATGCGGCAAACTATAACAATTAGTCTGCAGCTATCACATGCATCAGCGGGCATTAGTTTTAGCTTAGTATTTAGTCCAGCGAGTCAGGATGGCAGCCAGTAGTTGCACGCTGATTAACTGGAGCTGATTTAGACTGATGTGTTTTCTGAGCCGCTCTACAGTGACTGAGCACGGGGAAGGAGGGCTGACGGCGACAGGCCGAAAAGCAAAGAGGAGCAGTGCATCATTTACTTTTCTCCTCGCTTCGCTCTCTAAGAGTTAACAGTGAGACCGTTGGCTGACTATTTGGCTAATGATGATAGATGGTGTTAATTAAAAGGTTTTAGCACAGTGCTGATTGCACCTGCAGCTCCGGCGCTCGGTTTCGCTGAAGCAGAGCAAGTTTTTTTTTCTTTCTTTGATAGGAAGGGGAAAAAAAGAAAAACTCTGCCTATGCAAAATTTTCCGATGTTCCCTGTGGCAGCATGTAGGAAAATAACACTTGGATGTTAATAACTGTCAGATAGTGCAAGAGCAACGGACGGCTCACAGGGTGGATGTGCCTGAGACTTCATATCAGTGCAGCTGTGAGGAGAGGGAATCTGGCCATGGGAAAGTGGATGAAAATGTTTTAGAGATATGAGAGCTGATAAAGTGATATGTTACCTTACATATGTTACTTGTATCTATATAACACTGGGCCTAATTTTTTAAACATTCATATCCAGAGATTTTGTATTTTATTTTGAAGTTTTTGCGTGTACCAACAAATGAGCTTTTGTATGTTTCATCAGTTTTTTTTTTTCTTTTTGTCAAAACATTCAAAGCTGAGTAGTAAATTTGCTCGGTCAGTAATACTCGTAAAATGATATGCACACATCCTTATCGTGCCCTCTGGCGAGCCCTAGGCATTTAAATGAAGTTGGGAAAGTTCCAGGCTTTCAATCAATTCAGTCTTGTTTTTCTCATCATTTTTCAAAATGCCTTTTTCCCCCCCTGCTTAATACAAAAACACCCCGGTGATTCACTCATGTCACTATTAAATAAGTCACTATTTTTTGGCACACTTGAATCAGGTGACATCACAGAGACCTTTTAAGCTGCTGTGCCTGACCTTGATGTTTGAGAGAGAGGTGATTTTAAGTGATGTATGTGTCACACTCACACATCATATGTTTAAATCCTGCTAAAGTAAAACCTATAGTAACTGATTTTTTTGGCACAGCATTGGCTTATCATCCTCTTTGCAGTTGATGTAGCAAACATGCAGTTTTCTTACACATTCAACAGACATGGAGCAACATTAGCTTTCATTTAATGTTTCAAATTATGTTTAAAGCTAAACAAAATACTCTTCCAGACGGTGTCCAAAAATATTTCAAACTTCAGCAAACTAAATATAATTTAAGAGATGACTGAGATGGGCTCAGTTATGGAATAAAATGAGTAAGGATATGAAAAACTGTAATTCATTATTCATGTTTAAAAAGATGATCTCCCAGTCTGTTTTTGAGAGATATGTAAATGAATGAATTTGTTTTCTTTATGAAGGTCACACATTGTATATTTTCCATTAATCTGAAATGTACATTATAAGGTAACTTATATTTGATGTGAATGTACAGTATATTTAAGGCATACAAGCTTTCGGCTTCTGCCTGTTTCAGTCTCACATGAACTGTTCTTTATTTTGTAAGATGTACATTATTATGTTGTGTGGCTGTCACAAATAAACTGAACTGAAGGAAATTCTTTAGGCTCCTTAAAGCCAAGTGGAGCTGCAGTTTCAGGTGATACTTCTTTGCAGGGTCATCACTCTGAGTGACTCCTTTCACACTGCCACACTGTTTTCATATTGACATTTGAAAAATTGTATATTTTAAAACTAAAAATAAATGATAATAACTTCAAAGAAAAAAAGAATCGAAGTTCTAAGCCTCTGTTTCTGTGTTGATTACTCAGTTATCTTTTGATCCTGTCAAATATGTTAGAAAATTATTTTTGAGTATTTTTATATCCCTCTTTTTTCTCTTTTCAACACACATTCAGATATTGTCATTGGCTAATCTGTTAATTTGTATCCAAATGTAAATGGTTCCAATCAAATGTGATTAAGGACTACAACCTCACTCAGCTGTTCGTGTGTGTTTGGATGTCATTTTATCATTTTTGTCTTGTTTTCCAAGAACATAGTTGTGCTCTCAGTGATTTATTTGTCCCTCATCGTCCACCTCCTGCTCACAGGTTTTTCTATGTTAATTTTTAATCATACTGCTTCTATTTTCTCTTCCACACATATGATGTAGGTGTGCATTCAGCTGTAAACAAACCTGTGGTGCACAAATTCATCCATCAGTCCAACTGTCTAAACATCCAAGTAGTCATCAAGGGAACAACAGAGCAACTGATATAGCATTTTCCCAGTAGTTTTTTTTTTAGGATGTATTTGCTCTCAAGCTGTTTCATCAATGAAATCGCTCCAATGTTTTAGATGTGAATTACGACATTTTTTTTAAAATAGTGTTATTGTTAATAATTCTAAAATTTGTGAATGAGAATGTCTTTGTGCTATCAGGTGGGTCGACAGGTAAATGAGGTTGAGGGTTCCGTTAAAAAATCAGGAGAGAAAGGTGAGAGAGAGAGAAGACAGGAGAGAGACTAAAAAGAGAGAAGTGCGAGTTCAGTTCGCTGTATACACCTCTGCACTGTAGCCCACAGTGCACCGCGAGCCTATTCGTTCCGAGCTTTGAGTCACGATGAGAGGTCTGTGGTGCCGAAAGTGAACAGAGCTGAAACTTTATAATGGGCAGTTTCACCTGAATAAAGTACGTCTCACCTATTAATAAGAAGTGACCCACATGCTATTTTGGACTATTTCTGTAGTTGTGGTGCTTGGTGGAGTACACAACCTTCAAGTTCCTCCATGAAAATTGCGCTTTGCCTCTCGCAACCAATCCTCCGTGGAAATGAGCCGTGATCCACGAGAAGGAGGGGCGATACGTTCTAACCAATTCAGTCAAGGTGTTTTTATTATGCTCAGGGGAACCTGGCTACTGCAACAGAAAGGATTAAGAAATACAATTAGTAGAGTAATTAGTACAAGTGATTACATAATGATACAAAGGTGGTAATGGGTTTTTATCCTCACATTTGTAACCTGTGATCTGTGATGAGGCTGCTGGCTCCTCGTCCAGATTAGACTCTTATCATGCTGTGTTTATCTCAGCTAGACTAACTCACAGTATACACTCCTTTTATCTCAGTCTCATTCTAATGTATTTACATGCAGGCCAGCAGTGGAGGTTGGGTTTGCATGTTTTGGCTCATTTACTACAAGTCACTCGTACTTCACAGAACAGTTTGCAAATGCTGCTGCATGTATTTTAATGCACTGATTGCATTGCTGTTGTTGTCTGTCGGTGAATATTATAAAATACTAATTTGCAGAATTTGCAAAGGCAGAAGCAAAAGAAATTGTGGAGCTGTGAGTTTTTGCACAGAGCTCAACTTTGATCACTTATGACAGGCGAGTTTTCTCTGTCGACCTACTGCAAACCGTTGTGATAATGCTGACCTTTGAGGGAATAGAGACCTGGAACATCCATCATATGACCCTACTCTGCCCAGTGGCTGCAAAATAGAGATAACTGGGCTCATTGTCTCATTAGCCATCAAGCAAACGAGCCCTGCAGGTGGTCACTGCATCACCAAGCTTCTAGTACAACCTGTTTTCTGACAGAGACACTTTATGAATTAAGCCGTGCAGGGTCTCAAATAACTTTACTCAAAGTAAAATGTGTGCAGACTGGATGTTGACTTTGATGGATTACAGAATTTAAGCAAGTTTCAAGAGTCAGCTAATTACTTTTAGCACGGTGTGAAAAAGAATAGAAACCAATCACTGCCTGGAGAATATATTAAAAATATCAAACTATATAGCATATTAGAAATTAGAAAATTAATATTGATACATAATTTGGTGTTAGGAAGCTGAAAGTTGCACACACTTGGCTTTTATGGCATTTTTAAGTCTATAAACACTAATATGTGCTTACAACTTTATTTCCTGATGTTAAACATGTTGCCAAATGCTGCTGTAAATTGAAGTGAACTGATGACAATAATCAGCCAAACAGACAGCATTTTGAAGACAGTCACATGAAGACATGAAGACAGTCAGCCTGGACACTTGGTGGTCAAATTCATTATTGTAGCTGCCATCAGAACCCTCAGTGTGCTGATGCCTTCATCGTTTTCCCTGTTCACGAACACCTCTTCAACACTTCTTTGGTGGTACAGTACATGACCTATTTGGAAACACTTTATTTGTCACTTTCATGGGTTGGTGTTGTGTTTTTCTTCGGTTGTGTTTTTTCTGCTCTGCTTCTTTCAGTTGTGACAGGAGGCGTGGCTGGCTTCCCCTCTCCCCTCCTGGTTACCTGGCAGATGAGGCACACCTGTTCACAATCACGCCAATCAACTCTCCCTTATAAGGCTGGTCCGAACTCCACTTAGGCGCCAGATTATTCCGTCACACAGGGTAGTGGCTCGCCACAGAGGTTCCCTAGTGTAATGCAACCTTATGCTACAACTTGTTACATGAGCTCTTGTCTGAACGTGTTTTTTGAGTTTTCACCTGCGCTTTTCCTAACTGCATGCTCTTCTTCAGATCCAGCTCCTGCCTCTCGTTTGCCGTGCCTCACTGCCAGAGCTTCCAGCCTCTTCTCCAGTCACCTGTTTCCAGCCAGCCCGCCGCCTGTCACCGGAACCGGTCCTGTTTCTCTTTTTGTGTTTTTGTCATTATTTTTGTCATTGAACTATTTCTTCTACACGCCAACCTCAGACTCTGCCTCAGTTGGTCCAGACCTTTAATTTACCATCACAGTCACATCCACTACCATAAGAAAATCTAAAAGAAACCTCATGGATGATATCTTTTTAAAAGACTGATGCCATTTAACTGTTTCAAAAAAGTTCACCTGATTACCCAGCAGATCACTGCTCAGTTATGTGATTTAGTGACTTCTGAATCCCAGCTGTTGGAGCTGCTTTTAGTGCTACATCAACTTGTGACTGACTCCAAGATGAAAACATTTGGAATCTTAATATTAGGACTGACACAGCCATTACTTTTAGGACTTTCTCATGCATCAGTCATTTAGGAGCTAACATGTTCAAGAATATGGGCCCTGAACGTCTCAGTTGCCACATAACATTTGTCAAACTGTCTTGTCAAACATTAAACCAAAGGTTATTATTCCCACATGGTTTAAATAAATGAAGTTCCACTGCTCTGGAACACTGTTTTACTTTTTCAGTCCAAGAGCTGATTCACAAAGTCCATGCTCTTGTCCTGGGATCTGAGTTCATTAAAACTCTCTCCCGTCTTTTGGGAGCCCACTAGAAATAGACCCTCCGCCCAGCCTGGAGGGTGGAAGCCAGTGCATGATTTTTTAATGATGTCTGAGTTGCTCCCACCAGAGTCATTATACATCACCTGAAAGGAATTAAACTGGAACCCGACTGCAAGGGACCCTCCAAACAGTGATCGCCTTTTGACAGCTAATGGGAGCTATGACATGAAGGGGAAGCTAAGGATTATTTGTAGACAAAATTACGCATCGCTCCAACAGATTTATGACTGATTCAGTAGTATATTAAGGTAAGCAAGTAAAGTTTGTGGAGTAAGGTTCAAGCATGCAGCAGTCCAGGTTTGGAGTTTATATTATGGAGAGGAAGTCAAACCAAATTAAATGTCTGGTAATGTTAAATTTCCACGGTGTGTCCTGAATCTGTACAAGGCATCACCTGCCTACTTATGAGGCCTGGCGTATCTAGGTTGAGTGTCTCTGTCAGCTATTTTTAAAATTTGTCACGCTTCAGCTGAATCTTGTTGGCTTAAGACACCACATTTTATACAATATATGTCAATGACACTGCTGAGATTTGACATGATTGCAGCAAATTGGAGGAGCCATATTTAGTTTTGGGCTTCAGTGAGTGCAATGTATCGAACTGTGTGAGGCTTCTTCTCTGGTTGACTGGTTGAGAGAGGAGTCATATCGCTGATCAAATAACAGAGGAAAAAGTGTTAATATAGCATAACTCAGTCATGGAAAGTTAGGCAGACCGAACTATGTACACTGTCCTTCAGTAAACTTTGGAGGTACTTGCACTTTACTTCAGTATTCTGTTTCATATGCTCATAGACAGCATAAGACACAAAGGGAAATGCTTTACTTTTTAATTCCACTATAATTATCTCAGATACAAGATTAAAATGCTGCTTATACCTTGACGCATCAGTAATTAAGATCTAATATTTTTACATATAATAATATCATTCTAAAGGATAACGTTTTACCGGTGTCATGGTTCTGGGTTTTGCCTTGATTCTAGTTTTGTTTTTGTGTTTTGGGTAATTTATACTTTTTTAAATACTTTTTATACTTCTCTATAAAGAGAAGATAAGATAAACCTTTATTCATCCCACAGTGTGGAAATTTGCAATGCACAGCAGCAAACACACTAGGACAGTTAGTAGTGAAAAAAATAAAAAATATAAACAAGCTAAAAAGTATTTACAAATTCAACAAATGTACACGAAATCATATACAGATGTACATGAGATATACATGAGGATATGGGTATGAGAAATATGACCATGAAAGAAATATGACCAGGAAAATCAATGAAGTATAAATATAAAAAATATTGTACTTGACTATAACTAAATGAGATATTGCACAGCAAATTTTGGTTTTGGCATTTTTTTTCTTTTGCTTTAGCGTGTTTTCTTTGGTGGTGTTGTTTTGTGCTCAAGCTCTGTTTCAGAGGCTGGGGGCCATGGTTTCCAGGTGCTGGGGTCCTCGGCAGCAACACCTGTGCTTCATTTCCCCAATCACCAGCAGCTTCTTAACCCTGCTTATCCTCCTGCAAGCTGCCAGATTGTTCCACTCGCCTTGTGGTGTTGTTGGCCCATTCTAACTAAAGGACCAAGTCTGAAGATTATCGTGTGCGTTTTTCTTAAGCATCTTCTCTTTTGTGTCTTCAGTCTCTCCAGCCAGCTGCCCCAGCTCCTCCACCACCCAGCCTCCAACCTCAAGCCAGCAAACCTTTTACCATCCAAACCACCTGGACTCCTCCATCATCTCCCTGATCGCTCTCCAGACCTACACAAACAGCACCACCAGCCTCCTATGCCAGCAGCTCTTCTTCAGGAGTTTAGTAATAAATTCCTTTCCACCAAACTCTTTGTCTGAGTCTTGCTCCTGGGTCCTACTAAAGCCTTAACCATCACAACAGGTTCATAATTCCATATAATTTGCAAGTAACTAGAGTAACAAGAGAGTCATAATTTACTCTTTTGTACACTTTTAATTAATCATTTTGAATGAATTGCTGAACTTGCATAACCTAGAGATTTTTCCATGCATAAGCACATGCATTTTAAATTTGTCTGCACGAGCAAGCGTACAACTAATCACATACAAAGAATAAAGTTTCCAACAATATTATATGAATTATTATAAATTAATTAATGTTCACTTGGATTCAAACCAATCAGGTCTTTCTAGGAAATTCCTGCTATTAAAATGACTGTAATCGCTAGTTTAATGTATAAAATGACAGGATGAAAACAATGTGACAATGTTAAAAGGTTGTGTGTGCAGCTCCCCTCAGTCTTACAGAGCCTTATACTGAGTTTCAGCTCATTGTTCAGCAATCAGTTCCACAGCTTTACCGTTTTGGCACGTACAAGAATGACAGATGGAAGCTTCATGTAACATATGCATGAAATTACTGCGTGTCCAGAACATTTATGTGTGCACTTGTAAAAATGCATATGTTGTGTACAGGAATAAAGGTTTTTTATCTAAAGATGAGCACGCTAAGAATAAACAATAGGTGAACTAAAATGCTTTTCTCTCAAGCAGCTCAAGTGCAAGTTGTTTTTTTTTTATTAACTGAAAAGACTTTTCTTTTTCTTTTCTAAAGAATCTAATAGAAAGAGCTTGGCAGTGTGACAGGCCCATAACATTTACGTCTTCTACGCTGGCTTCATTTGTAGATTCATTCTGAAACAATATAGCCTTGACATGGTGTTGACTCAACGGCGTCTAGCTTATTTCAGTGTTACTTTAAGAGAGGCTTTCTGAACACATTTTGCAGAGGAGGACTTTAAAGAAACAAAAAACAAAAACAAGTTAACCCTGAGGATGCGTGACGTGCTCTGAATCTGCTCGCCAACCTGCCTGCCTTCCTGTATTAGTATCATGCTGGAGAAATCAAGGAACTGAACGCCTCACTTTGCCTGTTAAATTTCTCTTAGCTATTTTGAGAGCTGTGCTCTAGCCAATCTCCCTCTGTGTGTGCGTATGTGTGTGTGTGTGTGACAGGAGGCTGATGTGTCCTATTTCCCTTCAAAACTAAAAAACTAGGTTTGGGGTTTATTAATATTTGCCTCCACTCCTCTAGTCCCCAAAAGAGAGACGAGGTCTATCACTCCGGCATGAGATACCCCTTTCTGCATTAAAATGAATCCATTTCAAATGAGAAGGTTTCAATTTGATTGTTTCTCAGGCTGAGTAATTGTCCTGAAAGAAACTAAGATTAAATATGTTTGGTGTCTTTGATGTAAAAAGTGTCCTGGCAGTGTTAATTTGTCGGGATAAGCTCCGTCTGTCTCTGTGCAGTACTTCTGCCACTTTCCACTACATTTCTGAATAGGCACAGCTATATAGGCAGTTGCATTATTCATATCACCTACTGCAAGGGGTAGATTACTTATTGATGTGCATAGGTATCCCCAAATCACACAGTGAGAAAGTTTTATAACTTCTTATGGCTCCGGTCATAGAATGAATGTACTACAGTGTATATGGAGTGCAGGCACATGGAGACACACATGCATGTATTATAATGAAAAGATTTAGAGAAAAGACATGAGCAATTAGCATCAGTCTCCTTTTTCCAATTGTGTCTTTTGTGCTGCAGTAGCATTAACACTGAACCGGTTAAATACTCACTGGGATATATTTTACAAGCAGCTTTCAGCTCCTTTGTCTGCCCTCTCTTCATCACTGTCTGTGCCTCTCTGCCTGCTTTATTTTTCAGTGTCTGCAGGATTCTCAGTGTCTCCATTAAGGGTGTCACACAAAGCTACGATTCTATATCTTTATCTATTTATTCCACAACAATATATATATATATTCAGATTTATATATGAAGTGGACGCTGCTTATGTCAAAAGTTGCCATCTATACTGCTTTACTGTCTGTGTTAATTTTTTTAGCAGCCTATTGTGAACACCATTTCCCTTAAGCTCTGGACCTTGGTGGGCCAAACGCCATGGCTCAGCAAAAGAAAAGAGTCCATGTGGTTTGTGGTGGCTGACATGTATGCATGACAGATAGGAGGGAACAGCTAAAAAGAGATTTGATGAATTTTATGGAGATGGATGAAACAAAGGGCATAGCCGCCCATGCTTGAGAGTTTTCATGGCTTTAGCTATCAGCTTTCTTCCATGGTCACGAATGTTTAAGTTTCTTATAGCAGCTGCTACAGTGGAGCCCATTTGTCGTAGAATATGGAAATTAAACCCCACAGTTTATCAGAAAGACAGATGAAAGAAATGCTGAATGACAGATTGAAGCAAGTCACAGAAGCGAGTAGAACAGAGGCTACACAGGAAGTGACTTCAGCTGCCTGTGGCTCAAGTGAATGTAAAGTCGATCTCAAGCGTCCGTGATTTAAGCATTAGAAAAATATCAACTAAGAGGGATGGTAACAACTCATTGGCTCCTATTGCATAACTTTAAAAAGGAAGTTGTAAATGCAATTTGATGAAGTCCAGATGGAAATTTATTAGGATAAATGTGGCTGAAAATCTACCTGTGCGTTTTTGATACCAAAGAATCAAATCGTCAAGAACATGAACCAGGATCAAAAGTTAAAAGGATAGTCTTTTTTCCTGTGATTTCCAAACACATTTAAGGATGTCTGTGGATATCAGAGACCTTGACAGTTACCACTGCAAAGAGTCAGTACTGCTGATTGTTGCAAGGCGTGTATGATGTGTTTGATTTAGGACTCTAAGAAGAAGCGGTGTGACGATCGTGCCAAATACTTTCAGCTGGGTAATAGGTCAGTGGGGAAGGGGCGGGGATGAACATTGCTCCAAAAAAATCAGACGATCTATTCAGAGCAAATTACAGGTTCACATCTGAATAATGCATAATTACGTATCCGTTTACAGCCAGACTCTCTTCACTATATTTGTGCCTCTCTTTCTCTGGTCTGTTCTCAACAGTCCACTTCATGTGCCCCCGTTTCTCCTCCTCTCCCTCCTGCCACTGTGCCACTTAAACATACCCTGTCAGAAAACCTAATTTGCTTTATCAGAAAATGAAATATTTCAGCCCGCGGACAAAGGCAAAACAGGGAGATGTCTCTCTTTTTCTTATTTAGTAATAGGGACAATTTCAACCAAATGAGACCAGGCATTGTTAGAGACACCAGTGGATCGTTGTGCTCCCCCCGCCCCTCCCCCCTCTCATTCTGACCTCCATCACCACCAATTCCCACCTTCCACTTAGTGAAAAGAGACTGAAGCTCAGAATTATAACTCAAATTGACTCTTTGCAAATGAAAAAAGAGCGTACAAGAGTAGTGAGCATACAAATTCAGGTTATTTCATTTCCTTCTGTATTACCTCAGAGGCATCTCCCCACTGAAAATCTCCTGAATCAAAAAGAATGAGTTTGTTTGTGGGTTGTTGTTTTTTTCCAGCTGGGATGAAATAATTGAATCAGTACGTGTTAAAACACAGATCCGGCGGTACTTATTATCGCAGCCAGCCGTCGTCTATGTCCTGGTGTGGTGCCATTTTGCCGGCACAATCACATAGCGCACGCAGACCTGTGCACACATGTGGGCATGAGGGCCAATTGCAATCCAATTCTGGTGCACAAGTATGGGGTGAAGATTGTGTGCTGGGCCCTGAGCCACCAAGGTCTCAGGGATATGACAGTCATTAGAACCTCATGATGGCAGTAGTGACAAATATAAGGCCCTTCTAATAGGAGACAACTGCTCTTTGATTACTTCCAATTTGACACAGTCCTGGCTGCAAAACAGTGTTTAAAGCAACCAACCAGGTCAACAGATTTTTGTTGTACTTTATTGAAGGGAAAGCAATCTATTCCATATATGTATGTCTAAATCAGTCAATTTAAACTCCACCTCTGGAGCATGGGCAATTATCACCCAACTGTGCACCTCCACACAGCTTGTTAGCCTCTGTTAGCGTATGTTTTTTTTTTTTACAGTTTTTACAGTTACAGTTTTTTTAACTGTTGTTTTGGTTCAGTCTCACCACCGTCATCAACCTTGTTTCCAGCAGCAGCAGCAAGCAGCTGTTTTCAGCAAAATGCAAAAAACCCAGTGAACACAAAACCGGCCTCCTGCAGGCGATGTTTACTGGTGAAGAGAGTTGAACCTCAGCTGAAGAGTAATGCATTTGTCAGAAGTTGGATTTTGGTTTCTTAGAGGTCATTCGATTTCTGACCTGCAAATATCATATCATATATCATATACATATCTAGAGACAGGCAATATAGTCTCTTGTGGTGATTTTAAAGCAGCAAAATGTTGGCCTTTTAGGCAAGCAAGCTGTGAATAAATTAACATAATATCACCTCCGCCAACTTTTAGCTGGGTTTTGGTCTCAACCAACAGATAATGTTCCAGCTACTCACTCACTTTGTCTGCAGATGTTTTGTGCCTGACAGGTAGCATGTGGGTTTTCACAGGTCATAGAAGTGGAACAGCGAGTAGAGGGAATCGCTGTCAGGTTAATTCTCTGTGGGTTTGGCCAGTGAGTCCTCTCACGACTGTAATCTAAAACTATTGATTAATGTAGGTTTAATTATATTTCATTCATTGTGAGACAGAGCCGCTTTTTTGTATAAGTTAATCATTTTGTTTATAAGATGCTTCATGTTTGTTTCACCAAGGCGCCTTTAGTGTCCCTGTGCTAAACCTTATAAATAGCAACAATGGTCATGGTCACAAAGGTGTAATATTCCCTGGGGATTTCAAAATCTTACTTTTGTCCTCCTCACTTTTGTTGCCACTCTGACCATCTTCTCTCATAGTCCAGATGAGAGAGGATCTGAATTGATGAAATTATTGACTCCTCTGAGTGGTGTTCACTCATTATGGCTCAAAGCAATAGACTTAACAAGCAGCAGCAGGGGGTGTCTTGTGGACATTTTTGCCCTTGGTTCTGCCTCTCAGGCTACATACAGACTGCCCACCTTGTTGATAAAGGGTGTCGGTGCTTGATGTAGCCTGAAAGAAATACCTGCAGACGTTACCCAGGGCTCAAAAAGTACTTTCATCCCTTCTGCATGTTTTTTGGTTTAAAAAAATCTTTCAATCTGAATTTTTAGTTCAAGTTAATGTTCTTCTAAAAGATGCTTGAATAAATCATCAAAGTTCAAAGAGTTCCTTGTAGTAAAATTGCAGTACAACATTATCTATCATTTTAACACAGAAACTAAACATGATTTTTTTAGCAGAGTTAGTGTATTAACAATACAGCAGAGGTTTACTCAAAGTTCCCATTTGTACAATTTTTCTTTTTGGTTATACTACATATGGTTTTATTTTATGTGATACTACCTACATATATATACCTAGTATACATATTCTTTCATTATTTTTAATTTTTTTTAACTTCATTGTGTCCACTTCCAACCCCTTGCATAGTCAGCTCCCTCACTAAAGAACAATCTATAACTCTGCAGTAAAGCCAGTTTGCAACTTGTGTTCACATACATTTACACACATTACCAGCATACAATATGTAGTCTGGTCTGAAAATAGGGAAATGCTTCAACTGTTGTAATTTGCTGTTGTGGTGAAACTGTCACATTCTATGACAAAAAAAAAAAAAAAAAAAATCAATTGAGTGCATTAAGCCCAGAGTTTTTCAAATTCAGGGTTGTAGTTTTTTTTTCTGTATGTTTTAATTTTTAGATTTCATGCATTGTGGCCACATGGTGTCACCAGTTCAGGATGCAATCATTACATTTCTCTGGCCATATTTGAATGTACGAAAACACAAATGGAACTAAAATCACTTCAGAAATATCTGTATGTCTTTGGCATCTCTACATGGCATTTTTATTTAAATACATTATTGTAATTTGCATGCAGCCATTGCTCCGCAGTTCTGGCCGAACTGTGCCAGAAAATGCACCTTGCAGCGTCCTAGAAGCCTCAAAAAGTCAGTGCTGTGGCAGTTTGCTTGTTTCCATTAGTTTGCCAGTTCCCAGTGTGCTAAACATTAGGCTTCCTGCCAAACAACACAATGTGGTAGAACTAACTGGTTCTTAGCACAACCTGGCCACCGTCTGCTCTTATCCATATGGTCAATTTGTCTTCCGCTCTCGCACTGAAGGGAAAACAAACGAGCACACACACACACACACACACACACACACACACACACACACACACACACACACATGCGCACACTTCTTTCATTCTCTACCCTTTTCCAGAAACAGCCCTGCCCTCCTACCTCCTCTTTTTTCTTATTCTCACTAGTCTCTCTTTTTCTCATTAATTCCCCTTCTCTCTGTCTTTTCTCTCCATCTTTCTCTCTCTCTCTCTCTCGCCCAGGTAATATCTGGACACATGCTCAGCCCCTTCAAATGCCTCTGTGTTTTGCCGTTTGGAAACTCTTTTGTCTGCTGTTTCACAAATCAGTTGCTAAGTAAGCCGTTTTCGCTTCTGCTGTCTCCACCGGAGAGTTTATTCCCACCCAGAGATTTGTTCCGTTCATCACGGGAGCGAAGGATAAGCCTGAACAAAGCAAACATCATGCAGCAAAATCATGATTTCAGCAGTATGTTAAGGCCACACATGAAAGGGTAACGGGGAGAAGAATCAGCTGCGGATAGTAGAAGCAGACGCCGTGGTTGTTTCCAGGGTCTGAACCAAAGATGTGTTGCTAACTAAATTGCATCGAAATCATTACCATAATTGGTTTTCTTCAGCGTGCTTGCCAAATACGGCAACAAAATTCCAGACAGGATGTAAAAACTGATGTCACTGGATTCAAGTAAAATATTTTGCTGTTTGCCAGATCATGAGTCATCCTGCCTCGAGATACAGCGGGGAGCGAAAAGCTGCCACCTTGCTTGTGCAATGCTGCTAAAATAAATCAGATGCCAGCGAACATGGCAACAATGCGAAATAACCAACAGGGGTTTGTTGTGAGTTTTCCATCAATCACATTGTCATGTTGCTAAACTACCTGTTTATCATGGAAAAAGCGAAAAGAAATGTGTAATTCTGCTCCGCTACATGGTGCATTTTTTAAAGGCCGTTGCAGACTAATTACATGGAAACGTATTGCAGGGTTTTCAAAATGTGTGTGAGTGAGGAAAGTGAGGATCGCTGGACCAGAGACAAAAAATTAGACGGATGAAAAGCAGCCAAACGGAAACTGGCAACTGACCATGTGCAAAGATAACTTTAGTGGTAATGATGTGTACACTCGACATGTACTGATCCTCCACCTCCAACTACGAAACTGCAGAACAGACAGTCGGTTTTGACTGTTCCTGGAACTCGATCAACGTTGGCTCCCTCAAATGGATGGCTCTGAAAACTTCTTAATGTGGGTTCTTAGTGCAGAGACGAGGAGCCAGCTATAGCCGTGCTTCACTTTTAATACGCCTTAAAATGTTAGTTCTGTCAGATCTCCTCTAATTGGTCTAAGTCTATGTTCATGGGTTCAGTATAAGAAGTATGACATGCCATGTGACAAACTTGAGACAGATATCAACACTATTCCTGATTCACAGTCATGTGCCTGTCATTTGTCATCGATTGATGGCTAAATGTCACACAGGTGGGTCTTAGCTTATATGAGACTGTCAGACGCAAATGCCAATGAGAAAAGTAGAAACACCATAAACTAGTGTGGTGATGACAATGAATGATAACCCTCACCCCTAAAGTCTCAGTGTGTTGTGAGTCAGGGGAGAAAATTAGCTTTCATTTACCTTTTGGAGGCATTTGATGAGTGGTCATAACAAATATCAGAATATCAGCAAATTTACATATTTCATATTATTCCTGTCAGATTCTAAATGAGTGCGTGTCCACCGGCAAGAGTTGGAAATTTATAAATCAGATAAATGGATCTTAGCAAAAGTTAAATCAGGAAGACTCATTACTCCACCTCAGCTCTGCCTCTTGGCTTCTGTACATCTACATATTTCCTCGCTTCCTTCAATTTAAAATTCATAAGGGAACTCCCCTCTGGTTCAACCTGCCTTCCCAAAACCCTTACACCCTCTGCATGCTGCCCATCACTAATCAGCAGCCTCTATTAATCCAGTTAGCTGCAGCTATCCTCTGCTGCCTGCTGTCCAACTTTTCACCCCCACTGTGTTTTCAAGGTGTTTTTAAACCTGGAACAAACAGCAGAGTTCTCGTCCTCACCTGAGGCCGTTACAGCTGAGAGCACGTCTCTATGGTATGTCTGATCAAGTGTGAAAGCTGTTGTTGAACTCTGGTGTGGTCAAACAAAGTGCTCTCAGGTTCAGCTCAAAACAGCGGTCTGGTGGTTTGTTCCAGAGTCCACAGCAGATGTGACACACATGACACACTTTTTTTCTTCCACAACAACACCCCTTGTTAAATTGTGCCCCCTGCATGAAAGAGAAAACTGTCTCTCTGTATCTCTGTAACTTCACACAGTCGTGGGAACTGCACTGTAACAAGGTCAACATATTGTTATAGTGCATCCTCCTCCTATTATTTGAAATAGCCTGTGTAAAAATAATAAGATATATACCCTATAAAATATTTTACCCGTTGTAATAAAGTTGAGATATTCTTCATTATGCAGTTGACATCCAGCCAAAGGTGGGGGGCACATGATTGTGTTCAAACAAGAGAGCCCTCATCATGTGCCTTGTCTATATATTGTGCATAATTACAATCAGTTTTGATCTATGCCTGCCAAGTCGTTCTGGTCGAATCATCACCGTCGCACAGCTGCATTTCTCCCGTTACAATCAAGTGTAAAGCTGTGAGGACATTGGCTTCTGCAAGGACAGCATGTGTTTGCCTCTCTGGCTGATTGCCATCTCCTGGCAGCTCCGAACAGGTTAGGACTCCTCTGGAGCTCCAAGAAATATCGGCAGAGATACGAGTGAGTTCCTGAGTTCAGAAAGTTGATAAAAATCCTTTTGCTCCTGGTCCTAAAAGTAGAACCATAAATGCATCATTCAGAGAGTTTTGGACCATTTATGAGGATTTCCTACTCTGAGATGCTTCATAAATACGATGCCTGAGCTACCTATGCCATGACCTCATTACTTTAGACAGTATCAAATGTCTTATTGCAGCAGAAGACACAACCATGACATGATGTATGGACAAAAACATGGATGATAGTTTAAACTGACCCTCTCCTGAAAAAACATCTCTGTGCGTCAAATACCAAATATTATGACAAACAGGAGTCCAATTTCCTGACGTTTTTCCCACTGAGGCCTAAATGAAATCACATTTACAACAACAGAGAGCGTGATTGGACGTGAATGTGAGCTACTCGCTAATCGAATTCCTCCAAACTCGTCTGATCAGATGGGCTGATTCTTTGAACTCATCAGCTCTCCTGTTCCCTGTGTTTGTTAGAGAAAGATGCAGAGAGAGAGAGAGGCCACTGGGAACTCGATTGTGTGTAGCTCCAGTGTGTGTGTGTGTGTGTGTGTGTGTGTGAGTGTTTTATTCAGAAAAACTAATCTTTTGATGATGAAAAAAGAGAAAAATATTACCCGGATTTCCATCCCATCAGTGTTGTATCTAACGTAATCTTCTTTGATGGAAAGCTCTTTTTGATGTTTTATTGTCTCTGCACAGCTCCTAGTTCTTTTTCTCCCTCTCCTTTCTCACACACACAGACACACACAGCAGGAGGCCGAGGGTTTAAACGCGTGTAATGCATTTGTGTGTGTGTGCCCTCATTGTTCTCAAAGGGACTTAGTAAAGGAAGTCTCTATATTTTGCACCAGGTCCTACTGGGAATCTATACATGAAGACAACTCTCTGTGTCTCTGTGTCACTCACTCATACAATTTGTGTACCTTCTGGTTAGTCACTGTGCAGTTTATTGTGGATGCATGATGTGTGTGCAAAGTAGGAATGTTGTCAGTCTCTTTCCAAGTTTCATTTCTCTGTTTTGGCTCACAAACCTCAGAAATGTTTGTGTACGCAAAACCTTTTTATATGAGGATTGGTTTTCACATTTATATACAACAATAATATAATAATCATTTATGTATCCTGAAATACATTTTTGAATTCTTCTGTTTGCTTTCATTAACACTGAGACTGAACTGACTCCGTAGTTGCTGTTTGGCACCACTTTGAATTAGAAATGTGTTTCTAAAAGTTATTGATAAAAGGATATGTTTAATATTTATGTCCTATCATAATATTCAGACTGAACTTCATCACTACCGCAGGTCTTTCATACCAACTGCAATCAGACTCTTTAACACCTCATTATAGTTAACTGATGACTGCATTTTTTTTTTTTTTTTTTTTTTTTGCTGTATACTGTAAATAATTGAACATATTTCCAGTGGAATACCATAGCAATTTCTGTGCAATAGCATTTATAGTATCTTTATTCTCATATGAATATAGTATGCCAGTATGGATGTCAATAACAAGAAAAACATGTAACATAGTGTAAATACTCTACCTCATTTAGTGTAAATTTATTGTTCTATGCCACTTCACAACATGTTCTATGTTTTTGCTTTTTAACTTTTTTTTTTTTTTTTAAATTTTTTAACTTCATTTTGCCTGTTCTGCTACTGTAACAAGTAAATTTCCCCTAAGGGGGATCAATAAAAGTTATCTTATCTTATCATGTCTGTTGATCAGCTATGCCAAACATAATCAGGTAATTTACCTATAAGTAGTAAGACAACAATATAAAAATACTTAATTATATGCAAAAGTCCTGCATTAAAAATCTTACTGCCTAAAGTACAAAAACATTATCAGTCAAATGTACTTAAATGATCTAAAGTACCAGTTATGCATCCTGCAGCCTGCCCATTACTGCCAACGAGTGGAGCGGTGTGTTGGAGTAGACCCTGGTGAATTGGGGGATGCACTTAGCTCTAAATACCAATCTGATGGTGCGTGTCGAGTGTGGGTTAAATGCACTGCGTTTTGGCTTATTTCAGACACGGGACACACTTGCCCACTAACTGCTGTCTTGTGTTCAAGCGCTCAAGACTGCGTGTGTGGGGGCTGGGACATCCTATTAGTGCATGGAGAAGGGCCTGGAATGGCGGGGACAGGAGGCTTAAGTAGGCATCCATATAGTAAAGTTTATTAAGAAATTTGGTAGATGTCCCAAAAATATACTACTGCAGTTGTATGTATTTTGAGAAAATTGAAAGTATAGATCAACAGTGGAGCACTGATCTATGCTGCAGCAGTGGTTTGAGAATGTATGTTTTGGTACATATTGACATATTTTAGGACTAACTCTCGCTATTGGAATCCATTGCATCTGCTGCCCGTGAATCCAAATCGAGTCTCATTTGCTAAAGCAGTGAGCTACAAGCTTTTCAGAGCCACCTCTCAAGCCTTCGGGGGGGGGGGGCGAGTTTGTGATATGCAATAGATTTTTCTTTTTCGAAAATCTTTTCCTTTAAATTTGCAGTTCTTTGTGAACTCTGCGAGCTGAAGAACTCAGCAAAGGCGTTTTAGCGAAGACGTTTATTGTCAGTTAGTTCAGGACTTTAAATTGGACAGAGGCCAAACGGAAAGGCATACAGATTCAAACATACATACACACACCCACACACTCCTCTCTCTCTCTCTGATGCTCTTTCTCTCTCTCTCTCTCTCTCTCTCTCTCTCTCTCTCTCTCTCCTCTTTTTCAAGAACACTTTGTTTTGACAGATTTAGTTTTGAATTGCATTTTTAATAGCTAAACCTCTCTTTGGTGCTCAGCGGCTCATATTAAAGGTTAATGTGAAATCTCGCTCTCAGAGAGCCTTACATCAATTTGTAGTGTAGGTATTCACTTTCTGAGGACATGGTCTCTTTTATATTCACCTGCTGCTTTACAGACACTTTATTCCACACAGTCACTGCTGGGTTCATTTTAGAAAGGTAATACATCACTCATTATGGCTTTCTCCCTGAGCGCAATAGGTTAATTCATTACACTAGTCCCTGATGGAGCTCTAATTTTTAGTTGAATTCTGAAGTGTATTCAAAAGCTGACAATACTGAACTGATTCTCCAGGGGGTTATCAGGGAGCTTAGCTGTTGATTCTCTTGTCCTCTTTTTCTATATAAAACCAAAGCAGTGCACAGAGGAAATCTAATTGCTTTTTTTGCAAAGAGAATCATTCAGTGGCTGAAAAGCAAAGTAAATCATAGAAAGGGACAAATCATAAGCAAAATGTACAGTAGCTTTTATTCTAACAGAAATTTCCTGACACACAGGGAATAAAGATACCGTGCTGTCAACCTTTGTCTGTGTTGCTTAGACTTTCAACCACATACAAGAAACCACATTCCTCATCACGGACATGAATTATTAAAAAGCTGAGGAAGCAGAGGAATGCAAAGGAAAAAATGCTATTCACAATCTTCATTAACTTTGCACAATTCTCAGTCATCTGCCAGAAGGAGTCCTGTTGTTTCTATTGACGGCTGCTGGGAGTGTTGTGAAATAACTTTACGCTGAAAAGCTGCAGTGGTGTGGCAGAGTGGACGTGTTGTTCTTCACTGTGGAAGCTATAATACATAATGAGGTGTCCTCAGTCTGTAATCTGTTCATTTTTGACAAGGAGGTTGGCCTAATGGGAGGGTAAGGGTTAGCTAAGGGTTAACTAGTGTTAAGTTAATCGCCGACTGGGTGTCCTGATGTATGGAAAGAACAGAGGAGGTAGAGGTGAAGGCTGTCAAATTATGAAGTTGGTGTCTATACCAGAACACACTGGAGCGCATTAGTTCGATTATGCCATGGTCAATAACTGCAGGCAGAAAGGAAAACAGTGCTGAAATCAGCATGTATTTTAAAGTTTGAAGTCAGTTACACTCATGGTAATCTGTTTTCACCAATTTAAGTTGGAGGCATAACAGAGGCACTATTGCTGTGGTAACCTGCAGTTCATAATAATATACTTTACACACTAGTTACAACAGTAGTATATTGTTTATCTGTCAGCCTTGTCACATACCTGCAATGTAATGTAATGTAAGTTCTGTCTGTTCTAGTTCTGTGTTCTGGTTTCTGTTCTGTCTGCCAAATTCTGTTTTCAGTGTTTGTCATCTCACCCCGCCTCACCTCACCTACCAGCCACTCCCACCTCATCATGTCACCTGTGTTTCTAGCTGCAGCCAATCACCATCAGGACTCTATATAAGGCACCACATTTGACTCTGCCTTTGCCGGATTGAGTCTCGTTTCTTCTCCTTTGTTCCCTCATATGTCAGTGCTTCTGTAATTATTTGATCTGCCTTTCAGTTGATGTTCTTGTTTCTGTTTTTGTTTTTGTTTGGACTGTTCTGGATGCAACCTTTCTGTGGATTTTTCTTTTAGGATTTCATTTGCCTAATTAAAGGCCTTACCTACCATCCCTCCCGTGTTTTGCATTTGGGTCCATCCCCCACTCCACGTCACAACTAAGTATAACAACAGTTGATCTTACACAGAGGGCTTAGTTCTAAGTCAATTTTAATCCCCTGTAAGAGGCTGAAAAAAACCCCACACAAAACAGTCAAAGCCAAAAAGACAAAAGGCAACATTGCTCTCAGCAACAAGTACAAAAATATACTTTTGAGCTCAGAAAATATATGAACAGCCGGTCAGATCATGCTTTCTTGGGAGTTAATATAAATACATATGGTTGACAGTTGCCCCCCCTCCTCCTATCAAAGCACAGTAGCAATATTAATTACAGATTTTGATGTTGAGGGATGGAAATCACTGTCAGGGTCAAAAGGTCAAAAAGGCCAGTTAAACCTTCTATTTCTATTTCTCTCTCGCAATGATGGGTTTTGACTTCAAGGTCAAACTTCAGGAGTCTGACTTTTCTGCAGAACACAGTTATCATTAATGTGTAGTATAGAAACATATTTTCAAATATTGTGTCCAGCCTTTTTTTTTTTCCTTTCATTTACATTTCTCTCTTAGTGTTATACTGTTCTTTTCATCTCCCCCCCTCTCTCTGGGAGTTTGAAGCCTGTTGATGTTTAATACTAGTGGTAATGTGTGTAGCACTTGCTTCTTTTGTTTCATCCCTTCATGAAAGAGAGGTTAGAGAGGTTAACATATTAAATAGACTGCAAAGACTCTCTATGCTTTTGTATGTGCATGTGGCAGGGTGTTGTGTGACCCACATTTGTGTTATGTCCATTTGTGGGAGTTTTGTTGGTCAGCCAGCGCACGCACACACACACACACACAGACAACAGGCAAGTGTTTCCTGATACCCATGCTGCTGCCTCCTGTCTGTTTCCATCACAGAGCCACAGGCCTGTTTCTGCCCCGCTGCTCTGTCCTCGCTAAGCTTTCTGTGTCTCTGATGTTGTGGGCCGAAGAAGAAGCCCGCAGTCTAAGCCCCGACACCCCACCACCAGCCACCCTCCGCCCCCACATCCGGTGTCTCATCAGCAGCCAATCTTTCTCAAACCCACCAGAAGTCTAAGTAAAAATTAGGCAGAGCTCCTGCCTCTGTTTCTACGAGAACTGCTTGACGCATCTTCTTTCATTCCAGACAGATGAAAATTGAAAAGAGTGTGATTATTCCCCACAGTGCTTTGTTCCTTCGCATTCAAATCCTGCCAGATGAGACTCTTCACACTTCCATGAAAGAGTTTTGAGGTGGTGTAAAGTTTGATTGGATCATGATCACATCTCCATTGGTAAAAGCTGGAGTGATTTGTTCGGTTCAGTCTAGATGAGGTGCAGTGTTAAACATCACATTCTAAATTCATTCAGTGAGTTAACATGGCCTAGTCAGAATTTTTGTGACCCAATCAGCTAATTGATTAATCAACAATAATTTCATCTCTCTTTCGGGCAGTGGTTCCCAACCTGGGGGGGGGGGGGTTGGCAGCGACAGAGTTGTCAGGCCTGTGTGTTTGTGTACAAATGTGTTATTTAGATGGTAATAAATCATTTTATTCAATCATAGATGTGTACTTATAGATATTATCATTATTATGTAATTTGCATACAAAATAGGTTTAACCAACCAGCAGACAAAAAAAAATCTGAACCAATCAACACTTAAAAAATAGCCCAATTCCACAGAAAAAAGGTGGACCTGGCAGCCCTGCTGGGCGACGCTAGATGTAAAGAGATGATGCATGCTGCCGTGCACGCCAGCAAAGCAGAGCAGTTTGTGACAGGACCTCCAGTTAAACATGAAACAGAAGATGAATCTAAACCAATGTAATGTGTCTGCATACCCCTCAGGAAGTAGGCTGTTGCGGCCCTGTGTGTTCCTTATCTTTTTCCATTGAGATGTCAGAAACTAAAGTTGCAGTTCTGTATTAATTATTACAGAAAATTCTTCAAAGAATTCTATAGGCGTTTGCAAGCAAAGGATATGTCTGAGAGTGTGTTTATGCACATGCATATAGACAGGGGGCCCGAAAATATTTTTATCTTCCAAAGGGGGACCCTCAGAAAATCTTTGGGGACCACTGCGATAACCACTGAGATGTTGTAACTGAGATCATTGTCACTCTTGCTCTCATTGTTCTAGCTATTACAGAGAGATAGAGGTGAAGAAAAAGTAATCTTCCTCATTGCTTCATCATTTCATTTCAAGAAAAGACATTGTAAATATTTAGAAAACTGAGTCAGAGGCTTCATCATAGTGTTATAACAGTCATTTAGTACAAATCAAATGTGTTTTTCACTGAGGAGTAAATTTTGTAATTGGTTGCCTATTCAGTCCTGAGTGAAGTTCCAGGGCAAGTCCACGTCTTACATTTTGTATTTCTCATCCTAAAAAGCAAACAAATGAAACAAAAATAATAACAAAAGTAGTAAAATGATATATATGTACGAAGAAATAAAGTATTAAATTGGGTCTGATATCAATATGAGTATGGCACCTTCCAGTAGTGTGAGCTATTAGGATTTGCCAGCTCCACTGGTCCAGTCCAAAAGATGGTGGCAAAAAATTAAAAGGAGCAGTAAATGACAAGATAGCACGAGCTAAACTAAAGATGTTGCCATTGTTTATATGCACTATGTCATATTTACATTGCTGCAACTATCACAGAGGCTGTAAGCCTTTAAGTATTAAGCAGAATATTACAACCAAGTCAAGACAATAGCATTACTGTATTCTCCATGGAGCAGATAAGGGCAAGTGATTAGCTTCAAGCCTAAGTGCAAAGAAGAGCATTGTGTATGCAAGCAAGTGTATGATAATTATTTGGACGTATATGTCATTGCTCCGAACAAGGCGGCTCATGGGGAGTGGGATTTCTCCACAGATGACAGCCAGAAGAGAGAAGATAGTGAACTCACAGGGGAGGGCAGACATCACAACCACTGATTTCAGCTCGTTTAAAGGTTGGAGCCGCTGATGTAACTTGTGTGATGTTGATATTAAAGGATTTAATGGATTAGGGCAGAGGTTCTCAAAGTGGGAGGCGGGCCTCCCCAGGGGGCGCTCCAAACCATTTCAAGGGAGGTTCAGTGAATGGAAGTGAAAAAATATTACATTAGTTATTACATTAGTTATCAAAAGGAGATCACATTGAATAACCAAACATGTATGATTGGGTTAAAGAGAGAGTTCAGAGATGCAGTAGCTTTGAGGAATTTTAGTGTCTTTACCAGAGTCAGAAACTAATAACTATCTTCATCTGAGGTTATGTCAAACAGCAGTATTAGACTATCTTTGCTTAATTGTTGACTGTCAGATAACATAATCATGATCTGATAGGTAGCCAGGCATTGAGCGAAACTAAGCACGTAGACGAAGGGTGAGGGTGAGGGGACATCTTGCCCCAAGCTTTGTCCGAGGGGAGGTCCACAGCCTCAGGTTCTGAAAACCCCTGGATTAGGGTTAGCGAAGGGAAACGTGGCATTCTCATCTCCATTACTCCTTATTAAAAGCTAACGAGAGCAGCCAATTTCGCTCCTGCTCCTGTGGAAAGCAAATGAAGAGAAAAGCCCGCCGGCGCTTATTTTCCTTAATGATAATCAGATATTAGCATCGGTAAGGTCACAGGAGTACAATTAGAAAGACGAGAGGTTCCTCTCACATGTCCGGGAGTCACAGTTTTTTTTCTCCAAAGTGTTTACTGTGCAATGTTTGTGATCCTGGGCTCTTACCGCAGGGCTCCCTTTTTTCATGAGATGCAAAATAACTAGTTACCAGCACACATCGTATAATTATGATTATGGTCTAATTGCAACATTATGAGTTTGATCTGGACAGTCAGCCTCTCAGTTTTCTGTCCATTGTTGTATCGTGTGCTCCACCGTGACTGATCACATTTTGGGAAATGTTAATAAAATGATGTTCCTCATTACAACACTGATTAGCCTTTCTATCACTGCACAGAAAAGGTTTCATAAATAATAACAATAGACTATAATTTTTTTTTTTTTTTAAAGAAGCTTTAAATAGGGCTGCTTTTCATTTTGTCTTGAAAAAAAGTAATTGTATTCTGGCTTGGCAGTGTTTCCTTGAAGCCCGTGTTGTCAGGCCCCACTGGCCTTGTTTCACTGCCACTGTCATTGTTTTCATACAAATTGGGAGGAAGTGTGCCAGCGTTCTTGAGGAATTCTTTGAGTAGGATGCGCTGGCTGAAATGTACAAGTGCTTTGTTGTTGCGGGCGGAAAGGGGACGTAGCAATCAAATCAAAAGCGAAAAACAATCCCAGAAATGTAGAACGGCGTATATGCAAAGTATGTGCACAAAAACGGGCAGCCGCCAATGTGTGATGGCGAGGAGCAGATACGAGAGGCGCCTGTAGTCACATACCAGTCATGGCTTGATCATATCTGAAATGAAGGCTCTTCTCGCTTTTTACAATGTAATTCTGTGAATTCATTCAGCACGGCAGCTGACAGAACAATCTGTAAATGTTTATTGGCAACTGAGAACAGCTTGATATCCAAGAAGAAAACAGAAGCATACAGGAACGTCATTAGAAGAAAGGGGAACATACTTTTGATGGATTACACAGCAACAGCTTCACCTACCGATCCTACAGATTATGTTGACATACAACGAATTCACAACAGAAAATATATTCTGAAGAAACCTAATGCTGCCTGGATTAAGTTTTTTATTTACATAAGAAATGTCAATTCATGTATGTGGCACCAAAATCTTGTCATGTCTAGAAAAATAATTTGATTATTTTACTGCCTTGTCACTTGTTTTATGTTGTCGTGTGATTTCCTGTTTTATTTTGAAACTAACTTCCCCTCTCGTTTCAGGTAGCTTGCCCCTCCTTTTGTGTTTCCCGCCATTGTGATTGTCAGCCCCGCCCTGATTGTTTCCACCTGATCCCCTTCCTTGTGTATTTAAGTCTGTGTCTCCCATTGTCTTGTGCCAGATTGTCTTGTCTTTGTTGAGTAAGTCATTCCACGCCATTCATGTCACGTATTGTTGTAACCTTTGTCAAGTTTTCATTTGCTACTTTGTTCTTTCCTTTTTGCTGTTTGCTACCTCTTCGGAGTGATTTTGAGTTCTTGCCATTTTTTGCCTCTTGACTACTTGTGTTTCCTCATTGTGAGTGATTTGGATTTGACACTTTTAATAAAGACTCTTATTTTGAAGACGTCTCTCTCCGTGTAGTGCATCTGGGTTCAGAGTTTGCACCAGGCTTGTCACATCGTTCTCTAACCTTAACCAAAGTGTATTTGTTGAGTTTTATATCCATTAAAAAAAATCTATATGGTTACGTTTAGGCAACTATTTGTTTGCGGTTTTCAGTGTCAAAGTCAGATGGCTTGTATATCCACCAAACCAACTCAATCTCCTCCATTAAAAGAATCTACAAGCAGGGCCATAACCTGATTTTACAAAGAGAAGCCATGAGTGTGTGTGGTGAGTGTCATTAGCTGGTTACATTAATGACCATCATGGTTATACAATTGGACACAATTTAAATTGGTTTTTAAAAAAGTTTGTATTTTTGTTTGAATGGTCTTTCAACCAATCCACAAAAAGTTTCTGTTGTTTTCTTCTTTCGCCCACCACAGGGTCCAGGACACGCCAGAGCCGAGCTCCAACTTTCAAAATGTAAGTTCATGTGGTCACTGATCATTTCCCCGGAGGATCATTTCCACACCTGATTTCTTTCAAAATGGAGTAACATGTTGCTAAAACCCTCACATTTCCAGACACATCGTCAACATTACCTAACCGTTCTAAATGGACACAGCGGGGCTCATTTCTTTCAATTGCGTGGGTATGGCGCAGAGCAGTGTCAGCCGAGAGAGGCATTATGAAGATTGGTCAGAAAAGTGTTAAGTACTTTTTCTTTTTGCTCACTGCAGGGTAGTCAGGATCTTTCAGAGGTGTAGATGTGGGTCTAAGTGTTTTTCATCCAAACATTATATTTTACTCCATTCTTCCATTGTAGGAATGTAAAAACATATTTATTATTTGAAATATGGATGGGAAGATAACTTTAACTTGGTCCAATAACAGTGAGCAGCTGTTGTAAACAGGATGTACCCTTATGTTATTTTTGCAATCATTTTGTCATTTGCCATGTCCACATTATTTGGTAGATATGTGAAAATTGTTGTTCCACTAACACATTATTCATTCTAAGTTCTTTATGCACTTCAGTAAGTAATGGTGACTTTTTAAAAAAAGGAGAATTGTATTGCAATGTTAGTCTAATTAAAGAGGAGGTTTCATAATGTCAGAGAGGGTCATTTATTTTTATGAACTGAATCATAAGGTTCAGTCCTCCTCCCAACCCAAACAGTACTTCATACAGTCCTTCAGTAAGAGTGAGAGTCTGCGGTAGAAGCAAGAAGGTTGAGACATAATGATGCCACCTGATTTGTGCAAAGTGAATTTATTTCTTTATACTGGTTAATCTTGATATGTATGGTGTATACTGCAAAGAAGCTTCTTATTACCTCCGCCAAGGAGGTTATGTTTTTGCCGGCGTTGGTTTGTTTGTTTGTTTGCAACATAACTCAAAAAGTTATGGACAGATTTTGATGAAATTTTCAGAAAAAATGATGAAATAATAATAAATGAATAAATGAGAGAATAAATGATTACATTTTGGAGGTGATCTGGAAAACCGCCATAACTTAAATGTGGATTTTTAGGCATAACGATTAAACTAAAAATGATATCAATGTGATTCCAATTGCTAAGGGTATGTTTTATGGCACAGGAATCCATTGAAATAGATGAATCAATGGTAGGACTAATATTTTGGGGTGTAAGTCACAATAACATGGGGGAACAGTGCTGCTTGGTGGAGGTCTGCGCTCTCCGAGTGCTTTTCTAGTTTGTATTTTTATGCTTCCTATTGTAAATAGTAGATGCTCAAAATGTACTATTATTAAATTATATACTGTATTTTAGGTTACCTCTCTATACTATGAAGCTGTTTTGGTCCATGATTTTGTTGTTGGGACACTTGAATTTCCCTGCACAGGATCAATAAAGTTCATCTTATCTAATCTTATAAACATTACAACATATTAAATCAGCCAGGACCTAAGTTCAGTCTTCACAAAAAGGAAATTCAGGAATATCACCAAAACTCTATCATATGATCAAAAGTCAATACATTAAGCCTCCCCTCTTAGAGGGTCGACCTGAGCAGAGGCATCAAAAGAATCCAATGAGGTCTATAAAAGGAAAATCAGGGACCATCCCACAGGCAGTGACCAACTACAAGGGCAGTAGCCCTGTGACTCAACATCGCGTCAATGCCGACGCCGTGTTGGCGGAGAAACTGTTTCTTTGTTCGCTTTGAGGTAAAAACATAGGCACACTGCCTCCACCAGCCTCCGGCACACACATATCCATCCTACAGGAACACAACGCCAGTGAACAAGAGGAAGGCCTGGGAAAGCACTGCTGTTGTCTTCACTAAGATCTTGAATCTTTCCCTAATACAAGCCATCATCCCACCCTGCCTAAAGTCAGCCATCATCATCATCATCCATGTCTTCGACAACCCAGCCGTCAACAGTCGTAATGACTGCAGACCATTTTTCAATAACGACCTGCAACATGAAATCACTGAGCCGCAAAAGCAATTTATGAGCTCAGAGTTACTAACAACAACTGCCCTCTGCTCGAGGTACATCCTGCGGATTTTTCCTCTCTGAGAAGAAGTTTACATTTCACTTTCACAAGTGATTATTGCAAAGACTCGGTTCCACTCAAGACTGACTGACCATAACCAGCATCAGCAACATCATCATCATCATCATCATCATCACTATCATCTGACATCAGAAGCCTCACCAAAGAGAACCCAGGCCAGGAATTGCATTAGAGGTTAATGGGATATGTGTGTTCAATTATTTAGTATGGCCTTTGAAGGATGGTATAAAAACTGAAGAGGCCCTTGATAGGAAAAATGTTCTCCACCCCTGTTCTAAAAGACTTCATCCTGGACACCACCTGCTTGACCTGTCGCCCTCTGATAGAGACCGGAGACCTAGGATCAGTTTCTTTCCCTGGGCCATAAGCACACTTAACTCAGACAAGCACTGAATAATGACTTCACATGCAGTATGATGACTTTCAAGGGCAAAATTACTATACTTCTGACAAAGTCCAGGGGATGAGGGGAGTAACAATGAAAATTAAACAAGGGAACAGAGGTAGCAACTTTGATCAAAAGAAATGTATTTACAGCGAAAATCACCAAGACAACAGAAAACTAGCTTCCTAAAAATAAAAGGAAAGCTGATATAGATATATACAGTAACTTCAGTTAAAGCTCCAGGCCCTGATGAGATTATTGAAAACAACTGTGACCAATCACTCACTGCAGCTGCAGGATGGGGGAGGGCGGGACACAAGTAACAGGCAGGAAAGCAAGCAAGCAAGTAATTAGGTAGGGAGATACAGGTACAGGTAATTAATTACATTGTAAAGGTCCTTACACACCGGGAACGACGTGAATATACGACGCATAATTACGAAATATTCAAAGGCGAATTTTGACGCGGCTGACTATACATATCAAGTGCAATGCGATTTTGCGACTTTCCGAGGGGGAAAATAGACGCGTCCCGGGAAGAAGCAAGAGGACGAAAATGGAGTCTACTTCAACCTCAAGTGATGGCGAATTGGTGCTCCTTTTGCTTTCTAAAAAGAAAAAGAATCGTAGCACATGGTAGCGTATGTTTTATCTGAACAGGTTAGCTTACGAGTTAAAGTTACTTAGCATAGATGAAAATTAAAACAAAGACATTTAACAAACTGTTTAAGCACACACACCATCGTCATATGCGAGATCCGACGCTATGACTCTCCACAAGTTGTCCTTCAGGACGTTATCCTTGTAATTTTTATGTTTTTTTTTTTTATCAAAAAGCACTCTGTTCAGCCAGTCGGCCATGTTGGATACACCAGTGAATGTGATGGCTCAAGAACACGCAATCTGATTGGTCATGCAGGATGCGAAACTTCGGAAAATTCAACCTTGATGCGAAAAACATAAATGCCCTAATGTCGCCAGACGAGAAAACGTCGCTGATGTGAACGCTTGTTCAAGTTCGAAACAAGTTACAAGTTCGAAAAAATAAATTGACGTCCACATTAATCACACGAAAAAACGCTGTGTAAGGACCTATACTAGGGACAATAATCACACTTATATTAGTGCAAAAGTGCATTTTCTTTCCTTATTTATTTTTGAACTTGTGTTGTTGGCTGTGGATGTTTGTTTGCTGATGTTGTTTCTGTCGGCGCTCCCTTGAGTCTTTTTATCGTACTGGAGTAGTCCTCCTTTTCAATGAAGGCTATCTGTTCTATTCTGTTCAAGCGTTCATATACTGTACCGATAATGTGGAGGCTGCTGCCTACACGCATTCAATGAAAACAAAGCAAAAGACCAGCAAAGAGAACATAAGGTGACCATCTGAACCCAGTGACTCACACATTGCCTTTGGATAGAGACAGTATTACAATGCTAAAGCAGGGGACATTCACACACAAACACAAATGGTCCATGTTAATGCTGCCTTCTATATTCTCTTATTTAGTTACTTATATTCAGTTTTCTGGCTGAAGAATAAACAAAAGAAGTAAACAAAGAAAAGCACATCACAACCACAGGAGTTTGCCATGTTGCCTTTTAAATGATCACTTTAAGTCACATGACAATGTGTCCCACTTATGTCACAAAACCTTCACCTGTCATTTCACTCAGAACATCCCTTTCATCTGTAAGTGCCATTTCCATTTGATTCCAGCTGAGAAAAAAGGAAGGTGGCAGAGTTTGTATTTTTGGAAAAAAAAAAAAAAAAAAAAAAAAAACACAAGTTAAGAGAGTAAAAAGACGACACAGAAAAAACTGGTCAGATAAAACAGTATATCTACTCATATTTCTTTAAGTGACTGTTAAAAGTGCTTTTGAATGAGATGCTTCTAACAGGCGCCAGCTGAGAGTTTAAGTGACTGTATGAGTGCGAACCAGGCCGTCACATATCTGCACATGCTCAACTGACTTCTCCTGAACACAAGCGAACAAAAGGCGGGAGAGAAAGTGAAGCGAGAGAGCCTGTACGATTCACATCAAAAACGTTCTGTACGCGACTGTATGTCTTTCTGAAACACAGTCAACTCCTGTAACAGTCACAGAACAAAAAAACGCCACAGCTAATTAGAACATATAATTTTTCAGGCAAGTTGTCTGACAGGACAAATGGCTGTGACGACTTTCAAGGCTATGAGCTGAGAGATCCTATTTTTAAAGAGCTCATGCAGGAAAGAAATAATATATATATATATATATATAAATCTGTTCCAAGTTGAGGAAATGGAAATTCAAATTGCAGCCTCAGCGGATGCAATGTATATCTATCACACTCTGTATTCAATTTGGAGTAATGATAATGGCGACAGGGGCCGACATGAACTCTGGACCTGGCGCAGGACAGCACTACATTATTTATAGAGCACACAGCTAACAGAGAAAGCTCCTGTCTTGGCACACGCTGTCCTCTCCAGCAGGGACACCGTTTGGCCCAGAGGGTAGATTCTGGGTTCCAACCCACAACTTACAGGACATAAAATAATGAACAGTTATAACAGCTAGTTTTCATTCATCTGCTGTCTCTCTTGCAAGCGGAGATCAGAAAAGTTGGACGAGTGAATAAAGCAGAAAAAGCAGTCTAGTAAATCAATAATATGAACTGGTGGATTTATGAGTTTTCTTCATCCGTATGGTTCTATGAAATCAAAAACATCAATTCTTTTCAGCTTCTTAAAAACTAGTCTGGTCTAGGGTTGTGTTTCAGTGGAGCGAAGACGATTTTCGAACACCCTTTACGATCACTTCCATGATGGTTTCTAAATGTCAATACAGCCGATCACACAGTACAGTTGTTTTCATGAAAGTCTCCCTCCAGTCAAACATGTTCTTATTGTTCCTTCACTTGGATGTTTGAGCTTCACTGTGTAGAACCATGTCTGTTTTCACATTCGGCTGCTGTAGGGGGAAAAGTTTCTCTGCGCTCAACTTCAGTCTCAGTTTAACATGCGAACCCGCCAGCATTGTTTCATGACATCAAAACTAGTTTGGAAGCCAGTATTGGTCCAAAATGCAACTTGTGTATGTAATGTTATTGTGGAAGCCTGAAAGTGAACATTTCTCAAACTCAGAAATATTTGCATACTCATAGATAATGGGTCTTAAAATAGAGGCGATGGAGTAGATGTAATTTTAAAAATAAAATTCAGCTGCATGTGTTTTTATTTTTCAGATGATTTTGTAATCTTAGAAGAAGGTTTGACCAAGTCACAGCAAAGCAGTGAGGCGTGGTATCCTTCGCCAGGATAACAACCAACATCTCTGAGCTATAACCAAATTGCTATTTCATATTTTAGTTATCTGGACACTGAAAGCGAAAAACATGTAAACAAGAATGTCTGAATTGACATTGCAGCTGCATTAAAACAGAGTATAGGTGATCACAGTGAGCAGGAGGGGACAGAGGGGGCAGAGTTCCTACATCATCTGTCTCAATGCTGGCCAGATGTTCACTGTGACACACGTGTCTGTTGTTTGTCGGCTGAATAGGACAAAGAAAAACAAATTTAGCTGTTTTTCTTTGTTTAGGCATGTCTGTGTGTGTGTGTGTGTGTGTGTGTGTGTGTGTGTACAGAAATGAGCATAATAGTATGGATGAATGTCATTTCCCACTGTCCAACTACTAATTAGTAAAGTTCTTATTTACTAAGCAATGTCTCATGACAGTTAGTAATATTATCAATATCCTTTATCATAAATATCAAATAAAATTTTACATGTATAAACACTATGATTTGCATTGCTGCCATTTGGTAAAGATCTTCATATTTATATATGCTGAAGCATGACATAAAGGCCTTATTATAAGAATAAAATACAACATTGAATAGAAATTCAATTCAATTCATTGAATACAATACCGCTGACTGAATGTAATTCCAATTTCGCAAATTACGCTTTGAGTTATAATCACGCTGATGCATAATGACAGGAAAATGGTTTTTCTTACAAAGACCACTTGATGTATTTCTAGACCTTGTCCTCCCCAAAAACACAGCTGTACAGGTCGCCTGTGCCAGTAGATTTTTATGACCCATATTTGCGTTTACTGTTTGGCTTCAACCTTTAATGACTGTAGTAATTATGAGGGGAGCAAAGGAGGTAGCTGGGGGAAAAAGCAGCCAAACACAACCACACTTTCACCCAAAAGGCTTCATGTTGCCAGTGAAACAAAAAGTCAACGTTGACTTATTTTAACTTAAGGCACTATGTAAACTCAGGTATTTATATACACATACTTATACACAGTGCTTAATTTCTAAATCATCAGGACGCGGAACATATAGTGGGTGTTGTTCCGGTGGTAAGAGGGAGACAAAAATGTCACAGTAAACATCAAAAAAACACAGTGCCTTGTACTAAACGGACCAATAAGATCACACGACTGCAAACAACCTATTAATCTAAATGTATAAGAAAACAAACAAGAATCATCTGTAGAGAAACAGGACAATCGCTCATTGATGGAGCACATCTCTCCCCCTCACTCTCTCTCTCTGAGCAACAGCTGTCAAATGTGCCATGTTTCAGCACCAAGGACAGCGCAAAGTCAACACCAGCTCATTTAGCCACTCTCAGCACAAACTTCACTGAACTTTCAGAACACAAAAACACGCTAATACAAAATAGTTATTTACCAAATTTTACACCCATAACTCCTCTAATGAATTGCTTGCAAGTGGGCAAATTCCCGCTTCAGACTTACCGTGGGCGTGGCCTGACCTGATACAACTTTCCTCTCTCTTCCTCACTCGCAATCAGTTTTTAGTTTTTTCAGTTTTTCAGATTTCAAAGTGATTTAAATTCAATAAAAGACACAGCTGTCCAAATGTAGTACTTCAAAATATAATCAAAACACTTAGAGACAAATGAGGTGCTGGATCCAATCAAATAAGCACCGGTCAAAATGTGGGAAGTGCTGGAACTTGTTCCAGGGGGATCCAGCTCAAATTAAGCCCTGCTTGTACGTATCTAGCATATTTATTTTAAGGCAAACCACAATCTTTTCTTCAACCTAACCAAGTAGTATTGGTGCCTAAACCAAACCATTCCAGGTCTAGTCCACCTGTTGCTGGTACTCTCCAACATATGTCATTGTGGGAGTCACTGGTAAATGGCCTGTTATGTCATGTAGGTATGAGGTGTGTTTTGTATTTCAGCTGTCAGACTAATGCGAGTTTCACAGGTGAGACTTATCTATTGATCTTTCCTGATAGGAGTTTAAAGATGTTGCGGCATTGCATCCTCTAAACGCTACAGTTCTCCAGAAGTTGACATTTTAGTGAAATTTGAAAAATGAAAAGATTTTTGTCTGTTTTATGAGTCTGGAGTTATGAGCTGTCAGACAGACGTAATCCTATAACATCTTAAATGAAATCGTCTTAGATAAATGACAGCCCAATGTAAGGCCAGTCATGTCTCTACGGCTGCAATAAATATCTGCTGTATTTTTCATATTACAAGTTGTAACACTCGCTCATAAAATGCTCTTTCAACTATCAGCTCGGCACCGCTCTCTCCCTGATCCTGCTGAGCTCATAACTCGGAACAGAAAGAATCAGCAAAAAGTGCGAGCGACTGAAGAAAAATATGACAGAATCGGCGCCTGCACCAGTTTCATCACTCTATTCTGTCGCTCACAATTAACAACAGCCTCCTCTTTCATCTATTCACAGATTACACTAAAAGTATTGAAAGCTCCGACTTTAATCTCCCAGACAAAATACATTTACCATTCCCTCTGATCCTTGTTTAGTCACCCTTTAAAGAGTCTATCCAAAGCTACATTTTATTTAGTTAAATGAGCACGGACTTAATGAATCACAGGATCACACTACTGTTAAATCAATTCATACCAGGAACAAAGACACAAAATCATCTCGTCCAAACTGATGAGCTAATGAAATCTCCTATAAGCTGTGAATGTTGAGTCTAGTTTGACTCCTTCTTTCCCTTCCTCCTTCAGCCTTGAAAACAAAGAACCATCTAAAATGAACCCAATGGAGATATTGCCATCCCACTATCCCTCCTCCAGCCTTCATAACCCTGCTGCTTGAATTAGATTTCCACCCATCCAGCAAATTTTAATACTGAGCAGCTATGTTTCATAATGTGTGTTTTTGAGTAAAAGTGATACAGAGTGTCTTTCCATTACCTGCTCTCATACACAGACGGGGCTCGATTGGATTCTAGTATCAGTTCTACATTATTGAAAAGGCAAAGATAAATATCATCATGTATATCATTGTGTCATCACTAACATCAGTGTGGTCGTATTCTTCAGACATTCCTCTCAATGATATTTGCTTTAATACTTGAAGTTGGCTGCTGGACATCAAACAGTGAAACTGATGCGCCTTCATGTATTCTCAGGACTCATTTCGAGCTTGTTGTTGTTGACAAATAAAGATTTGTGGCCCTGATCAGGAATATGACATTATGCAGCAGTGAAGGGAAAAAAGCCAAGTATTTCATTGCAGATTTTTTTTAAAACTGCATTACACAAGTCATCATGGCATCACAATGATGCTAAATTAAAAATGTATGGCTAAACATTTCCTTTAAGAAAGCCCATTACTAATTCATATGAGGCTTCAGACTTTAGAGAACTGGTTCCTCACTTCAGGGTCCCCAGCGGTGTCTTGGTAGGCTGGTGTAGTGTGCCTTTCAGTTTTGATTTGAACTGAAATACCTCAGCGTTTATCAGATAAAAATGCTATGAGATCAGGTTCAGATATTCATAACCTGCAATGACTCAGCATCAGAGTTATTCTGTGAAATATTTCAACATCTACTTGATGGATTGGCACAGAATTTGGTGCAGACATTGCTGATTTAAAGGTGATGTAACTTAATGACCCCCTGACCTTTCCTCTAACGCCACCATGAGGTTCACATTAGAGGTGCTTTGGTGCTCACTTTAAAGCTGCAGTTGTTCCTGCTTTAGTTTCGGGTATTTTAACTCTACTCATCCATGTCACATCCCTCTCTGAGATGTTCAAGGGGAATAGATTAACACACAGGAGAGTTGGGACTTTGGTCGCCTGAGTTCAGACAGCACCCCCTCCTCGGGCTTGGCACCCTTTGAGGACAGTATTTATGATGCCTTGAAGGAAGAGCTGGGTTAAAGGCTAAATCAAGGTAATGAAATTTTCCCTGCGTGCAGTAAACACCCCAGATTACATTAAAAAAAGATTGTAACATGATTGACTGCAGCATGCCAGAGGACACTGATACGCATATATGATTATATTTGAGGAGGTCTGTGGTAAATCCTCCTGCAGATCCACTGCAAAAAACAAACTACACATGCTCAACAAAAGCCTGTGTTATGAACAGGGGCTAGAAAGATGTGGGCATTTGTCAGGTGTGGAGGGTCAAACAAAATCCAGTGAATCCAGTGACCTATGATAAGGACTAACAGTCGGGTTATCTCAGCCTCTGCTGCTTAGATTTTACCATGTCTTTTTTTAATATGTCTCTTGTGTTTCCTTCCACTTTTTCTCAATAATACGTCACAGGCGTACCCCTCAGGTCATAAGCCAAAAAGGTTGGGAAGCTCTACTTAAGAGGATGGGCAACATTTTTCTTCCACCTGCTTAAATCCTGCTGCTCACCATGCCCTCCTCTCTCCAACACACACACACACACACACACACACAGAGACACAGGTGCAGGCCTCTCTCACCTGTAAATCTTGTATCTGGTAGAAAATCCCTGCTGGAACCTCTCTCGGAACTCTGTGTACTCAGGACATCTGTGGAAAGGTCCCTTCTCCGAAAGCAGCCAGTCCAGCTGCCCGCCGCTCTGTCTCGTGCTGAAGCCCCACGGCGAGGAGCCGGATGGGGTCGAGGAGGAGGAGGACGACGAGGATGGGGATGAGTGGGATGACAGGGAACCGTGGAGCGCCTTCCCGCCGTGCCCCCCGCCGCCCACTTGCTCAGCTCGGGCGGGCCACGGCAGCCATAGCAACACCCACGGCAACCATAGGAACATCAAGGAGGACGCCGACCATCTAGCAAGGCAGGAGGAGCCATGGGAGCACCTCTCTCTTCTCATTGGCCAATGAGTCGCCATGGTCCCGGTGGTGATGTACTAGGGCACCTAGGACCGGCATTTCTTCTGACAGTCACCTCCCACTGGCCTGAACAACAACACAGAGACATGCAGCTTCAGTTTCATGATGAACAGCTGAAAGACACTTTTATTGTGTAAAGAAAGTTCATTCTTTCATTTGTTGTCAGTGCTAGACGTATCTGTCCCCATGTTGTGATTACTCGAAAATTATGAAGGCAGCATAATGTTCCCAAAGTGGTATTTATCAAGTTAACATCAATCAAAGCAGTGTGATTTCACGTCTGCTTTAAATGCGCACATGAAAGGTATTCTCTTCATGTCAGGGACACACACTGTTATTAGACCATGAGCGTTAATTCAATGCACAAATCAGGGGGGCATTGCTTTCGTTCCTTCAAAGAACTTTTGCTGCTGTAAAAATGTCATTTTACTGTCGAGGGCACCGCTTCTTGTTAGAATGGAATCTTAGGCCCCAATTATGCTTGTCATTTTGAACGTCTCACATGTGGATATCTTGGAATTCACACACTTTGCCACATACGCTGTGGATTTCTGAAGCTGTTCAGTAACTGCAAAAAAACTGCAAAAGAAGAATAACTTGTGTACTTTGATACTATAGTTAGCAAAGATGAGTAGCAAGTATAGCACGCATATGCATCAACCATGACATACACATGAATGAATGAACTATGAGTGAAACACGTTTTATCACCCTCACAGACTTTCAAACAATCCGCTCCTTCACACAAACAGATCGTTCAATTGTTGCACCAATCAGAGATCAGATGAATGTCGAATAAGTGGCATAGTTACAGTTAAAGAATCGCTGGTCAACATGAATGTAACACATTACTCTAGGGGAGGAAAGACTCAACTCACATTTCATGCTGGATCTCCTGTAGGCCCAGGTTGTGCTTTGGGGCAATTACTTTGAGGTAATACAAATTAATTACAGCTAAAACTACAAACTGAAGTAGTTTCTTCTAAGTGGCCAAGTATCAAAGTATATTATTGATACATTTAATATTTAAGTTGCCATGTTTTTCAATCCATTTGTGCTTTTTTAAATTATACCAAACTTCAGAGAAAGAAGTATTCCAGTGTAGAAATACAATACAAATATAATACATTGTTGCCTCAGGGTCCAATAGCCTAAAACATCCAGTGGATTTCTGTGTTGTGATTTCCCTTTATGCTGCATTCACTGCCCTTCAAACTGCTTAATCGACTTCAGCTAGTTGTCTCCATTTCCCATGATTCCTTTAAAAAAAACCTCCAAACAAAAACTACACCCGCCTCGCTCTGCCTGGAATGCACGACAGGAGGTCACTACTTGTTCAGTCTTTCACTTTCAATAGACTCATCAAGGAAGAGCACATGACTGATTGTTTCCTTGTCACTACAGGCCACTGCTGTCGGCTGTCTGTCAGTCTTAAACTGCGGTCAGTCACTCATTAATATCTGCCAGGTGGACTGTCAGCAGTCGTCCAAACACGCACCTGCATGCAAATAAGCTTTCTCCTCGGTGTAATCACTTGTTTTTATGCAAATGAAGGTCAAATGAAATTCAGCCAACCTCCTGGTTTTGCAGCGGTACGAGATGACACAGAATGACTGAGCTGAACCTGTTCATGATCTGCTGTGAGCTGCAGGTGAAAAAACTTCCTCATGCTCGTCATTACAGGACCAGAAATTTATTTTAAGCTGTTGTATTTTTAATATTAGAGAGAATATATCTAGATGCAAATTGCAGTTTAATAACTTACTAAATTTTAGTTTGTGAAAATATATAATTTTCAGTTTTCAAGAGGAAAGCAGTAAGTGGTTTTCAATAATTTAGGAACAAAATAATCCAGTGATTACAATAATTGGAGCCCTAAAGCCAAACAGAACGTCTTGGCCAGAAGCTGTGCTGCAGGATCAGAAATATTTACACAAGACTTGTTTGTGTTGAGATGTGGAATGAAGCCTCACGTGTGTGTCATAGCCAGCCTTTTTAGCTTTTGAAAAATTGTACCGAATCAAATCACAAAACTGACCCACCAGTGCGAGGTGCACTGCCATAGCTTCTTTTACAATAGTTTTGTTTCTCTTGTGTTTTACTAGTGTATTTTCAGTCTGTTATTCCAGTATTTTTGGTTTTGTCTTTTTGTTCAGGCATTCCTTCAGTGGCTGGAGGTGTGGTCTTCAGGTGCTGGGGCCCCCTCTCCCTTCTCTCAGCTGTCCCTCACTCCACCTAACGACTGGCAGCTTTAACAGCTCTCTGGCTCCACCTTCAAGCTGCCAGATCGTCCATCACTTCCTTCATACGTCCCCTTCCCACGCTCCCTGTCTGTGTCTCTGGTTCTCCAGTATTTCTTGTACTTCTAGCATTTCCAGTGCGTTCCTGTTCTCCAGCATATCCTTGGCTTCCAGTGTCTCTGCATGTTTCTGCCGTCCAGCCTCAGCACCCACCTACCTACCTCCAACCACGGAAGCACCTGGACTTCCTGTTTCTTGGTCACCTCTTTTGGTTTTTATGTAAGTCCTGGAGTTTTTTTGTGTTGAATAAATCTGTTCTACTGATCCACAATCGTTTGTGTCTCACTCTTGGGTGCAGTTGAAAACTGAAAACGTGACAGTGATGAGATGATTTTAAAATTGAAATGTCTTTATCAAAAATGCCCTAATGATTGAAATGTGCACTTGTTGCTCACTGAGTGTTGAATGCACGACATGGCACCACAGTGACATGTCTGACGACTTTCAGATCCTTGATGCTTTGTATGTTTGGACAAGGACATCATCACCCCTCCTCCATGCGGATCACGAGTGTTATCAGCACGCACCAAACACATCAGCACAAACCACATTACGGCACGGGTGTGAATTTTCATCGTCTAACACCAATCTTATGCATCGAGAAAGAAAAGCACAGACTGTGTTAAGGTGACAGTTGAAGAAGACTTTACAGTGCCCTTCAGAAAAGTAGAGGCTCGCTCTTCATTTCACTGTTAATGACTCGCAGGCTTGCTGGGTGGAGCCTTCAGGGACAAATCAGCATCTTGGAACAGATATGTAAAGTAGCAGAGAAGATGCTTTAAGTGGATTGGGATCCTAAGTATTCCCTGTTTATCTTACAAACAAATTAGAGAATTAATTTCAGGTGGATAAATGCAGGCTCAGACATGAAAAAAAAACAATACTCAGGGTGCTGCATTTTTAATTTTCGCTCCCTGCACCCAGAGATTACTGCGGTTTGAAAAGGCAATTAGCAAAGTCATCTGTCAAATGATTGTATTTATACAACTAAAAGCTGGACGAGAACTTGATGAATGGAATGGGATGCTGATGCTGTTTCTTGTACTGTATGGCCCAAAGGTATAGCTGGTGCAAATTAAAAATGTGCAGCCTGGTGGATAACTAATTTCTCTTTTTGTTATGTCCTGAGAGAGCCCCACATCAAATTCAATGGAATAAGACAGCTATACATTCCAGGTCTGTACGTGCCTGCTTCATAAGAATAAAAAAAAAATACATTCAAATGAAATCCAACTTGAACTTATTTTAGTGTGCTGCATTCAAACAAGACTAATAAATTGGACCACTCTGATCTGCCGTATTAATGCAGGAATACTTAATCATCAGTAAGTCTTCACGCAAAAATGAATTTACAAGTGATTCATTTGTCCTTTCAAATGACCTACATAACAATTACAGCAAGAATAATGAGCCTGTTTTGTGAAACACTTCTTTAGGCTAAAAGTGGAAAACAATCACGGTGAGAAAGAAAGCAACGCTGACACACTTTGAACGTCTAATCAAACACCCTGACCTCCCCTCAACATCAACATCATGCTGCTTCCACTTTTGATTCTGACAGACAATAGTCATTATTTAGATTTATTCAGATATTCAGATGGTTGTTACAGCAGGTTGGAGGAACAGTTGAACAACAGCGTTGTCAGATTGGTCAGTTTTACCTCGGTATGGCTGCATCTTCTTCAAGATAAAAGTTGTTCTGGGTGTGACCTTCATCTTTTTGTACCATATGAGCAGTTTCCACCAATGAAAAGTTACATATAAATCTGTTGTATAGTACTGCGGTATGTGGTGTGACTGAGCCCGACATGGCACTGAGTTCAGTAGACTCAGCTCGTTAGGCAATGACTGGCAACCAATAACTGTCAAAACCAAATGTCATTTCACTTTATTCTAACTAAGATGAAACTTTTATCCCAATTCCAGTTATCATTCATGTATAGATTCATGTATAGAACCTACATGTCTCCATATGAGTGTAACAAAGAAGGTTTCATCATCTTCATGGGTTTCATGGTGGTTCGTCAGATATATTAGGCATTATTGTAACGGCCATTTTGATTCAATTGGATTAATTTTCTTGTTACTTCTTTATTCTTGCTCTTATTCAACTACATGTGTGTATGTGTGTGTTTATGAAGACTTAGGTTTAACAACAGTGACTCTTTATGGATGATATGGGTGGGGCACATACATCACTTGCTACTGACTGTCAGGACAAAACAAAAATACCCCTCCCAACAAGAAATCAGCTGACAAGAACAGGACGTGAGACTAAATGAATGAGGTAAACCAACTGGCAGTCCTTACTATTATCAGGGCTAGTCATTATTTGCTTGGACCACTAGAGGTCGCTTGTCAGAAAGATGCAAACGTTGGTCCAGTCAAGCACTGAAACCAAAAACAAATAGTTGTTTTTCTCCACAAGGCACGCATAGTTATTTTAGCAACTGGGTGGGATGAGTTGCTAATATGCTTGACATGACCTCTATCTCATTAGATGTGGTAGAAGTTAGCAGTGCTGCAACTTAAATGTGATGATTCAAGTCATCTGTCAGATCCTCTGGAAGCAGTAGGACTTCAGTCTTTGAGTCATCATATGTTTTTTTTTTTTTTTTTTTATTCCCCTCTGCATCAAGGTCAACAGAACAAAGCTGCATCTAAACTTTGGCTACAAAAAAAGACAGTCATTGTTTCCTCATTCTAGAGAGAAGTACAATCCAAACCAAACATGAGAATTAGAACATTTCTTTAAAAAGTGAAAGGAGACTAAATGTCCCATACCTATGAAAGTGACTGAAACAATTCGTGAAGACTCTGCCAGAGAGAGAATAAAGGAAAAAATGGACGTGAGATGAACAATGAAAGGGGGCGGGAGGGGGGGATCAAAGCCACAGAAGATGAAGAGAAGAGAAATACAAAGGAAAAGTGACAAGTGATAAGGAGAGATGGGGAGAGGAGAGGAGTGACAGGATGGAAAAACAACAGTAGGAATCTATAGGAGTGGAAAATGAAAGGAGCAATGGTTGGAGCAAAGTCCTTGAGTGTTTGCCATATACTGTTCACTCACTTCTTTCAATTTTCATCACTCTTTCTCTCCTTTGTATCCCCGCTGCTACACCTCTCCTTCATTCTCTACCCTATTCTTCTTTGCCCACTCCATCTCACTTTTGTCTCACCTCTTCTCCAACCTTTAAATCTCCATTTTATGCCAACAATTAAACCAACTTTGCAAATTGAAAATGGAATTGGAAATAAAAATAGATTTTCTTTTTTCTCTCTCAAGTACAATAAAAAAAAAAGAAAAAGGTCCAAACACTCCAAGCACATGCTCTATATGCTGCGTGTATGTGAGGCAGCTCATACATGTGAGAAGTGTTATTGATTCAGAGAAGAATTCCTGCAATGGTTTTCAACAAGGAGCCGTGAGATTTGCCTTTCAAATGAAGTTCTGTAACTTCTTAAAACGCCACCTCTCGCAGAAATAAGCGGTCCCCGTAAAACTGCCGGGCCTCCTTCCCCTCCTCTGCTCCTCTCCTCGGAGACTCCCCCCGCTAATTATAAAATGCATAAAACATGCCGCGAATGCCAGCGAGACAATAGAGGGAAATTGTGAATTTTTAGCCCTGACATTTAATGTTCGTCTTGCATTATTCACACACCCTTTGCGTATTTACCCTTCTCTCTCTCTCCCGACGTGGGGAATCGCGAGGTAAGGTAAGAAGGCCCGAACATCTCGAATCCATATTGGTGAGGGGGGAGAAACCAGGGGGGAGTGAGGGCATCCAGGTGAAATGGAAAAATCGACCACATATGGTGCTTAAATAACATCTCAGGGACGACAGCGGAGTAAAGGGGCAGCGGCGGCTTATGTTTATTGGATTTTTTCCGCCACCTTCACTGGGCTTAGCGAGAGCAAGGAGTGAGCTGTTGTACCCTGTTTGCACAGAAAGAGGGAATGGGGGAAAAGGAAGGAAATGAGAAACATGGGGGAAGCTGGGAGTGGTGACGAAAAGACAAGGCTGGAGAAAATGAGCACAGACAGATTGATGGAATGTAAAGCTAGGAAAAAAAGAATGCAGCTGAGTCGTTTTATACCAGAACTTCTTCCTCACACCTCGAGCGCCGAGTGACCGAGCCAAAGGCTAATGTGAAAGCGGTTTGACCTCCTGATTCGTTTAAGTAATTCGTGCTCCAGTTTGGAAGCCAGAGAATTATGTGGGGAAGCTGGGGTCCTGGCGTTTCTCGTCTCTGAGCCAGACAAAATTGCAACCTTCGTTTTTTTATTCTCCTCGGCAGCAGAGAGCATGAACCTACAGCAGAATTCATCAGCTCGCTATCTGTGTCGCACAATTACCGCAGCTGGGAATCCTTATTAGATCTGACACACATATGTGTTTCGTGTTCGTTCTGCAGATATGCGAGTCCGCCGCAGATTCTGTGTGTGTTTCTGTGCGTGCATATGCTGCCAAGCACCTGGCTGGGCTCTTGCAAACATTAGGCCGGGGGGAGGTCCATCAACATTAGAGGCCAGCTGTATTCCTCAACCCCAGCAGCTCACTACTCACCTCTCAGCGTTTATGCGAGTCAGCAGCAACGGCCAGCCAGCTGCGCACCTGCTCTACCCCCCTGTAATTCAGGCTCACCGCACACTGAGGCGGGGGGGGGTAGCGGGGGCGAGAGTCAGGCGAAAGCAGGCAGAAGAGGATTGATGAGAACAGAGCGGGATGACAGTCACAGAGAGACAAACAGGGAGGTTAAGAGACATTGACAGAAGGAGAGACAGATGAGTCCGGAGGAAGAGACCAAAGAGAGGAACAGAGTGACAGAGACAGTGAGGAGCTCAGAGCTACAGTTTGATGTTGGCTCCATGTTAGGGGTGAGCAGCGAGCAAACACTGGCTGGAGGACACACAGTGGATGCAAAGTGTCCCTACTTGGACTTTCGGTTGAAGGTTTGACTTGGTGAAAAGGAAAACTGAATGTGCTAACAGTTAATTAAATTAAGGCTGTCAAAATTAACACGTTAATGCATGCAATTAATCTGGAAACAATAACGCATTAATGAAAGATTAACGCACGATTAATTGCGTCACGTGACTTTTTGTGTCTCCGCCATAGACACCACCCACCACACATGCAGCCTGGCAGAGAAGGATGGCTGAGGAGGAGGCGTCGGACATAGGCGTTATATACAGAGGGGCGGAGCCAGGGCTCCCCTCACCTATCAAATCCCACTGGTTATACACAATCAGTTTCTGTTCATAAAAACTTCAGGTGGGGATTTGGACAAGACCAGAACTGTCTGTAACTGTGACATTTTATCGTATCATCAGCCTTAAATATCACTTCATGTATGCTACTGCTAGCAGGAGCAGTACAGAGCTAGCTGGAAGTCACATCCACCAAGTTAGAATAGCAGAGCGCAAGCCCGTCAGCAAAGCAACCACAACTAGACTAACAAATGCAATGGCTAAACAAGTTGCTATGGACTGCAGTACAGCAATAAAGTAAGAGAAATAGATTTCTCAGACTAGTTTGCAATTTCTTTATTTCCAATGTTCCCCACCAAAACACAAATAATATTAGTATATTAATCACAATTAATCATAGAGTAATGCTGCAATTAATCGAGTTATTATTTTTTAATCGTTTTACATCCATAAATATTAAATATATTTCAACTTTCATTGTTGGTTGGACAAAGGAAGAAAAGCAAGTTCAAGTTAATTCATTGTCAGTCCATCTATATCTGTAAGCACATATACAGTAGCATCACAGTGGTTCCTAAGAAATTGTGAATGGGATTGGTTACTCATATATTAAACAATTAATCAATTCATCGATTGTGAAAATAATCCTTAGTTGTAGTCCTAGCTAACACTGATCTCTTAGATTTTACTGAACATGTTCCAACATCAAATTCATCAAAAGAAATAAAACGATTTTCAGGGGATCTTTAAATGGGAATGTGTATTTTCATCCCTGATAGAAAGGCATGAAGGCTCATCAAAGGCAGAGTGCAACCTGTTGTCAACCCAGGTCAGGAGGAAGGTGGTGAAGAGAGCTTGGCTGACACATGTTCAGATACGCCTAATTGACACCAGGCAGGCCTGTGTGTCTGATGTGTGCTCACACATTCAACGGCCATTTTTGTCTCTTAACATCTGACTGCCACCATGTCTGCTCTTAGCTGCAGTTTCCAATATTTCCAGCTTTCGCATACAGCACTAATCATCTTTGCAGAAATGGATAATTGCCAAGCGACTCTGCCAAGCTTGTTTAAGAAATTTCAATTGTGAAATGACAACACGACTTTCAAACAATCACCCAGTGAATTAATAGAATAATAAAACAAGACTTGTGTCCCTGATATATTTGCTCAAACCAGTCACATAATTAAAAATACTGAGAGCAGTAACACTCTCTGTCAGCGCGAGGAGATAATCTGACTATAAATATCCTGAAATGTATTTGACAAGTTTCAAAATCCATCCAAGTCTTCCTACTCACTGGAGGCAAACAGAGACACACTCGGCCTGATGTAAGGGCACTCAGCGTCTCTTTCCAGACCTCTGCAATCTGTCTGCATCAAATTAAGCCACTTCACCCCATCAATGTCTTTAATTCCAGCATGTCTTTTCTGGGGCTGGCGAAGACTTTTCAAAGAAGCTTGTTGACAACCCCCCCCCCCCCCCCCCCCCCCACACCCCCCCC